>OZ038479.1:35170244-35332744 GCA_964036315.1 Acanthosepion esculentum
GGGGAGAGAGATCCCTGTTGAAGAATTAAGGAACTGAGGAGGAGCTAACTGCGACAGAATAAATACAATGGCACACTAAATTTACACAAGTAAATGACGCATTGTTATTGTCAGTAGAGATGAAAGAAACGTAATAAATATACCAGTATGAAGAAAAGAACGATAATTTTGAAAATGTAAATTTAGTGTGCCATTGCATTTACTACTTCAACTAGAATCCATCCAGCAACAGTATAAAAAAAAACTTCTTACCACGAGAAGTCATTTTTTTATGTGCATTTTACTTATGTCAAAGTCAAATTCAAATTCAAAGTCAAATTTAATGTATTTTTAAGCAAAGCAAAAACAATTTAATTTATAGATTGTAGTGATGTAGTCCATTCGATCCTTCGTATTTTTTATTTTTATTTTTATTTTTATTTTATTTACAATTGACAATAAAAATCTCAGCGTGTTATATGGGTGACAGTAAAAGATGATTGTTATTGATATTTGACCTTTGGCAAAACTTTCAGCATAATTAAAAAATTAAAATGTTATTTTCGTTTTTACAAAAAAAAGTAAGCTTCTTTAGCTAAGCATTACAAAAATTACATTTATTTACCAAATTCTGTTAATGTTAATTAATTATTAAATTTACTAATTTTCTTTGAAACGAATCTCTTGGATAAATATTGGATATTTAAGGGGTTTTTAATTTTTTGTTTTCACTTTTCGTCAATAATAATGTTTAATGAAAAACCACAAATAAATAAATTGAGGTTGCATTTAAAAATATTTTTAAGCAAGGAACAAATTCTTCTTTTACACCGTTTCCGGTAATTCCTTTGTTTGGTCAGCTGTTTATGTTCAGAAACTATATCCGCTCTATTATCCAACAGTTAATTTTTTTAATGGTTATTTCTTTCAAAATATGAAGTTTTATTGATTACAAAATATTGTCAAGCTTGAGAAAGAAATATCAAGTCCAGCAACTTAATCCTGTTTGTTTTTGACATGAAAAAGTTTGGGATTCGCCCTAGAAAATTAAGTTAGACGAACCTTTTAAAAGGTAAAGCATTTTTTAAATATTTTAAATGCTTTGTTCGAATTTAAATTTTTGGTTTCATTTGATAAATAAAAGGGCGCTATTATACAACCAGATAAGTTATAAAATGAAAAATTTATTTTCAAAACAGGTTTTTGTAAAAAGTTTATCTACATAAAATTAATTAATTTAATAATTAAAAGCAGAAGACTTTGTAGAAGATAACATTAATTTTTTTTTAATCGAAATGCGTATCTAATCAAATTTCAGCTCCGAATTGTAAAATACAAAACCCCAATAAACCTAGACATTATTAATTTAATTTAATTAGAAAAGCTTTTAGCTTTTATGAATAATAAGGACACTATTATCGCCTGAATCCAAAATATTTTCGCGTGAATTGTTTTCTTTTTTTTTTTAATTTTAAATACAAAATGTGATAATGTTGTTAAATATTTTAAAATTAAGCTTGAATCTGAGTCTTTTTGGAAATGCAGTTACAGTGTAACCCGGATATAAGAGAGTTGTCGGGACCGGAGAAGAAGTATCTTATATCAGGGAAAAAGATCTTAACAGATCATAAATTTGAAAGCTTATTACATTCTGCGACACGAAAATGTATTTTAATATGCAAAAATGTATTAAAAACGTTTTCTCCAAAACTATGGATGCACGGTTCAGAAATAATAGGCCACGTGTTTTAAGAGAAAGGCTTTAAGAAATTGCTTTGCGTTCTTTCTGGCTAGCACATATCAAATTCTCTGACCCCCAACATCACATTTTCAAAATTTTTAATTTTCTTTTTTGCATCCTATTTCACTAAATATTTTAATTTTATTTTTGAAGCGCATAACCACTGTAACACTCGGACTTATATCCGGGTCTCTTATATCCGGGTTACACTGTACCTTCTTGTTAATAAAGGCTTAAGTTATCAGCACCTCACTTCTAATTAGCATGATAACATATCCAACTTTACAATGTTGTTGATACATTGACGTAAATGTCAGTTCACACCGCCAAAAATGGTAAGACATGCCTCTCTTATTTTCAACTAAATTTTTTCTGCTAGAACATTAAGTAATGTTTATTTCCAGTTACATCAAGTAAACTTTAATTTTTTTAATTTTCCTCAAATAACTTTTGAAAAAAGTATAATTGATTTTTTACAAGATTTTTAAATGGAGAATTTAATTTTCATTTACCATGTTATCGAAAATGGCAGACATGATCGATTTTATGGGAATTTTGTTGACTCAAAAAAAAAAACCAAGATTTTTAATTAAAATTTTGGATGTTCTAGGAAGGATTAAAAAAATGTAATCAAAAGTATACTTTGGTCTTTCTTCTTAATAATAACATAAATATTTAGACGATAAAATTATTTAATTAAGTTTGGGGCCTTTTTTCATCAGGGTATGCTCTTTTTAGTGGAGTAGTGAAGACACCTACTACAAAAGGATTAAAAAACGATAAAAAATACTTTAATCTTTCCTTTATTAACAACAAACATTTCGACATCCTAGCTGAATTCAAATTCATCTTGCAACTGCTCCTAAGTCCTGTTCTACTTGAGGGTAGGGAATATGTAAGTTTATTATCTGATATATTTAAAAAATACCTTCTCTGTCCAACAATAGAATGGACATCAAGAACAATAGCTTTTTATCCTCTAACAAGGTAACAGCACCGAGTATGTTGTAATATTTCCATAACTCTTCAGTTGGGTCCACCGGAAAACTCAAATGATGGGCTAACTCAGCCTGTAACCTCAATAATAATTCGTTCAAGTGACCAGGAGTCACTATGCTTGGAGACAAATGTCCAAATGATAACACATCCATTTGAGTGCTGACATGCTCTAGCAAAATTGTCAGGAACTGTCTAGTCTGTCGCACCTCATTAGTAATGGTCATAAATTGGAAATACCGCTGTATAAAACTACTTAAATCTTGTAATGCCGTAGTCACAGCCTCTGAATTCTTAGTTACTTCCTGTGTTAACTCTTGCAGGTTATTTATTAACCAGTTGATACTTGCCTTATTCTTCACCCGTTCTAATCTTGTCATATTCAGTATTGATACACTTTCTCTTGCCACCTGGGCTAGAACTCTCTGATCCTTTTCCACTTCTCCCAGTTTTCTTTTTAGAACTTTGATATCTTCAGTCACTGTTTCAAACCGGACACTCAGCTCTTTCCCAACAATAGGGATTGCTGCTCTCTTTCGTCTCATTTGCAACAGTTCAATTCTTTTTGGATAATTCCTCACATCCTTCCACTGGGATTCCATTATAGCCATCTCCAATTCCAAGGAATACAACAGCCTAAGATACGTCTCTGTTCTGGTACACTTTTGTGCTACCTTCACTATGGCTATACCCAGCTTACTCATCTCACCCACTAATTTATTCAATAATAACTCATATAGGTTCAAATCTTTCACAAATGTGACCAACCATTTTCATCTTGTAGTTATCATTTCACTTTATTTCTTGAAAATTGTATTATGGCTGTGCCTCCATGCTCTTATCATCATTAGTAGTATCAGTCCCTTCATACCAGCCAATCCTGCATGGGTAACAAGATTTCTTTGTTTTACTTCTGACCACTTTTCCCTCCTGACTGTTCTCTACTACTTTCTTTGTTGAATTTTATTTTACTCAACTGCTTTTGGAGTTGGGAAGTAGGTATTTCATCCTCCTCTTCCCAATTGCTCAGTTCTTCTCCGTCTTCAGCAGGTTTCGAGCCAGAACCCAAGACTTCCTTACTTAAGTTCTCTGCTTTACACTTATCCAGTGATGATTTCTTTATTTTTCTTATTGCATGGCCCACTCTCTCTCATGCTGGGGAAGCCCTTGGGTGTTTCCCTGGCCCCATCTGCTGGGGGTGTATCTGTTGATGCGGGAATCAGGGTTCTTTCTTCCTGACAGCATGCCACTTTGTCTCATAGCCACAACAACCACACCTTGTCCATATTTGGTCTTCGAAATCCCAGGATAATACCCACTTTGTTGGGCAGTCTGCTGTCTTATGGCCTTCATAATGACATACCAGCCATTCCTGCAGGGTAACAAGATTTCTTTGTTTTACTTCTGACCACTTTTCCCTCCTGACTGTTCTCTACTACTTTCTTTGTTGAATTTTATTTTACTCAACTGCTTTTGGAGTTGGGACAGAGGTATTTCATCCTCCTCTTCCCTGTCTCTCCGTTATTCTCTGTCTTCAAGAGGTTTCGAGCCAGAACCCAATATGCTGGCCAACAAGGTACAAACAATGATAAGAAAACAATTAACTAACACCATCATAACAACAACTTTACACATCTGGTGAGGTGGATGTAGCAGTATCACAGAACTATTTCCCTACACATAACCAGTGTAACGCCATGGTGTAGGGATACTATAAAAAACACTTGGACTTACATGTTCAACAGCATTGGGCCTAACACATAAACTCACTGTCTTGTTATATACCTTATTGTTAATAAAGGCTTATTAAGTTATCAGCACCTCACTTATAATTAGCATGATAATATAACATCCAACTTTACAATGTTGTCGATACATTGATGTAAACATCAGTTCACACCCCCAAAAATGGTTAGTCATGCTTCTCTTATTTTCAACTAAATATTTTCTGCTAGAACATTAAGTAATGTTTATTTCCAGTTACATTAAGTAAACTCTAATTTTTTAAATTTTCCTCAAATAACTTTTGAAAAAGTTATAATTGATTGTTACAAGATTTTTAAACGAAGAATTTAACTTTTGTTTACCATGTTATTGAAAATGGCAGACATGATCGATTTTATGGGAATTTTGCTAACTCAAAAAAAAAAGATTTTTAATTAAAATTTTGGACATTCTAGGAAGGATTAAAAAATGTAAAAAGTAATCAAAAGAATACTTTGGTCTTTCCTCTTAATAATAATATAAATATTTAGACGATAAAATAAAGTTTGGGGCCTTTTTTCATCAGGGTATATTCTTTTTTAGTGGAGTAGTGAAGACACCTACTAGAAAGGATTAAAGAAATAATAAAAAATACTTTAATCTTTCCTTTATTAACAACAAACATTTTGACATCCTATCTGAATTCAAATTCATCTCGCAACTGCTCCTAAGTCCTGTTCTACTCAGGGGTAGGGAATATGTAAGTTTATTATCTGATATATTTAAAAAATACCTTCTCTGTCCAACAATGGAATGGACATCAAGACCAATAGCTTTTTATCCTCTAACAAGGTAACAGCACCGAGTATGTTGTAATATTTCCATAACTCTTCAGTTGGGTCCACCGGAAAACTCAAATGATGGGGTAAGTCAGCCTGTAACCTCAATAATAATTCGTTCAAGTGACCAGGCAGGAGTCACTATGCTTGGAGACAAATGTCCAAATGATAACACATCCATTTGAGTGCTGACATGCTCTAACAAAATTGTCAGGGACTGTCTAGTCTGTCGCACCTTATTAGTAATGGTCATAAATTGGAAATACCGCTGTATAAAACCACTTAAATCTTGTAATGCCGTAGTCACAGCCTCTGAATTCTTAGTTACTTCCTGTGTTAACTCTTGCAGGTTATTTATTAACCAGTTGATACTTGCCTTATTCTTCACCCATTCTAATCTTGTCATATTCAGTATTGATACACTTTCTCTTGCCACCTGGGCTAGAACTCTCTGATCCTTTTCCACTTCTCCCAGTTTTCTTTTTAGAACTTTGACATCATCTTCAGTCACTGTTTCAAACCGGACACTCAGTTCTTTCCCAAAAATAGGGATTACTGCTCTCTTTCGTCTCATTTGCAACAGTTCAATTCTTTTTGGATAATTCCTCATATCTTTCCACTGGGATTCCATTATAGCCATCTCCAATTCCGAGGAATACAACAGCCTAAGATATGTCTCTGTTCTGGTATACTTTTGTGCTACCTTCACTCTGACTACCCAGCTTACTTATCTCACCGTCCAATTTATTCAGTAGTAACTTATATGGGTTCAAATCTATCACAAATGTTACCAACCATTTTGACCTTGTTGTTATCACTTCACAATTTCTTGAAAATCATATTATGTGCCTCCATTCTCTTACTAGTATCAGTCCCTTCATACCAGCCAATCCTGCATGGGTAACAAGATTTTCTTCTTTTACTTCTCTGACCACTTTTCCCTCCTGACTGTTCTCTACTTCTTTCTTTGTTGAATTTTATTTTACTCAACTGCTTTTGGAGGTGGGAGAGAGGTATTTCATCCTCCTCTTCCCAATCGCTCAGTTCTTCTCCGTCTTCAGCAGGTTTCGAGCCAGAACCCAAGACTTCATCATTTATGTTCTCTGCTTTACACTTATCCAGTGATGGTTTCTTTATTTTTCTTATTGCACGGCCCACTCTCCCTCATGCTGGGGAAGCCCCTGGGTGTTTCCCTGGCCCCATCTGCTGGGGGTGTATCTGTTGATGTGCAACTCAGGGTTCTTTCTTCTTGACAGCATGCCACTTTGTCTCATGGCCACAACAACCACACCTTGTGCATCTTTGTTCTTCGAAATCCCGGGATAATCCCCAATTCGTTGGACAGTCTGCTGTCCTATGGCCTTCATAATGACAGGTCCAACATCTCACCCACCAAGTGCAGATCTGCAAAACCTACACCTCAATATCCATGCCTTTCTATTGGGAACCTCTTCCCATACCTCTGGTTCGAGCTGCCTCTGCTTCACCTTCCTATCTGATGTTGGAGGTTTCCTTCCCCTGCCTTGCCTGTCTCCCTCCACCTTACACCTGTGTTCTACTGCCTTCTACCTTTTCCCAAATTCTCTGGCTATCCCTAGCTAACGCAATAGCCACCGACAGTTTGATTGGGGCCTCCTTAATTATGTCCTGTCTTATGCACTTGTTTTGAAGTGCTTCCGCATACATGTCAGCTTGTATGGTGACATTTTCCCTAACTTCTTCAGGGAAAGAAAGGGCAGCTAACTTTCTGGCCTTCACTCCTATTCACTGGGAGACTCACCTTTTATTTGAGCCAGCTTCATAAGACTTCTCATTTCCTCTACTGCCATTCCTTCGTGCACATATTTGCCTATCAATAAGCCCTCTAATTCTGTCCAGGTCTGAGGATCCTTTGCTAGATGATCCAATATAAATTTTGAGACTGGTCCCTCTGTTATGAGCTGCCCTTTCCTGATAGACACCAACCAGTTTTTCAACTCCCTTGGGTTCCCTAAAAAGGCCAAAACTCTGGGTCCCCCCACAGTAGCTCTCTCAAGCTGGCTGGTACCTGGTGATCCACTATCTCATCTTCAACCTCTACCCTTTCCGGTTCTTCTGACCCATGGTCACTCATTCTTACTAGCAAATTGGATACTAGCAAATCAGTAAAATTGAATAAAATCAAAATACAATAATAAACAAGAAAAATCGGGGCATGATGTAACAACAAAATGAGAAATTTCAGGGAAAACCAAAAGTGTCCTACCTGTCACTTGTCTTGTGGTCAACTTTCAGTTACCAAGCATGGAGCGATTAATAGAACCATACAGTCAAAAATTAACCAAAGTCTCTTGGGTCTTTTTTTATCCTTTTTCTTTTCTATTTCTTTCTTTCTCCACCTGGTGTGATGACATTCAGAGTCAATCCCGATCTATGACAACCAATTATGATGTCCACCTTTTTGGTTTGTTTGATGTTTGATCCCCCACGGCTGACCATTGAATGGATCACTTCGATCCAATCCTTGCCTTACTCCAAGTTGTGTTTGATTTTGATCACAAGGCTGGCGAGGATCAGATTGCTAACTGTAATCATTAAATTGGTTTGGTCTGCACAGAGTAAAGTCACAAGTAAGAAAAATAAATTGTATAAAAGAAAATGTTTTAAATAATCATTCTGACTAGCAAATTGGATACTAGCATATATCAAATAAAATTGGGATAAAATAACAGATGAAAAAATTTAGCAAGACATAACAGCAAAATGAGAAATTTCAGGGAAAACTGAAAGTGTCCGACCTGTCACTTGACCTGTGGTCAACTTGCAGTTACAAAGTGTGGAGCAATTACTAGAACTGTACAATCAAAAATTGACCAAAAGTCTCTTGGCTCTTTTTTCTCCTTTTTCTTTGCATTTCTTTCTTTCTCTGCCCGGTGTGACGCTCGCTTGGGTCAATCCTAGTCTATAGCAACTGATGTTTGGCTAACCGTTGAATGGATCACTTTGATCCAAGCCTTGCCTTACCCCATGTTGTGTTTGATTTCCATTACCAGGCTGGTGAAGATCAAATTATCAACAGGAATTATTAAATTGGTTTGGTTTGGACAAAGTGAAGTCACAAGTAAAGAAAATAAATTGTGTTAAAGAAAATGTTTTATATAACATTTCTTGTACAGAGCTGGTAGTACAATTATCAGTTCTTCAGGCAAGAATAAATATTCTTCATGCAGAGTTATCAATCCTTACCCTCTTTGAATATTTGGACACTTTATTCATTGCGACAAAGTATAGACAAGGCTTCTGGAACACAGCTCAAAGTCAGAGGTCATCTTCAGGCAGGAAATCACGTGAGATTGATTAAAGTGGTCATCTCTTGCCTGGTGTCTTGAACAACTGTCTTTGGTCACTTCCACTTTCTGTTTATATGGACCTCCATCCAAAACCAGCATGATGTCTGACAGGGCCTGGGATTTTGGTAAATCCCTTAATCCCTACAAAGAGTCCTTTGTTGTCTGACTCCGGAAAATTAATTGCATGCCCAATTTTGGGGAGTCCCCTCCTCCTGAGAGTAGTGGTAGCAGAATATCAATCCATCTTAACTCCTTCCTTCTCATATACCATGATTTCATGTCCATGATTTCAATGCCATCTTTAAGAATTTGTACTTTTATGATTTGTAAACCATTTTTAGAGTGATGTTATCCAGTAATCTTGCATGGTATGATATGTTTAAAAATAAAAAATAAGATTGTGGTCTTAGTTTTCCTTCTTTTTCTTTTTTATAAGAAAACAATTATTTGTTGTTTATATGAATTATAAGACATACTACTTTAGAATTAACAAACCTTGTAGGTTTAAATATGATGTCCACCCCATCAGTCTGTGTTCGATCCCTGTGGCTGACCATTGAATGGATCACTTCAATCCAAGCCTTTCCTTGCCCCACGTTGTGTTTGATTTAGATCACAAGGCTGGCAAGGATCAAATTGTCAACAGGAATTATTAAATTGGTTTGCTCCAGACAGAGTGAAGTCACAATTTAAAAAAAATATATTGTATAAATGAAAATGTTTTATATAGCATTTCTTGTACAGAGCTGGTTGTACAATTATCAGTTCTTCAGTCAGGAATATATATTCTTCATGCAGAGTTATTGATCCAGAGATGGAGAATGGAACTTGGGATCTATAATTATTAAATTACTTATGAACCAGGGAAGAATAATATACCTGCTGATACACTCACATGGGCTCATTGTGGTGCTTTCTTACACAAAGAAAATTTATATGAGCTCCACCATCATGTTTATCACCTTGGTATAACCAGGTTAACCCACTTTATCAAAGTCAGGAATCTATCTTACTCTATGGAAGATGTAAATAAAATGTGATGACTGTCACATTTGTTCAAATAGAAACCATGTTTCTACAAACCTGGAAAATCTTGCCTGATAAAGGTTATACAACCAATGTAAAGAATCAGTATAGATTTTAAGTGACCTCTTCCTTCTTATTTGTAGAGCCATTAAATGTTAACGATAATAGACGAGTACTGTTGATTTCCTTTTGTTTGCTCCAATATGACAACTAGTATAGTAATTAATTGCTTAATTCAGATTTTCACTATTTTCAGGAGTCATTCCTACATCCACTCTGACCAGGGTTTCTCATTTCTATCTAAGGAACTGCATGAGTACTTCACTAATTTGGGTACAGCTACAAGTCGAACAGCCCCTTACAACCCCTAAGGGAATGGTCAGTGTGAATGATACAATGGAATTATCTGGAAGCAAGTCACAATGGCCTTGGCTACAAGAATCTCAGTGGGAAGTTCTACATGCAGTACTGCATGCCATAAGATCTATGTACCATGACGAACACTACACCCCATGAAAGAATATATTTGTCATGCAGAGTTATCGACCCTTCCCTGTTTGAATATTTTGTGACTCTCCATTTATTGTGACTGAGGCTAGACAAAGCTTCTGGAACACAGCTCAAAGTCATAGGTTTTTTCAGGCAGGAAGTCATGTGAAATTGTGTGAAGTGGTGTCTCAAACAACTGTCTGTTGGTTGCTTCCACTTTCTGTTTATATGGACCTCCGTCCAAAACTGGGGTGGAGTCTGATAGGGCCTGGGGTTTTGGTAAATCCCCTAACCCATAGAAAGAGTCCTTTGTCATCTGACTCCAGAAAATTAATATTGGTACTTTTATGAACATCCATACAAACATCCTTTTTGAACATCAATCTAAAAATAATTGAGCATTTGCTAAAACGAGAAAAAAATTCAATTAATTTGAAAAACAGGTGCACACTCAAAAATAGCATTTGTTATATTTCTGAATTTTGAACTCAAAATGGCTAGGCTTTGCTTACGTCTGCCAAATGCAAAAGATACACTAGGATGTTATTCTGCAAAGTCTTGCCTGCGAATCACTACAAAGTTGTAACTGCTTGTAGTCTACCATCTGCAATGGTAGATATACTTCCATTATTTTTTAATCTCTATCCTAACTGTAAGCCTATTTCTATGAATTCTAGGCAATTTGGAACTGCTGTTAAACACTTTATTAAAACTAAGTTTAATAAAATTCTAAGAGATGGACTGATTGAGGAAAGAAGGTTTCCTTGGCAAGCTCAAATTTTAATTGTTGGTAATGAACAGCATAAAAAGAGATTAGTTGTGGATTATAGTAGAACTATGGATTCACTTGACTCAATGCTTACCCCCTACCACAAATGGATGATCTGGCTTTGGAAATCTCTAAATATAAAATTTCTTCTTCTTTGGATTTGAAGAGTGGATACCCATTTGAGGGGAAGACAAACCATACACTGTATTCGAAGCTAATGGCAAATTTTACCAATTTTGTCGTATTCCATTTGGGGTTAGTAATGGGGTATCTTGCTTCTAACACATAATGGACAACATTATTATGAGGAATAGTTTGCAAGGAACAGATACTTATGTATTTAACATAGTTGTAGCTGGCAAGGCTCAAGAGGCACATGAAAAAATTTCTTCAGATACCCAAACTAAATAATCTTAATGTCGGCAAAAAAAGTTCTTCCTATCAACAACTTTTGGTTTTTAATTGTTCTGCTTCGTTGCCCATTCCAAGACCCACACATCCATATCCACGGACACAAGATTTTTTCTGTTTCATTGCCCATCTCAATATCCCCCCCCCCACATCCACAAATACATTATTTATTCTTCCACTGCACAATGTATTCTTCTCTTGCACTGCATATTCTTCTGCTATGTTGTCTACATTAGATGTATAAACCAAATGGCATAAGTCAAAACTAAATTAATGGAGATTTAGTCATAATCACAAATCATCATACAATTGGACTGTTGTAACCCAGTGACTTACTAAGATATTTAAAAGGTAATATGTTATATAGTTATCATCATAATCTGCACTACATATGACCGACCATGACTAACAGATACTTGATAGTCTTCAGGCTTTTCGTACTGCTCCGTTCAGTGATAATGACATTTATGCCTTATTGGCTAAACCAGGATGTTATAATGAGTGTAGCTGGTAAATACATACAATGTTCCCATCAATAAAAATCATCAAGAGTTGGGGACAATGCTGATATGGCCAGGAATAGAATGTCCACTTATACATGATTTAATAATAATCTGGGAGCAAATCTGTTCTAGTTTTACATACCAGCAAGAATAAAATATCCAATTCATTGTACAATTGATTTCAATCAGAATAAACTGTATAATGTGTAAAATTTAAATAGTAATTTATTAGTGTTTCAACCTTGATTTTTTTTTTTTTTAGTTTAAAAGTGGATCACAAATTCCTTTAAGTTAATAAATGACATTGCTGTTTGATTAGTATATAGTATAATGGTGTAATTTTATGATTTTCAGAGCAGCTTTAAAAAGTACTTGAAAATTCATTTTTTATAAACCTATTTCATTACACTATATAGTATGTTTTCTTCATCCACTGTTCACTTAATGTATTTTTTCTTTTTCAGTTTGCATCTTTGATAGTACCTGAAACCATGATGAATATTCATGACAAAGAAGACATTCTTACACTGTGAAATTTGTGAATTAATACAAAATTTTCAGTCCAGACAGGAGAGACATAACAGAACATGCATACAGCAGAAACTATTTCCAAGGAAATCTGTGATGTTACATTTTCCATTAATTCAAATCTCAAAACAAACATGAAAACTCACACTGGTGAGAAACGTTTCCACTGTGAAATCTGTGGAGTCAGCTTTTTTCAAAATGCATATCTTAAACGGCACATGTTAACACACACTGGGGAAAAACCATGCCACTGTGAAATCTGTGGATTTAAATCTTCCTACAGTTCCTCTCTGAAAAGACACATGTTAACACACAATGGAGGGAAACCATTCCACTGTGAAATTTGTGGATTGAAGTATTCACAAAATTCAAGTCTCAAACAACATATGTTGACTCACACTGGAGAGAAACCTTTCCACTGTAAAATCTGTGAATTTAAATCTTCTCAAAATTCATCTCTCAAGATACACATGTTAACACACACCAGAGAGAAACCATTCCACTGTGAAATCTGTGGGTTTAAGTGTTCACAAAATTCAGGTCTCAAACAACACATGTCAACACACACTGGAGAGAAACGTTTTCAGTGTAAAATCTGTGGATCCAAATTTTCTCAAAATTCACATCTCAAACAACACATGTTAATACACACAGGAGAAAAAAAATTCCACTGTAAACTCTGTGGGTTCAAATTTTCTCTAAATTCACATCTCAATCGACACATGGTAATACACACTGGAGAGAAACCATTCCACTGTGAAATCTGTGGATACAAATTTTATCGAAATGCTGATCTCAAACAACACATGTTGACACACACTGGAGAGAAACCTTTCCATTGTGAAATCTGTGGATTTAAATCTTCTCAGAGTTCATCTCTCAAAGCGCACAAGTTAACACACACTGGAGAGAAGCCATTCCACTGTGAAATCTGTGGATTTAAGTGTTCACAAAGTTCAAATCTCAAACGACACATGTCAACACACACTGGGGAATAAACTTTTCACTGTGAAATCTGAATTTAAATCTTTCCAAAATGTAAATCTCAATTTATGTGAACATGCACTGGAGATAAATTTTTCCACACTGAAATCTGTTGATTTTAAGTTTACCCAGAACAAAACTTTCTGAAATCTATGGAGTAAATTCTTTTTAAAATCCTCACTCTGAAAACATATGTTAACTCCTCCAGTTTGAAATTTTGATAGTTATTTTTTCTTAATTTCTCATCTCAAATGATATATATTAGCACCAGTGAGAGCTGAAATTTGCACAACATCTACTAAAAGATACCCCAGGGAGTTGCAAAAACTGCCTGAATACTTAAAAGATTATGTTGTTACAAATTTGGACAATATGTTATTGTTAAGTCCCACTATAGATTTTGCTGTTCTGTAAAATATATACTCGATACTTATTACAAAATAGTTGGTAGCCTGGAATATATCATGACTGCAATTTTTCTATGTATATCTTGTGACAAAATTATCATAATATACAACAAAACTGACTATGCATCAGGTGATAAGAACCAAACAATTTCTCCATTATTTAAAAGGCACAAAATAGTCTGGTATTTAAAAAGCCCTTAATTATTAGGCATTAATAACGCCAATTGAGGAAATTCAAATGATCAGTACATTATCACAATGGGTGGTTTTCAATAAGAAAACAACCTACAGTACCAGTGTAAATATGCAATGTTGAATATATAGTATTAGCAATTGAAGTACAAGGAGAAGAATTGCTTATCCAGTTATTAAATACCATGATTAATCTAAATGATTTATTCAAATGAAAATGAGAATGTCACTATCTGTTATGATAGTATCTAAAAAAACGCATCTATTTCTAACATCCAACATGTTGCTTTCTTCGGGTAATTTGCTTTTATAATGTAATAAATATCGACAATAAAAGTTCGAACTCATTCGTGTTATGGCATGGCAGACATTACTGGCATTGTTTGCATACATTCACTGCTGATTAGATTTGTGCAGAAAATTACATTGTTAACGGCCTTTTTACGGTTCTTACTTAATTCAATTACTGTGCAGCTGAGGACTCATTGCGTGCACAATAATCAAGACTGTTCAACAGCAAATATATGCAAACAATGCCAATAATGTCTGCCGTGAGACAAATGAGTCCAAATTCTGTTGTGAATAACTCCAAAAGAGTAGATTTTATCAATTTCTTTGTTATTTTTTAAATAAGCATATACATTTACACCTAAATATAACTATTCAGCAAATTTTTATCACATATTTAGTGTGGGGCTTAAAAAGCAAATTACTCCTTTCTTCCTTTTCAGAATATTATAACCACTGTACTGTATCCCTTTTGTTTTTGAACACTATTCATACTATATGAATCTTTTACTTTATTATTTACTTTTAGTTGTTTTGCTTTGCTTTTGACTTGTATACATGTATTCTTTGTCTCATTATTATTATCTTAAGTTTCCCAAAATTCAATCGACAAGATAGCACCTGTTTACTCCTACTTCAGAAAGTTTTCTTTTGTGTTATTTCTGGTGTTATATTTGGTTGGAATTCTGCACTGTGTAACATACATCTTTATGAACATAGTCACCAGTGATGTGTTGTGCAATATTTTACTTTAATATAAATCTAAAATGGCATGTAGTAATCCCTGTCGGCTTAGATTTCCTCAGCATCTAGACATGCATGATCTGTAAATGGGAATAATTTTCCTTTTTTGAAACCTAATGGTCAAATGTTTTCAAAAATCCACACCTTTGCACTCACTCTGTCATATATGAGGAAAATGACAGGAAGATATCTAGCAGTTTGACAAACAAAAGCTGAAGTCAATTTCTGCTTTTCCCAGCAGCATTAGTATAAAGGAAATGCATCAAGTGCAATTTAAACTTTGATCTTTGAATATTATACCATCCCACCTGTCCATCAGCAATAGACAGACAGATGCAAGTATTGGACACAGAAATTAACAGTTTCTATTATGACGACTAATCTAGAAGAATTATTACTTGTTTGATCTTCCATACAAAAAAAGATATGACATATATTTGGGAACAATTACTGGGTTTAATCAGGCATCATTTTTATTCCTAAAAACTGGGTATTACCAAAGGAAATTTTTATATCTTTAAAAATTATTAAAAATGGCCATGATTTGATTAACAGAAACATGTTACTGTAAACAAAATAAAAATAATAACAACATCAAAACAATTTTTTGAGAAATAGTTATGTTAATCATTACTTGATCTAACAGCTTGTAAAAAATGCTCAATATCTTTTTCAATATTGGAATGTTTTACGACACTGATAATTCTCTTCAGACAGCGATAAAAAAATTAATGTTATCAGCTCTTGACTGAACAGCTTTCATATGCAAGAATAATGTATTAATTAGAATCTTAAACCTCAGGCATTGCTTCATTTTTGGAGTTACCTAAATAATTTAGATGGGAATTTTTCCTTATATTACTAAAAAAATTTCACAAACACCCACTAATTAAAAAAATGTACGCATGAGAAACTGGAAAGGCAGGACATGGTACAAACAGCAACACAATATTTTCACACTGTCTTTGTGCTGGAGAATTACCCCAGAGGTCCAAGAGGGCTAGAGTAATGTCGCCTAAATGTCATGTCTATACACTATTGTCTTGACTGTCGATTAGTTGTCCTACGGCCATTGTTTGCAAGGAAGCGTACAAAAATTGTAACACTGCCCGAACACACTAGCAAGCCTTACCAGTGAGCAAATCAAATTACTAGACTGACCCCAGAAACTCTCTTGATTTAAATCCAGTCGAGAACCTATGGTCAGTCTGCAAGGAATGACTTTGTGGAATAGACATACGAAGTACTAACATGCACTGGGTCATGTTTCATTGGAAAGATAGGTAAAAAGTAAATAATGACGGAATTATTTGTTTTGTTTCAATTAATGTGCACAAAGGTGTAGATACCTCCAAAGATTTGCTAAAAAATGAGCATACATGATGAAAAAATGCCCCAAACTTTATAAAAACAATTTTTTATCATCAAAATCTTTGTGTTATTATTAAAAGGAAAGACCAATTTCATTTATTATTAAATTATATTTTTTTAAATCCTTTTGAGAAACTCCAAACATTTGTTTTTCTTGTGCCAACAGGTAACAATAAATTAGTATGGCAGAGTTTGTTTTTTTTGCAATGAAAAACGTATTGATTTGGAAATTCTTGCAAAAAGTAGATAATTAAACCTTCAGAACTTATTCACAAATCAATGAAATTAATTTGAAATGGTGGTTTTTGAGAAAATCTTGGTAAAAATATATCTTTTTAAATCTGTTACACCCCCACCTTATTTAGTTTTATGAAATTTTGTGAAATTCATTTTCCATTTCTATTAATTTTAAGTGAGGAATTTAAAACGTTTATTTTTTTTCAAACAGGACATCCAATTACAGAAAATCTGTGGATAAATTTTTTAAAAAAGCAATAAAATTAAGATATTAATTAGAAAAAGCTACTAATTGCTTTTTGGATTAAGCTATATTATGGACACAATATCTAATTTTTTTTTAGAAAGCATATTCAATCTTTAAATTTTAAAAGATTATTGGGTAGTTAAAAAGAAAAACCATACAAAATCAAAGTATTCTAGAATTCGTCAAATAATTTCTGTCACTTCTGTTCCACTTTACTTGTCTTTTTTAAACGTCAGGCTGTCAATATTTTTTTTAAAACGTCAGAAAACAATCCTTTTTCTCTCTATACTAAAATAAATAATATTTGTTTCAAAGCAGATCAATTAAACATTACCTTTGCCAATCCTCCCCAAATAACGTTTATGAAAATTATATTTTTGAAAGTTATTTTTTAAAAGAAAACCAATCTGTGTTGAACGGATGTGTAAAAAATAAATATGAACGAAATTAACGATTTTTTTATTGAACCCCAAAAGATTGCAAACAATCTAATTTCGGTTTGAAATACACGAAAATGCATTTTGATGAGTGTGATTAGTAAATTTAATTTTAGCTTCCATTCCTAGCTAGTGGATTAAAGCCTCAAAGTTTTTTCCTTATCAAGGCACCTCCACTTTTTGCTAAAAAAAAAACAGCATAGCATGATGAAAAAACTTAATAAAAACAAAGTTTTATCGTCAAACTGTTTATGTTATTATTAAAAGGAAAGACTAAAGTATTTTTCAATTTAAAAAAAATTTTTAATCTTTTTAACAAGTTCGAAATTTTCGTTAAAAATTTTATTTTTTATTTTTATTTTTTACTTTAGCGAGATACCGAATTTTTACCATCAGTGTTTTGTGCTTTTTCCAATGAAAAACTTTGAATTGGAAGTTCTTGCAACAATCAAATAATTGTTGTATTTTAATGCTACTTTCAGGACTTATTCACAAATGAATTAAAATATATTTTTACCAAGATTTTCTAAAACAAAAAATTCCAAAGATAATTTATGTTATCCACCACCCACACACACACTTAATTTCACGAAATTTCGCGAAATTAAATTTTTTTTCCAAAATTTTTTATTAGTTAAAAGTAGGACTCCTTGGAGAGTGTAAATCATACCTTTTTTTTCAATTACTACTCATTTCCCGAAAATCTGCTTCGAAAAGTAAACAAAAAATGTAATAAAACTGATATTAATTAAAGCTTTTAATTGGTTTTGTAAATGTTATATTGTCTTGAGAAAAAATCGATGAATAATGAATTTTTACAAGAAACTTCTTTTTTTAAAATTTAAATCATAATAATCTATAATAATTTTTTAAAAATCGTTTAAGAAAAGAGAAAAATGAAAGAAAATTTTATGTCAATTCTGGTCATCCATACTAGCTGTCAACACCTCATAGTTTATCTATAACGTCAATAAAGACATGAAAAAAACAGGACCCGTCGTTAAGAAATAATTTTATGCTATAAATAAGTAATATTTGTTTCAAACCAGATTAAGTTAACTTTACATTTGCCAATTTTCCTCAAATAACGTATTACAAGTACATATTTTATTTTTGGAAGATTTTTAAAACCGAGAATTAAATTTTATTTTAAAACTTGTTAAAATCTAAGAATAGGCCGCCATTTTTTAAACCGAGCAAATAATTGACATTTACTATCTATATAATTTCTATTTGAAATACACCAGAGTATTTTGCTTACAGGCTGAGGAAATAGTTTAATCCTTTAGCTTTCAATTAAAGCTAAAAAGAAATCTTCAAGAATGCGTTTTCATTTTTTTAAATTAATTTTAAACGTAAGTTATCGCAAATTTATACCGAATTCGTGGAGGTACCTATAACATTTTAAAATTATTAAGTATCGTTTTTTATTCGAGATACTCTGTCTAGCTAGGTATCCCCAACGGAAATCTTATATCTTTTCGAAAAATATTAATAAAATATTATTCACAAAAAAAAACATAAGAGCCCAAAATTGTTTCTTGCAAAGAAAAACACCACTTTTGAATTTTAGTTATTAAAGTTTGAATTTGTTATTTATTAAAAACAGTCCGAAGGCGAGAAACAACAACGGAGTTTTTGGACTTGTCTATAATAAACGGACAAACCTTTCAATATGATTGCCCTTTATTTACTGATGTACAAAAAACTAAACTCGTCGTGATTGGAAAGTAATCTGGCTTCTTCCTGCCTCTTCTTAAATGAAAAGGACACCACTCAACTTTGTTTCTTCATTGCTGACATATAAAAATCCCTCCAACCTTTGCAAAAGGCAAAAACATAATTGCTAAATCTTATTTAAAAACATAAATGCATTTTTGAAACCTCGATACCTCGCCTAAATCCGATGGACAACGATACATTTGTGTTTACAACTGAACGCTGAATTGGTTCTGTTTATAAGTATAGTAACCCGTAATAAAAAGAGAAAAAAATTTTTTTATAACTATTATTTATATATTTATTCTCCATTTTAAAAAATAGAACACATTACTTTTAAAAAGGTTCTATCAGCTGAAATAGGAATAAATTTTTTTTTTATTGATTTCAAACTATACATTTATTATAGACAAGTCCAAACTCCGTTGTTGTTTCTCGCCTTCGGACTGTTTTTAATAAATAACAAATTCAAACTTTAATAATTCCTTTTTGTGGAATTTCTGGGCATTGAAAATGTGACTCAAATTTTCTAATCAAGAAATTTTACTGAGGTCACGATTTTCTCGGCCTGATCCATCAAAATTTTCGGCGACACATCCTGGTGACTAAAAACTCTTAATTTCATACTAACATTTGAATTTTCAATTTATGAGACGATGATTTTGTTCAGTTCAGGGATAAGCAGAAGCTGGAACTTTGTTCACTTTTGGGATGAGTAAAGGCTGGGATTTTGTCCACTTTTGTGATAAGCAAAGGCTGGGATTTTGTCCACTTTTGCGATAAGTACAGGCTGGGATTTTTTTTTCAGTTTTGGGATAAGTAATGGCTAGGATTTTGTTCACTTTTGGAATAAGTAGAGGCTGGAATCTTGTTCACTTTTGGAACAAGTAGAGGGCGGGATTTTGTCTTCTAGGTGATAACCTTGTCCTGTTTCTTTTTTTCCTGTGACTTTTTACTTGGATTCTTTATCGGAAGTTTTTTTTTTCTTTCTTGTGAATATTTTCCTTATTAGGTATTTATTTCAGGCATTCCATATATCTGCAAGGAAGCGTAATGTAACACTAACAGGCTGTAATACTTAAGATACCACCAAATTAAATAAGAAAAAGAAAATAGTGGGTAAGTGAAGACATATATAAATATTTAACTTGCCATTTAAGCGTTAATAAAAAAAAATAATTTTAGCAAAAAATAGAATGTATCTAGATATTCCAAACCTAAGAAAATCCCAGAACATTCAATAAATATTAAGAGTAAAAACAGTCTGTGACACCGGATGTAAGATTGGTATATTCATCTTTGACATTCAAAGTCGAAAGAGAGAAAGTTATAAAAAGCAATAGAGAGAGAGTGTAAAGAGACAAGGAGAAATAACCACAACATTCGCGACACATATGCACACTCAAGCATACAGACACGCATGCACACACAATGAGAGCAGAAAAAAACAGTCTTGCACTAATAAAAAGTGCATAAATTATTTTTCGACTTAATATAAAAATAATGAAAATGAGAAAATAAGAAATCACTTGATGGTATCTCCTGATGAGTAGACAAAGTGATTACGAAAAGATTCATCTTTGAAACTCTTGAGTCGGAGTGCTGAATGTAACATCAATCAGGTAAGTGAATAATGTCATATTTGTATTAAGCCCTTGTATATATTTAAAGGTTTCTCTTGACCAGTGGATTTTTGTTGGATGGTCTACGAATCTAGAGTTGAGATGCTGAAAATAGCATCAGTTGCTAAATGAAAAAAATTACTAATTGTTATTACTAATTGTTATTGCCTTAAATGACTTTCTTTCAGAATTCCATTGACTGACAGCATTTTTGGCTTCACACTGTCGTATCTTGTTGGTACTTCTACATTAAATACAAAACAAAAGAAGCAGCTTAACCTTCCAGCGATTGTTGTAAGACTGATTCAGGATATAAAAAGGCATCAAACATCGAAAAGCAGCATTACGGGGCCAAGTGAACTAGAATCAAATTGTAGTAACTGTTCCAGCTGCAGACAGCCGGCCAACGGCTCCAGCCGTCACCAGCAGCAGTTCCAGCCAGCCATCATTATCAGTCTCTGCTCCAGCTCCAGTCAGCCGTCCTCGCAAGTAACAGCAATGAACAGTTTTTTCAAGAAAACAACATTTTCTCAACAACTATAAAACTGTCCTTTTTAACGCAATACTTTTAAACAACTACAAAACTGTCCTTCTCAGGACACCGCGCTTCTCACCTTCTCCATCAACATGCAGAGACATTTTTTGTCTAATGAACTCTAACATTAGTTTTTCTCAAACAAAAATAAACTTGGCAATGCTTTTTTTACACAAGTCTTCGTTTTGTTTGCTCTCGTTTTCTGTGATTCGAATAATTGTTTGCGGGCCATTATACTGTCGGAGTTATCTCCTCCTCATTTCCTAACCCTTCAACAGGGGTCTCTCTCCCACGAGTATAAATACTGGCTGACCCTTCTCTCTCTCTCTTTTTCATGCTTACGCACACGTGCGGCCAGCTATCTCGACTTAGGCCGCGGGCCGAAGCCTCGTGCGTGAGGCGAGGTATAAAAAACTTTCTCATTTTACTTTCCAATATGTGAACTCTCATACAAACAGCGTTTCCCACATTCTGGGAACACGCTAAAACAATATACATACGTATGGACACTCAACACACACACATAATTTTCTATACCAACACCCTTTGTAACTTTTTCATGTCTCTGTATATTAATGTTTGTTAATAATATATATAATTGTTTTGTACATGTATATCGGTCTTGTTTGTTTTCTTTATCTCCTTTGGACTCCATCAAAGTCCAACATTCCTATGTAGCGGGACCGGCCAGCAGGAAATCTTAGCCCAGAGATTTTCATCCGCATATTCACACCCCGGTCCTCTACAATACTGATTATACTGCCCGCAACAACATAATCTTTGTTACCGCTCTCTCTCTCTCTCTCTCTCTCTATATATATATATATATATATATATATATATATAAATAAATAAAGTGAACATTGAAGTCAACACTTAGAGGCGACAGGCTGTTGCATGAAACAGCCTGTCGCCTCTAAGTGTTGACTTCAATGTTCACTTTTATATTTACACACGCTCTATCTCTGATATTGAGCACTTTATCCCATAAAGATAGTACACCTTAAGAGTATATTTCTTTATATATATATATATATATATATATATATATATATATATATATATATATATATATATATATATATATATATGACACTACATTTGAATGATAACTCTAACATTTTTAGGCATTTCAAACAACATGCCTGGCCGCATACACAATTCCGGAAAATCCTCGTCGAAAATACAACTATACTTAAACATGAAAACAATAAACAAAAACTAAAAATTCTTGAAGCTATATACATAAAACAGTTGAAACCTAACCTGAACAAAATAAACTATGAAATCTCCACAAATATCCTTAAATGCCTATAATTAGTAACAGAAGTCATTGGTTCATACCAACGGCTTTCCATACTTAATACTCATCGGATTCACTCTCTCGTGGTCATGTGTGACGTCATGAGCTGTTGTGCGATTTTCGCTTTCAGCGTCTTATATGCACGTGTTTATCGTTGCTTGGAAACCATCCACGTAAACAATAACAGACTATCATCAATTTCTTGTTCGTGTATTATTGCTTATTGTGTAATTGTCATCTTTGATAATGGCTTATGTAAGCATATGTATATATATATGAGTGAGACTATTGTTAATGTTATTTACGTGTGACCATGATGATACCTCATGGTTTTACTGTGCATAAATAAAAGTTATTTTTGGTATATTTTAATTTTTAAGGAAAGTTTTTTAGCAGCTTCAAAACTGTCCTTTTTCAGGACAATAATTTTCAAAAACGACAAAAACCTATCCTTTTTAGGACAACAATTCCCAACATCCACACAACTGTCCTTTTCAGGATAACACTAGTCACTATTCTCACCTTCTACATGAGCTTGCAGACATATTTTTTGTCCTAGTGCACAATAACCTTATTTTTGGCGCGTATTTTCTCTAACAAAAATAAACGTGGTAATATGTACTCAAGTGTTCGTTTTGTTTGTTGTTGTGATCCGTTCTTCGAATATCTTTTTGCAGGCCATTGCATTACAACACTACCTACGTTGTCGCCCTCTGGCTCTTTCTCTATATGTGAGAGAGACTATTCATTGTTAATGCTATTTTTACATGTGATCTTGATGAAGCCTCGTGGATTTAACGATCAAAAATATATGTCATTTTCGCTTTATTTTTTTAAGGAAAAAATAAGAAATATTTTTTTACCAAATGTTAATTAATTCTTAAATTTACGAATTTTCTTTGAAACAAATCACGTATTGAATTTTTAAGAGGTTTTTATTTTAATTTTGTTGTTTTCACTTTCCGTCAACAATAAATTTTATAAAAATCAGAAAAAAACGGAATGAGATTGCGATATACAAAGTTGTGACATATTGTCTGTACACAGACTATTTTTGAGCAAGGAACAAATTCTTTATTTACACCGCTTCTTGAAGTTCCTTTGTTCTTGTCGCTGTTTAGGTTCAGAAACTACATGTCATCTCTTTTCAATTAATTTATCTTTTTTAATTACAATTTCTTTAAAAATAGGAAGTTTTATCGATTACAAAATATTGTCGAGCTTGAGAAAGAAATATCAAGCCCAACAACAACAGCAAATGAATCCTGTTTGTTTTTCTATGAAAAGGTTTTAAAAAAGAGATTCGCCCTGAAAAGGTAAGTCCGGTCGTAACACATTTCGTTTTTGTCTTTACAGATTAGCGAAACGTTCATGCTAAATTTAAAAGAAAAAATAATTTACGTATATAAATAAAGACTTAAGGAATTTTTAAAAGTCATCCATCGACTCATCGAACTGCTATTTTAGATGAAAAGTGGCAACAACATATTTAAAAATCTCTTAAAGATCCAATATTTATCCTAGAGATGTTTCGACTTCATTTAACTGGATTTTGTAAAAGTAATGTTTACTTTTTACTTAAAATTCAATGAAATTAAATGACATTTATGCATGGTAGATTATGGTTTTAGTTCAAATATATTTAACACGAAAAAAAAAGAAAAATGCATGGAACACCAGAAGTGCAATAAGGAAAACATTGGTATTTATCTTTAAAAATTAAGTATATTTAACATTATATAACCAATAGTTTAAGAATATATTATATTTGATTTCATAGAATTTAGTAGAATGAATAATTTTATTTTTAAAATGTGAAATTTTTTTTTTTAATTTAATGATACTTTTGTTTGAGTTTAATAAATTGCCTTTATTTATTTATTGTTATTGTCATCATAGTTTGATATCATAAAATATTTAATTGCACCTAATATGTTTTTTGTTAAATTATTTTGAATTTAAGACTTCTTCTAGTAGGAAAATGTATTCAAAGGCAGTAATTCAGAATTATTTCCTTTTTGAACATCCATACCAAAAATAATAAAGACCTGAAGGAGTATACTAAAATAGTACATCAGAAAAGTACTCAATGCTGCAATGACAGAGCATGTCTGTTATATATGTGATGATAACCTTTTGGGCCTGTGACTAACCATGACTAACAGTTTCTTGTATATATAATTGTGAAAGAGTTTGAAATTGAGTCAAAGAAAAAAATGTCATGAGGAAAATGAATATTTATAAGCTTTTTAAAAGATTATATGTCATATATACAATTTTGAAGACTTTTCCAATAGATGTTTGAGATACTGTTGCTTTATATATATATATATATATATATATATATATATACACACACACACACACACACTTTTGATGAAAATTATTTACTTTAGAAAACAGAAAATAATACTTTTGCTTATTAAAGAGATAAGAAGGTGTGTCTGTGGGGGGAAAATCAAGATTTTAAAATCTTACGGGTATGTCACTGTTGACCAATCAAGAGACAGGTCATAGCTAAACCAGAAAAGTTAAAAATATACATTAGATATTAGGGGTGTGTGTGGTATTCATACATGTCTCGTGGAACTGTTATATTAAGATACAACACCATACATCCAGTTAAGAATATACTTTTAAGATATGATGAAATAATCTGAAAGATACATATATATATATATATATATATAATAATAATTTTACAAAACAAAAATTTTTGTTTTGTAAAATTATTTTTATATAGACTTAAGAATTATCATAAAGGGCCTCTAGTGTGATTAAACCAATTTTATATATATAATTTTGAACCTAAAATACAATACTTTTTTATTTGATGGACCTTAATACAAGGCAATATTTAAAATTAAAAAACTCAAGGAATTCAATCAATATTACATGTACCATTATATATAATAAAATAATGGATGTAATACATAGATTTTTTATGAAAAATTCTACGAACTATATTTTAAGGTATACAATGTCTACAAATTACAATTCATTATGTTGATTTAATACATCATTATTTTTAGGAAACATAATAATATATAACTTTTCATGTAGATACACATACAGATTTAAGGACTTACAAATTCTCGTTCTTTTTTTTTATATTTTCCATTTTACCGTGGGGGTTTTATTGATTTCTTTTAAATACCAAAAATATTTACATAGGAATGTTTGGTTATATATATATATTCAATAATATGGGCAGAGCCAGACATTCATACAGATTCATATTAGCTGCTGACCCCTGTTAAAACTAAAAAAACTAAAAATGTAAGAGATTTTTTATGTTCAGATTTCCTTTGAAATAATTTAGACTAGAGTATGTGAGGCCAGTTGAAGGAGCTACATTTAAATCTAAATATGGATCCTCTTTCTATGTTTTACAGTTATGAGCGGTGGGGGCAACATACATAATGAAGGATCCAGAATTACTATTACCCCTGCGGTACCTTGAGGCTTAAACTCCACCCTGGATACTGTCATTCATAGCCACTTGGCTAACAAAGGATGTTAACTTTCTACCTTCATTGTATTCAAAAGTCTATTTGCTCACAAATCCCTTTAAATTAAAAATTTGCTTATTTTTCTTTCATAAATATATAGTATAATGGGGCATGTTTTATGATTTCAAGAGGAACTTTGAGAAAATACTTGAAAATGCATGTTTTATAAACCTATTTCATAATGTGTTTTCATTCTCCAGTGCAAACTCAATATATATTTTCTTTTTCAGTTTGCTTCTTTGAGAATAGCTGAAAGCATTTTGAATATTTTGAAAAAAGAAATTCCTGGATTAGTAGTAAACATTAAGTCCACACAGGAGAGACAGAACAGACTGTGCATAGGTGATAAAACCATTTCCTATGAAACTTGTGCTGCACATTTTCCGTGAATTCATCTCTCGAAACAAACATGGAAACTGACACTGCTGACAAACGTTTCAGCTGTGAAATCTGTGGAAATAATTTTGCCCAAAATTCAGCTCTCAAAACACATATGTTCATACACACTGGAGAGAAGCCATTCCACTGTGAAATCTGTGGTTTTAAATCAGCCCGAAATGCTAATCTCAAACGACACATGTTTACACACACAGGAGAGAAACAATTCTGCTGTGAAATCTGTGGATTTAAGTCTTCCCGAAATTCAAGTCTCAAATCACATATGTTAATACACACTGGGGAGAAACCATTTCACTGTGAAATGTGTGGATTTAAGTGTTCTCGTGAGTCAAATCTCAAAATACATGTGGCAACACACACTGGAGAAAAACCTTTCCACTGTGAAATCTGTGGTTTCAAATTTTCACAAAGCTCTTCTCTAAAAAAACACGTGTTAAGACACACTGGAGAAAAACCATTTCACTGTGAAATCTGTGGGTTTAAATCTTCCCAAAATACAGATCTCAAAAAGCACTTGTTAACACACACCATAGAGAAACCTTTCCACTGTGAAATCTGTGAATTTAAATCTACCCACAGTTCATCTCTCAAAAGACATCTGTTAACACACACTGGAGAGAAACCATTCCACTGCAAAATCTGTGAATTTAAGTCATCCCAAAATGCATATCTCAAAAAACACATGTTAACACACACTGGAGAGAAACCTTACCACTGTGACATCTGTGGATTTAAGGCTTCCCAAAGTTCTTCTCTCAAACGTCACCAGTTAACACACACTGGAAAGAAACCATTCCACTGAAATATGTGCCTTTAGTGCTCCAATAATGCAAATCTCAAAACACACATGTTAACACATGCTGGAGAGAAATCATTGCATGTGAAATCTGTGGATTTAAGTGTGCCCGAAATTCATCATTGAAATCATATATGTTAACACATACTGGAGAGAAACCATTCCACTGTAAAATCTATGGATCTAACTTTTTCCAAATTTAATCTCTCAAATCACATATGATAACACACACTGGAGAGAAGCCATTCAACAGTGAAATCTATGGATTTAATTGTTCCTGAGATTCATCTCTCAAATTACATATGTTAACACAAACTGTAGAAAAACATTTCCACTGAAACCTGAGGATTAAACTATTCTCAAAATGCAGATCTTAAAAATTACACATTAACACACACTGGAGAGAAACCATTCCACTGTGAAATTTGTGATTTTAAATCTTCCTCAAATTTCAAATGACGTATGTTATGACACACTGTAGAGAAACCTTTCCACTGTGAAATTTGTGGACTTAAATGTTCCCACATTTCATCCTTCAAAACACACCTGTTAACACACAGGTGAGAAAACATTCCACTGTGAAATCTGTGGATTTACATCCTCCCAAATTTCAAAAAACACATGTCCCCCCTCCACTGAAGAAGAACCACTTTGAAATCTCTGGATTTAAGTTTTCCCTACATTCATCTCTAAAAACACACAATTAAACAAAATTTAACTTTCTGTAGACACTTGTTAACACACACATATGAGAAAGCATTCCACTGAAATCTTTCAAGTAATTTTTTCACTTTCATGCCAAAAACACTTGTTAGCACAGACTGACAATCTATCCTTTGTGAAATTTTTTTTTACTAAATTCTGGTCTCAACTGACACATGTTGTCACCAGTTAGAGCTGAAAATTGGTGCCACATCTACCAGAAGATACTCCAGGAAGCTTGTTTATTTAAAGGATATATATTGTTTGTCGCATGTTATTTTTATACTATTCTTTATTCTTCCTCTTATTGTTTATTTATAATTTTGTGAATTTTCCCAAAATTCATCCCCAAAAATATGCCTAGAAAGAAAGTTTTCTTTTATTGTATTTCTGGTGTTATATTTGGTTGGAGTTCTGCACTCTATATTATAACCCTGTGTGAATACAGTCACTTGTAAGGCCTTTTGCAATTTCTTTATCTTTTTTTTCTGTCATCAGCAAACCGATGAATTTCAAAATCTCATTAAAATATTGCAAATTTTTCTATAGGTATGTATTTACTTTTATCATCATTGATCTTACCTAATAAATATATATATTAAAATAATAAGAAGGAACAGTAAGATTTATAATCCTGTGTTCTTAGCAGTTATTTTGATTTTTAAAAAATCATTGCTCGATGCAAACTGTAGAGCAAAATGTTAATTATTTTCTTTTTAAAAATATGATTCCATCGCGACACAGAAAATGTCCATGTTTCAAAACTGAAACTAAATTTATAAATTTAATTATAAAAATTAAACTTAAAAATCCATAGTCTCGTTCCATTGTCAAGAGATGATAGGAATAAACTTTCAAAGAAATTTACTTAATTTATAAGCACAGAAAATATTGATATTAGGAGTTGTTAAGGTTAAGGAAAATCTATTATATATATATATATATATATATATATTTTTTTTCTAAGTATGATTCCATCACAACACAAAACATTCTATTTTTCAAAACAGAAAACTCCAAATCTAGATTAATTTAAAAAAATCAAATCTAAAATACAGTTTTGTTCCATTATCAAGCAATTTTAAGAAATTTAAGTTTCTTAAAATCACTTGATAATGGAGCAAAACTCTGTATTTTAGACTTTATTTTTAAAATTAATCTAGAGTTGGAGTTTTCAGTTTTGAAAAATATTCCATTGGGATTCAGAACATCCTATTTTAAAAAAAAATAATTATAATATTGAGCACTGTTTTAAAAAAAATAAAAGCTAAGAACTCTGAATTATAAATATCAGTTCTTTCTTATTATTTAAATATATATCTATATATGAAGAAATATAGTTTTAAGTTGTGCTATATTTATGGAATAAAGTGCTCAATATCATGGATAGAGTGTATGTAAATATAAAAGTGAACATTGAAGTCAACACTCAGAGGTGACAGACTGTTTCATGCTAGATGCAATATTATGTCTAGCATGAAACAGTTTGTGACCTCTGAGTGTTGTCTTCAATGTTCACTTTTTATACATATATATAATTAAAAAATTATAACATAAACATGTTATAAAATCACTACAAAAATAGACATAGTATTTTTTGGTTATTAGAATTTATTCCATATACACCAATCCTACACTTGGATATATATATATATATATGCCTGTGGGGTCGAGTGGTTAAAACATTCCAACTATGAAATCTGGGTTCAAAACTCAACATGATTGATTTATAAGCTGACAGATATTCTAGGATATGAGTGGCCAGTCATTACATCCATATAGAATTGCTTGTCTCTGCATACAAGTATATTTTGGAGCAATTATTTAATTTCTTTTAACCAGGCATCCTTTTTTATTCCTAAGATCTAGGTATTGCCAAATAAAATTATACATCTTTTCAAAAAATAGTGTTCATATAAATTTTCTTATTTTCATGACAGCCCTAATTTGCATATTACAAAGACAAAACAACAATTTTAATTAATGATGTTTGAATTAAAGTCTACGAATTAGAAGTTTCACTTGAATCAGCAAAAATCACCATTTTGTTAATTTGCCTCATGCAGAGACAAAAATTCATATTGACAGCTCAAGGTTGAACAGCTTCTATTTGTAAGTATGGTGACCCAAAATAAATACAAATTAGTTTTTGTAAATTATATTTCTGTGTATATTTATTTCCTTTTTATCATCAAGACTTTTTTTTTAAAGATGGATCAATCATTACATTTAAAAAGTTCATTCTGGTAAAGATTCTGTTCCATGAAATATTGATTATAATTTTTATTGTCGATAACTCCAAAAGTTTTGGAGTTATCGACAATAAAAGTTCAGACTCATTTGCATCACAGCAGCCATTACTGGTGTTGTTTGCATATATTTGGTGTGGAATAGTCTTGATTATTGTGCACGCATTGAGTCCTCAGTCGCACAGTAATTGAGTAAAGTAAGAACTGTAAAAAATCCGTTAACACGGTAATCTGTGCATATCTAATCAGCAGTGTATGTATGCAGACAACGCCAGTAATGTATTCCGTGCCGTAACGCGAATGAGACCAAACTTTTATTGTCAATAACTTCTAAACGGTAGATTTTATCAACATTTCTTTGTTGTTTTCAAATTCAGCATGAACATTTATGCCTAAATATAACTATTCGGGAAATTTTTATTAGATACTTAGCACGGAACTTAAAAAGCAAATTACCCAATAAAGTGGGAAAGAATGACATTAATAAACCGATTCTGTTCAGAAAGTTTATATTTTCACATTTTTAATTTTTTTTTTCACTTCAAAATAAGTAGTTTTATTGATTAGCTTAACAAAATATTCTCGAAATACTGGTTTTCGTAACATGTAAAAAAGAAAAAACTCATGTCTGATTATCTGAAACTGCTATAATAGAGCTAACAAACAGGCGTAGTTTATCGTGATACATTTTTTAGCTACTCTGGAAAGTAAGTGACATCCCTATAGGGATTTTCCAAGCGTAGCTTAGATGTGGCACAAGGCCGAAAGTAGGGGGCACCCAGTGAGGATCGAACTCACCACTCAGTCGTAATCGTTCTAGCGAGACAAGCTTGCTAACGATTACACCACCCCTAGGTGCCCAAGTGAGTTGATAATGTGAATGAAATAAGAGAAGAAAAAGAATAAATACAGAAGGGAGAAAATTTTTCAGATTTAGACATGGTTCATTCTACAGTTGTTTATTAAGGTTCGTCTGTTTTAGGTATTATGCCATATTTTAAACATTTTCTTAAAATAGAAGATTTATCTGAGTTTGTAAAACTGAACTATGGTCTAAACTAACCAGAAAACCAACGACACCTGTGAATCATTAATTTTCTCAAATTCTTTCAACAGTCGGATGCGTCAATATAAGCAAACATTTTGTTGATAATAAATGTAATTCTTTTTACGAGTCTGTTTTAATAGATGTATGTTGAATTCACTTTGGTGGTCACTGCCTCAAGTTAGACTAAATGTAGTAGCAACGATATTTTGCACATATAAATAATATGTCTTCTAACAAAGTGATATTTTACATTTTTTTTTATATAATTGAGTCAGAAGAGAGAAATTTTCTGTGTAAACAGTCACTAAGAACAAGGTTTCGTGGATGTTGTTGCTATGGCATGCTGGGCAGAAAAGAGAGAGACAAAAACGTAGACAGGAAGTGCCCCATTTTTATAACATCTTGACAGTGCTCTTTAAAAAATTTTGTGAAACTAGCAAAACTATGTGGGTATAATCCACAAGACAAACCGAACTGTAATTAGAAATTGTTATCTTGTCTAAGATTTAAGCACAAAACGGAAAAAAAATTGTGCATGGTTGTTTTGGAAATTTTGTATTCTTCTTATTATTATATGTCATTTAATGATCTAAGTTTTGAGAGAGAAAAGAAATAAACTGAAGAGTGAATATTTATTTAGAAAGCATTTGTACATTTTCAGTGCAGTTTTGAAATCCGTCCTTTGCTCTTCATAAAAAAGTCTTTTTATTAAATAAAGGTATATGTGAATATTAAAAAAATCTAAAGTTTAATGCCATTTTCTGGGTGCAACATTTTTAAAAGTATTTTACTTTACTTTTTCATTTATACAAAAAATTGGATTATTTTAGTATGGAAGATCCAGTGCACTTTTCTATGATCATGTCCATCCTTTGTTAGAAAACATCCCGAGACATAACTAGGCCAAAGGGCATTCTTCGAAAACAGTACCTTCCAAGGGGAGAATTAAATGTAGTTAGCAATTGTGACCCCTTGTCAAGCTTGACAGACCAGTAGCCATTTTTTTGCATCCAGCTTGGAGAAGAATTTGGCGCCGGACAGTTTGTGTGAGAGCTCTTCCATGGTTGGAGTTTTGTGGTGGCAACGCATGATGACCTTATTTAGATCTTTGTGATCTAAACATAGGCGGAGTTTGCCGTTGCTCTTGCGCACATACAAAATGCTGTTAACTCAATCTGTTGGTTCATCACCTTTGCGGATTATTCCTTGGGAAATCATTCCATCTAGTTCTGCCTTTATTTCGTCTCTCTTGTGGATGAGGCATTTTCTGGGTGCATGAATTATTGGATGGTTATTTGGTCGAAGTACGATGTGGTATCCCCCTGCGAAGTTACCAATCCAATCAAATTAATCCGGATATGCTTCAATCAGATCTTTCGTGGAGTTGATTGGTGTATTGACTGATGGAGTAACTGGGGTACCTGTCGCATAATTGACTGGGGCACACTTTGTTCTCTGAATGGAACAGTGTAGGGTAACCAGTTTTAAGTCCTGAATGGAGGGTAAACCTAGTATGGTAGGTCCATTGGAGGTCACTATGTAGAATTTGACGTACCTCCAATCACCCTTGTATGCACATTGAATCTGTATGGATCCATGCTGCGGGATACGAGATCAGTTGTACGCTGTAAGTACTGCAGCTTCTTTCTGTGTTGTGCCAGGACGTGGTTGTCCATTCTGGTCTACATATTCTGGAAACATTCGTTGGAATGTGTGCAAGGGGAGTGTGTTTCCCTCCGCGCCTGTGTCCACCTTGATTTTTTAATTCGTGTACACCTTTCCTATTTGGTAATATTATGTCCAATGTGGCGAATGCCTCTGTCCGAGAGTACTTTTTATCATGGTCTTTCACCGAATGAAAAGACATCTTCTCGAAGTCGTCCACTACCTGGACCTGAACGTTAATAGAGTTCTGACGGTTTTTATACGCGTTTTGTACCACCGGTGTGAAATTTTTGTGCTTGATAGACCTGTTCGTCTGTGACTGCCTGTCAGTTTTTTTCTTGGCTTTTTTGTTGTGGCACATCCTAGCCCAGTGGTTCTTCCGTCCACATGCTGAGCAAGTGCTGCCTCAAGCAGGGCAATTCCCGTTTTGATGGTTGAGTCCACATCTGCCACAGTTGTCTGTGACCTCAGGTTCGTGCTTCATTGCACTTATTTGACTGTCGCATTTCCCTTGTAGCTCGCCCATTTGCCTCATGTAGTTAATTGAAGCCTCATAACTCCTACACATGTTGATTACTTCAGACATGGACATTGCCTCGTTTTTGCTGAGTAGCTGCTTTTGTAATTCAGGGAATCTTGTTCCGGCAATAATCTGGTCGGTTACTCGCTCTTCCATCTCATGCTCGTCCCTGAACTTGCATTTTTGTGCCTGAAGCCTACATCTCGCCAGAAAATCGTCAATGTTCTCTGTTTCTTTTTGCGAGTAATTTTGTAAGCAGAAGCGTGCAATCCGAAAGTTAATTTGTGGCTCTATTAGCTCTAGAAATTTTTCACAAATTGCCGCAGGATTGCATCTGTCGGCTTCGTTTCCGAACGACCACGAGTTATAGCGTCTTAAACCTTCTTTTCCCGATAACAAAAGAATGTGGTCAACTTGTTTGTTCTCGGGAATGCCTTTCACGGAGAAGAATAATTCACATTGTTGCTAGAAAAATTTCAGGGATTCCACCCAATTTTGGTTCACTTATATATGGTTAGACATTATTATTATCTTGAACACAACAAGGACTCGAAAAGAAAGGATGAGATAACTTACAGTTACGGTTACAAAATTCCAATATGGCGTCTTTTTAAAAAAAAAATTTATAAACGCGCGTGGCTGCTTCTTGTTTCGCAAAATCCGGTAAGAATAAAATATTGCCAGACTTTACAACTGCTCTCCTGTTTTCTGTTTACATTCACTGTAACGTTCCATGTTCGTTTTTTTACCGCTGCCACCATGTTATGGTATTCGTTCGTAGAAATAACAGTAAAGAATAAGATGCAACGACGAGACATGTTAAGCTTACAAGGGAGGAAACGCTCTGCTGCTAAAAACAAAGCGACCTCTTTTATTCAAGGAAGTAACTGGCTATCCAGGGAATGTAACTCATGTCATGACAGGCATCAACAGCGACATTGCTAAAACTTCAACAATGCAGCACCATGCTAAGAGCAGCGCGCTGAACAGATTACTCGCTGGACGATCGCCTTTTGGCTGAGATTCGATCACTGATACAGGCCGGTCGCAGGGATTCGTCCCTGCGCTGGTAGTATCGCGGCTACGTCTAACTAGCTATGACCAGCTTGGACAAGCTAAGACCAGCGACTCGGGTCAACCCCCCCTCCCTTCCCACATTAAACCCCTACCTTGTGTCACAACATGGCCCTGTGGGAGGTCAAGTAAATCTACGGCCTTTTGGCTAAGATCACGGTGTAGTATCTGTTCTCAGATTACTCGCTGGACGATCGCCCTTTGGCTGAAATTCGATCACTGATACAGGCCGGTCGCAGGGATTCGTCCTGCGCTGGTAGTATCGCGGCTACGTCTGGCTATGACCAGCTAAGACTAGCTAAGACCAGCTTGGACAAGCTATGACCAGCAAAGACCTGCGACCTGAGTGGAAACACTCGGATCAAACCCCACTTCCCTTCCCACGTTAAACCGACCTTGTGTCACAACCTGACCGTGTGGGAGGTCAAGTAAATCCCCGGCCTTCTGGCTGAGAGCTTCACTCGATACACCAGGCGGTGTAGGGATTCGTCCCTGCGCTGGTGGTATCATGGCTACGACTAGCTTGGACCGGCTCCGGCCTAGACCAGCTATGACAAGCCAAGACTAGCTCTGACCAGCTTGGACAAGCTAAGACCAGCTCTGACCAGCTTGGACAAGCTAAGACCAGCTTTGACTAGCTATGATCAGCTCTGACAAGCTAAGACCAGCAAAGTCCAGCGGCCCGGGTGGAAACACTCGGGTCTCCCCCTCCCTCCCCACGTTAAAAAACCGAACTTGTGTCACAACCTGACTCAGTGGTGGGGGTCAAGTAAATACCTGGATCAAAGTGTAGTTCGCTACCTTTGTGAGCTTCCGGTGCTTTGTCGGGAGAATACTCTTCGGCGTGATCCCGTCTCCGCGTTCGATCCGCCCTGGAAGGCGTATCTCCTCTCTGACCCAGCTTCAAGTGCTACACTTCGGCACGATCCCGTCACCACGGTTGATCTGCCCTGGAAGTTGTAACACCGTTCTGACTCGGCCCTGTTTAGGGCCCCTGCCTTCGTCTACTCTTACACTTCGGCGCGATCCCGTCACCGCGGTGATCCGCCCCTGACGTCGTATCACAACTCTGACTCGGCCCTGTTTAGGGACTATCGCTTTCGTCAAGTGTTACACATCGGCGCGACCCCGTCTTCGCGGTGTATCACTTTTCAAATTCTGACTTGGTCCTGTTTAGGGATTTCGTCCTAACCGATTCACCGAATCTACGTGCGATTTCGACCAACCAGCTTTTGTCAACTATTTGATCCGGCAGTCGACCTGCTATCGCCGCCGACCAAACCCTACACTCGTCTCAACCGAACCAACTTCCCCTGAAGGAAACCGGTCACATTGGGACCCGACATTGAATCCAATACATTTCTCAAGAGTACACTCTTGTACACTTTGAACCAAATAAATTCAACGTTATTGTTTATCATACCTCTGCCTTTGTCCTCTCATTGTCTTGGCTGTTTTCTCACCTTTTCTTCGTTTGCTGGGGCGACATCCTTATCGGCCCCGCAACACCCACTCACATTCTCAGAAATCAGACACTTTGACCACAAGGTCAGGTTGAATCATTAGATCCGCCCTCACCTAGTACAACCTATATCCAGACGTTACATGAAAAGGAGAATGTCGTGGATTGGAAATATCTCCCTTGTGGAACTCTTCTCTTTTCCCAATAAAGTGTCCAGTTGAAAAACATGGCTGGCTAGCATGATATGATCGTCTTCAGGATATCACATCATTATATTACACATAGGCTTTTTCTATATCAAAGAAAACTGCTGATACATGTTCCTTTCGTATGTACACCTAACGTATGAATGTCTCAGATCGTACTAAATGATCTGTAGTACATTGTTTCTAAACCCTTGTTGGTACAGTGTAACCCGGATATAAGAGAGTTGTCGGGACCGGAGAAGTAGTATCTTATATCCGGGTTTCTCTTATATCCGGGTTTGGTCTATTTTGTTTAGGTAAGTATGGCTCTAATTTGGGACCAGAGAAAATCTCTCTTATATCCGGGTTACACTGTATTTAGTAATGTGGTTGTTGGCCTCCAAATATCAGATTAGTCTATTGTTTACCATCCTTTTGAATGTTTTGCTTATACAACTGGTCAGGGCTATTGGTCTGTAGTTTGATGGTTCAGCAGATTTGTCCTCAGGTTTATGATTATTGAGATTGTGGGATCTTTTGTGAATTTGGGTATTGGAATTACTGTGGCATTTACCACAGCATTGGTACTTCACCACTGAGCTATATATTGTTGTAGATTTCAAGTAGATATGTCATGGATATTAGTGATAGTTGTTTCAGGAATTCATAATTTATTTCATCGACTGGGCCAACTGTTCTATTGTGCATTTTGATTAGGGCTTCTTAGAGTTCACTGATGGAATATGATTGGTTATAGTTTTCCTGTTTGTTTGTTTTTTATTGGAAGTTTATTTTCTTTTTTCTTCACAGTGCTTAATATTTTGAAATATCTGATTTTGGTTTTCATTAATGGAGTTTTGTGCAAAGTTCTCTGCCAGTAGGTTTGCTATTGTAGAATCAGATTCCGACATTTTTTTTTAAATCTTAAATTTTGTGCAAGTTAAACACATAGAGCCCCCCTCCCAACCAAGTATAACAAATGATGCATTTTGATTGGTTGTAAAATATTAATTAGGTGTCGTCAAATACGTCCGAAGGTACCGACTCAAATTTTGACCTCTAGTTGACGCCATAAAATGCAACCCCCCCCCCCACACACACACGTGACCAAGAGAACTAATAAAAACGAAACTTGGTCAGTGGACACTTAAAATATTGAACCAATTCACTTGACTTCATAGAAAATCAACACAGCAAAGGAGATGAACTAAATTCTTCAACACAACAACAAACTTTGTCAACCAATTCCAGGCTTAACGCTCACTCCCACAAAAAAATATTCTATTCCACAACAAGAATCTCCGGTAAAAGAGCGAACAATCAGTGAGTCAAGAACAATACTTTTTTCTACAAAAAAAAAACAACAAAACAACTGTTTAATTTTCCTATAACAACAAATATAATTAACTACACCTTCTCATTTCCACACATAGTACAGCAACTTAAATTCTTTCAGTATCACACACCAAAGAACTCTAATGTGTTTAACAACTTTTGCACTATATATTATGTATTTGTTGTGTTTATAAAAAATATTTATTGTTGAACAAATTCACAATTTCTTTTACTTGATTATTTCTCTTGTTGTTGTCTTTTTTACATTTTATATTGTAAAAAATAGTAGAGGGTCAGTTTCATTTGTATTTATAACCAATGCAGACTGGCCGACCCACTATCGTTCTTGTTGATGGCTGTTTTATTTTGTTTTTGTAAGGTGTTTCACTTGGGTATTATTGTATTTTACAGATTTTTTCCGGATCATCTTTCATACTTTTTTTTACATTTGTATCAGTATTCATCTTATTTACAAAGTTTTTTCAAGCATTTCCTTTTGATTCTTTGATTGCCCGTCGTGTTAAGAATCTGCATTTTTAATAATTATTTAGATTTTCTGCTGTTGGATTTTTATCAAATCTCTTTAAAGCTGTGTGGCGTTTTTTAAAAGCATTTTTGCATTCTTGGTTAAACAAACGTTTGTTATGCTTTGTTGCAGGTCGAAATTTTGGAATGCCTGCTTTTGCAATAGAGAAGTGTTTTGGTGAAGAATAATATATGATCATTTTGGTGGGAGTTTGCTTCAGGGATTAACTGATTTCGACAGAGTTTTTCTGTATTTTTCCCAATCGGCCTTATGAAGACTTCAGGGTCATTTTGTTCAAGTATGATTGGGAAATGATCACTCCGACATATATCTTCATGCACTTTCCATTTAAAATCTAAGGCTAGTTTTGGAACACACATGGTAAGGTCAATAGATAAGTATGATCCAATTGCTGAGTGTAGATATGTAGGGATTTTATTGCTGAATAGGAAAAGGTTCTCTCTGTTAATTAGTTCTTCTGTCTTTACTTTTTTTAATGGTATTTTTCTTGCCCCATATTATGTTGTGACTGTTAAAATATCCCATTAGGATATCCGGCTTTGGAAGTAGTTTTGTTAGATTTAGCAGTTTTGTTTCTGTAATATTGTTTGGAGGAATGTATACCGAACATATGGCAATTATTTTGTTTTTAATTGTTGTTAATACAGCAATTGCCACTAAGTTTGTGTTCCGATTTAATTGTATATGTGGAATTTTACTATGGATTAATATTGAATTTCCCCTGAGGCACTATCTGCTTGATTATATACATAATTGTAGGCTGTGTAATTCTTTATGTTTATTTCCTTATTTTCTTTAAGATGAGTTTCCTGTAGACAAATGATGGCAGGGTGTATGTTCATAATTAGTAATATCAATTCTACCAGACTGGATTTGATGCCACAGATATTCCATTGCAGGATGTGTTTTGCCATTATCTTGAGTGGGGCATTTTTTTTTTTCGAATCTTTTTTCTTCTCTCTGGATTTTGCTTTTTCGAGAATCTTTACTAGAGTGTTTTGGTTTGTTTTGAGTCATACTCTCTGTTTTGCTTTTATAATATTCTTGCTTATTTTGCTAGTTTCTTTTTTTTTTCAGGTCCCCGGACATGAAATCTATTTTGAGTGGGGACCTCATTGACATTAGTTTCCTTCTCCCTCCCTTTCCTTGTTCAGGAATAGTTATTTTTTGGGGTTGGTGTTCCCTTTGCTTTTTTTTTTCATTTTTTTCTGGAACTTAGAATGTTGGTTTATGTTTTTGTTGTGGCTTTTTTAGGGACAGAAATAAAGACGCAAAGAGAGGAATTGAGTTAAAGAAATATATTAACAGAAACAGTAATACAAACGAGAGTGTTACAGCAAGAATGTTCGATCCGGCTGTCAGAGCTAACTGCTGGAAACTTCTCTCTCCAAAAGGCAGTATCTGCTCCTATTTATAGCTGATAGAGTCCATGTATGCGTGGGTAAGTTGCTATAACAGTTTTTGGCATGATTCATTTATGGGTGGGGGTTTTCATAACGAGACTAGGTCTCAGTTCATTTATGAATGTTTGTCAGTCATTTGGTTATAGATGCAGTAATCTTGTGACTCGATTTTGGTATTTGTTTGACTTGTTTTCATTTATTTGTATTATTTTATCTCTAGTCATATAAGCATAACTCCTTTTTGGAGATTGTGCCTCTATGAATTTCCTGGCATCTGCAAAGCAGAGATTCTCTGTGTTTTAACCCCATTATATTTTTTTGTTTTTGCCATATTGGGCCTGCTGTGTCATAAGCTGGATCATTCTGCCTACAGTTTACACATTTGAGATTTTTAGTGCATTCATTTTGGTCGTGGTCTGGGGATTTCTTGCCACATCTTTTGCATTTGTACCCTCCCCTGCACACATCTTCGTGATGTCCAAACGTTTGACATTTATAGCATCGAAGAGGGTTTGGAATAAAGTATTAAATGTTATTATGCAAGTGCTTGTTTGGATCATCTGTCCATCCCTTTTTATGGACACTCTTCTGGGGTCCATGACACCCTGGTTCTTTAGTTCATTTTTTAATCTCTTCCAAGGTGACAATTCCTCACTTCTTAATACTCCCTTGAAGGCGTTCAACATTTATGTGGATAACTTTTTACACTGGTTTTGTAAAATGTAGTCATTTTATTAAGGTATCTGCATACATTTTATTTCTAATTACACTAGTAGAGTCCAATTTTTTTATTCTTGTTACATCGGGGGGGGATATTTATAGATATCACTTTTTGGATTAAAAAGGGTAACATACTTGTTAGAGGAATTTCCCGCTCTGACTCAAGTATTATGAATCTTGGGAAGTAATCAGAGAATCCTTGATAATCTGTTTCCAATCTTGAATCGATATGTAGTCTCTTTTTTTTTTTTTTTTTCATAAGAAAATTTTTAGCTTCCTTATCATCGTGCTGCCCCACCCACCTCAGGGTCCAAAATTGGTACATGACAAGGAGGAAACCCATTTGCCTTGCCATGACAGGGATATGTAGATGGTATACTCGCCATGAGAAGAACTTCCAGCACCTGTAATTCCTTAGTTTCTGCAAGTTTAAGTAACTCAGAACATCAGGGGCAAATCAACCATGTTGAGTCTTTCTTCTTATTCATGTATTGGTGGTGGATTGGAGAAGAAGTGTAGTGTTAGCTAAAAGTTTGATGTGGGTTATATATGATAGGGTTTGACATGACCAGCCGATTGATTGGATCTCTCTGACCACCCATTTTGTGCAAGTAAGGGCCAAAGTGGAGTGTTGCAGTTAATGGACTCTTAAACTACAGGGTCTTTAACTGCACAGCCACCAAGAACCTGTCCTCACACAACACGGGTTGCCACCCATGACAAACAGGTGGTCCTCTTGGGGGAGTTTTACCCCCAGCATATTCTGAAACACTGCTGACAGGGTGACAAGAAGATGTAAGAGAGTTTCATGGGCAAGAAATATGAGAGAAGAAACTATTAGCATAGAACTTACGGTTAGATCTGGCAATTTCAACAGTAAAATAAGATCTCGTACTCTGCTTAAATTCATGAAGTCAAATAATGACTAAATATGAAAGCTCATCAGAACAATTGCCATGAATAATAGTATTTTACTTATAAGTGGAATCCCTCCAAGCAAGTCAGTAATGCCACTAAAACACAAGGGGTTACAGGATGTGTAAGAATTAGGAACAGAAACATTAATGATGAGCAGAACGTGAAGAGAATAATAGGGAATACAGTAGATCATGATTGACATTGCATTTAGATTTTTTACAGACTAAAGTTGGCTGGAAGGCAGGGAGCTGGATGTATGTTCCACAAGTGAGAAGTACAAAAGAAGAAACTGTTAGCATATAGTTTCTGGTTACATCTGGCAATTTCAACAATAAAATAAGATCTCGTAACAGTGCTTAAACTCATGAAGTCGAGTGACCAAATAGGAAAGCTCATCAGAACAATCACCGTAATACTTTTCTTTTCTTTAATCAATATCACCCCAAGCAAGGAAGTAATGCCAATAAAATGCAAGGGATTACAGGGTGTGGAAGAGTTAGGAACAGAAACATTAACGATTAGCAGAAAGAGAAGAGAGTAATCAGGTGGACAGTAGATAGCAATTGACATTGCATTTAAATTTTTGTAGATTAAAGTTGGTGTTGGAAGGGAGTCCCACAAGTGAGAAGTGTAAGAGAAGAAACTGTTAGCATAGAACTTACGGCTACATCTAGCCAGCTCAACTGTAAGTTAAATCTAGATAACAGTCTAGTGCGGCACTTAATTCAAAACCTCCAGGTACCATAGAGAAGAGTTCATTTGAGCAATTACCATAGAGGCAAGCTTACAGCAGTGGGAAAGAGACTGGAGCTGAGCTGCCAGATCAGGACCAATAATATTGCAGATTCTTACTTGAATCTTATCAAGGAGCTCATGGTAAATAGCAGGAGTACCGAACTATCTGTGGCAGCAATATTCTAATAATCAGCAGTAACTTGAACAAGCCATCCCTGCTCACAAGATGGCAAGCTTTTGCGAGATCGATAAAGGCAATTTATAGTTGTTGTTTCCGTTTTCAGCATTTCTCTTATAGTTGTTGAAGGGAGTCGATCATGACAATCGTGGAATGCTCCAACCTGAAACTACACTGCAATATAAGTATATAAGATTTAAAATAAGCATATAAGTAAATAAGAGTACAATTTAATCCTATAGATTAAACAAATGGTTCCGTTCAGTAGGTTATTGTCATACACCTGATGAAGGTCAGAGGGCACAACACCTGAAATGTTGTAGTTGTAATAACAACAACAAAGACAAGTATAAATGGTAACTCCTCATTGCAGAAACTTACACAGAATCTATATGTAAAGTCAAATATTATATTCATTTGGACAATATGTGAAAATGAAAAAAAATAACATTTCAAAATAAGCGTTAATTAAATTATAAAATTTTTTTTTCATAAATCGGTTGACAGGTGATGATTTGGGTGTGTCCCTGGGAATAGGTTTGAACAAAAGTTATTTCATAAATTGTTGCGTCAAAACTGCAGGGATTAAGATTTCATTATTTGGGGGATTTTTTTACCATTGTCCCCGAAAACAATTTTAATCGTGCCAAATCACATAAACTGACAGAACAATTGTAGAGTGGCCATGGTTAAAAGTAAATGTCACCCAGAACTGTGCAACAAACAGAACTGAAAAAGTTTGCAATAAACCAAGCAGTAAAAATAAAATGAAAAGAACAGGGTCCATAAAATTATATAAAGCAAGCAAACGATATATGCAAGGCATATTAACATTAGCAAAGCAACAGTAATATGGCAAAAACTTCACAAAGTAAGAATTGGGGTTGATACACAAGAGCGATTTTGGTTAAGCAAACATAGCATTTTGACTTCAAGACAAGACAGAATGCAACTGAGTCAAATGAAGCCGAGAACCAGCCTATTTTATTGGCTAGGAAAAAAATTCCAGTATGCATTTGTGTTTTTGCCTATAAATTGGCGAAGGGAAAGTATTTTACAAACATTCACAATACAGATTGCTATCAACCACCCCACTCAATGTAAGTGCATTCATTTTTTCCTCCCCTTGGTCCCCAAACTTTTCTATGAGGTGCAATAGGTTCCAGCATGAATGTCTTTCATGAGGAACTACTATATAAGTAACACTGGTTCACCGGAAGAGTTGTTCTTAGCTTACTTACTCGGCAGTACTGTGTGGCTGGTTTGAATACAGATAACAGCATGTATTCTAACATTAAAAGTAATTTAAAGTTACACCAGTATCCTGGAATCTTATTCATGGTGGCAGAGGTGAAAAAGCACAACCAAATTTCAATTTCTGTAATAATGCAACAGACAGCGGGAATGTAAAAAAAAAAAAAAAAAAGAAAAAAAAACACTAACAGAATCTTATTCAATGGTGGTAAGACAAACTCTTTCTTATGTTTTTTTTCTCTGTTGTCGTGTCTGAGGCAACGAAAAAAAAAAGCCATCCTAGTATTTTTTCTAACACAGAAAACAACATTACTACAAAAAAAAAAAATAACATCTCTCTGATATATTTCGTATATTTCTACAGAAAAATAAAGATTCTATGAGATACTTCGTATAATTGTGCTGTAAAAAAAAAAAAGAGGCAAACGTACATCTGCTTAATTATTATACTATAATCAACTAACATGTCCAGAGATGCTCACCATATCATTCCCATAATGAAATGGGATAGCAATAATTTACTCCAGGCATTTCATCTTTTTAAACAGAAAATGGAAATATTTTTTATTATCAAACATGTAAAGAATGAGGAGAAAGTACCCTACATCAGGGACATTGGAAGAATATGTGTAGCACTTCAAGGTATTCAAAGAAAAAATCATCCTATAGACCAGTCTGACCCCAAACAACAAAACGGACTAAAACAAAACCAGCCAGATTGACATCAGTAAGCCCAGGACAGAGTCCCAGGGAACCGAGAAGTGGGCATGTCCAAAAGTCTAGCACAGAATTCAACACCATATCATTCGAATCAGTTATAGTTTCGTCTTTAGCCTTAGACGAAGAGAAACGGTATAGAGATGAAGCATATGCAGTCGTGGACATCCAGATAAGCCGAAAGGCCAAATGCAACCTGAAAATAAAGGTTGACACAGGTGCCCAGGGTAACACCCTACCAGTCAGAATATTTTGCCAGATGTTTCCAGACTGTTTAGATTCAAAGGGATTTCCAGACTTGAACAAAATCAAATCAGAGAGGCATATGAAGCTTATTGCTTATAATGAAACGCCCATAAAATGCCTTGGATCAGTCAGCATACCATGCAAATACAATTCCAACCGTTGGCGACCAACCAGATTCCACATCGTGTATGTATGTGGACCAGCTGTCATGGGACTTAGGTCAAGTCGAGATCTAGGAACTGTGACAATGTACTGTGCTATAACACAGGCAAATGAAGCACAGCAACCTAAACCAACAGTAGACCCAATAACAATCAACAGTGTTGATGATTTGACCAGGTTGTTCCCAGGACAATTTGACAGAATTGGCAACTTTCCAGGGACAGTGAAACTTCACCTAAAAGAAGATGCAGTACCATACATCGACCCACCATGAAAGTTTCCCATTAACAGACGACATAAACTCCAACAGGAACTTGACAGGATGGAAAACAGTGGTGTAATTAGGAAAGTGACACAACACAGATTGGTGTTCAAGTCTGGCATTATCAACAAAAGCAGATGTGGTTTGCAAGTATGTTTAGACCCTGCAAAACTCAATAAAGCACTCAAATGATGCCCGCACAAAATTCCAACAGTTGAAGAACTAACGCACAAATTTAGCGGTGCAAAATTCTTCTCAAAACTGGATGCCAAAGATGGTTATTGGAGTCTAAAACTGGATCCAGGAAGCTCAGTACTGACAGCATTCAGAACGCCATTTGAGAAGCACTGCTTTGAGAGACTTCCATTTGGTCTGGCGATATCTCAAGACCTCTTCCAACAGAGAATGGACTCCATCCTAGAGCAGTGCGTTGGAGCTGATGGCATCACAGATGATGTTGTAGTGTATGAACGAACTGAACAGGAACATGACCAAAACCTGATACAGTTAATGAGGTTTGCAGAAAGAAATGGTCTCATGTTCAATTCCAAAAAGTGCTTCATCAAACAGAAGCGAATCTCCTTCTTCGGCATGATATACGATGAGCAGGGCATACATCCTGATCCAAGGAAAATTGTTGACATCCATGGAATGCCAACCCCAAGGAACAAGAAAGAGCTCCAGGAATGTCTTGGTCTAATCCAATACCTTTCCCCATTTATACCAAACCTGGCAGAAAAAGTAGCACCACTCCGGCAACTGCTAAAACAGAATGTGCCATTTTTTGTGGGATGAGAGCCACCAGAACAGCTTGGAAAGACTGAAAGCTCTGATCGATGATGATGCAACGCTACAGTATTATGATACAACTGCACCAGTTATCCTGCAAGTCGACACCAGCCAGAAGGGTTTGGGGGCAGCACTCCTCCAAATAAACGACAAGGGAGAAGAGAGACCAGTAGCATATGCTTCCAAGTCATTGACAGATACAGAAACCAGATATGCAAACATTGAAAGGGAAATGCTAGCTGTATGTTTGGGAGTTGAGAGGTTCAAGACATACTTATATGGCAGAAGTCTCCATGTCATTACAGATCACAAGCCACTGATAGTGATCTTTAATAAGAATATCACTCCTGCACCTCCAAGACTTCAGAGAATGATGCTTAAGCTTCAGGGATACAACTTCACCATAGAATACAGACCTGGGAGGATATTCACCTTACCAGATTCCTTGAGCCGTTTTCCTAATCCCGAAAACAAGGAAGCCATCGACCTTGACCTGCGAGTAGACCATGTCCAGTTCTCCACGCATAAGATCTCCGATGTACGTAGTCTAACGAGAGCAGAACCAGTGCTCAACCAACTCATCGAGATGATCATTCAGGGATGGCACGACACCCTGAGAGAGGTACCCACAGATCTACGCGAGTACTGGAGTTTCAGAGACAAACTATCAGTAGAGAATGGTGTACTGCTGAAAGGAGAACGTTTCATCATCCCAAGACCCCTCCAGAAGAAAACCCTTGAACAATTACACACGGGGCATCTTGGGCGTGACAAAACAATCCTGCGAGTCAGACAGTATACTGGCACAAGCTCAACAGTGACATAACTGACATGTGCAAACTATGCAGCATATGTCAGGAGTTCCCAAAAAGTCAGCAGCACGAAAGTCTACTACAGCACGAGGTGCCAACCAAACCATGGGACTATCTAGGGACAGATCTATTCTCATTGGATGCTGAAAGCTATCTGGTCATTGCCGATTACTACAGTAAATACATAGGGGTATGGCATACTGTTCATGTTGGTGTCTGACAACAATCCTCACTATAACAGCGCTGAATACCAGAAATTCGCATCAGACACGTAAATTCATCACCACATTATCCCAGATCCAACGGATTTGTTGAGCGACAAATTCAAACAATAAAAAACACATTTAGGAAAACCAAAAGAGCCAACACCAAGTGACCAGAAACTGTCTAGTCCTGCTGAACTACTCTTCAACAGAAGGGTAAAGGACACATTGTCTATGCACACAAGCAACAGGGCTCAAAGTCGAGGCGATGTCATCAGTCGGTTGAATGAAAGACAGGAATCACAAAGCCCAACATGACAGAACTGCTAGAGATCTACCTCCACTGTACAAAGGACAGCAGATCCTCATCCAAGACCAGAGCACCAATAGGTGGAAGCCTGCCCAAGTACAAAATGTCTGCGAGGAACCCAGATCCTACATTGTTAAACAGGACGAAGGTGGTGTGGTTAGGCGCAACCGACACCAACTCCGTGAGAAATCAGCATCTTTTGATATTGATGACAAGACTTATGATGGAGAAAAAACCATGCCTGTCAACCACCTGCAGGGACAGCAGACAACCCTTACATGACTAGATCTGGAAGGGAAGTGAGACCCCCTGACTGATACGGACATGAGTGACACTATCAACTCTATTAACCCTATTAATTCACATGTTGATCAATTTTTTTTATTTCAGCTAACCGTGAAACAGATGACGAATGTTCTTGTGAAGGAAGGGATGTAATAGGTTCCAGCATGAATGTCTTTCATGAGGAACTACTATATAACACCAGTTCACTGGAAGAGTTCTTCTTAGCTTACTTACTCGGCAGTACTGTGTGGCTGGTTTGAACGCAGATAACAGCATGTATTCTAACATTATCTTCTATTAATAAAAGTAATTAAAAGTTATGCCAGTATCCTGGAATCTTATTCATGAGGGACAATGAATACAAATAATATACATATAAACATTTATAACTGATTTGTTTTATATATATTAATATTTTTCAAATCTTTTTTATAGCATTGAAATTTTGGTTAAATTTTTCTTTTTCTTGCATCATTGGAAAGACAAAAGATTAGTATGGGAAATTTTAGCATCTTTTTTCCCAGGGAAAAAAAACACATTATTTGGAAATTCTTGGAAAAATCAAATTTAAATTTCTGCTTTACTTTGTCCCTGTTAGGTGATATTGTTATTAAATAAAAAAATATATTTACTAATCATAAATTGAAAAGCTGAGTACAGATCACTATTTTGTAGATATGGATCTTTATACATGACAAAAAAAACAACTGCTTAGTAAATTTAAAACCAGAAAAATCTAAAATTCAATAAAACATTAAGAGAATATTTTCCTAAATTTTAAAGATTACTGAGTACTTAAAAATTATATAAAAAAAGTTGCTCACATTATATTCCTGAATTATTTTTAGATATATCCACCATAGAAAAATATTAAATAAATTTCCATCTGCCATACAAACTGTCAAAATCTTAAATAAACAGCTACCACAGTGTTAAAAAAATTCTACAATATTTTAAACTTAAAATAATGTTTCAAATCAGATTCATTAAACATTAAATCAGCTAATATTCCTCCAATAAAGGATATTTTCTTTTTACAACATTTTTAATATTATATTGTAATGAATCGTTATGAAAGATGGCTAAAAATGATGCTAAAATAAAAAATTTCACAAGCAAAGCTCCTCCCAGTCAATTTAAATTAGTTTTGACATACAGCAAAGTATTTTGCTTATTGGAAATATTAAATCTAATCCATTAGTTTTAAATTAAAATTAAAACCTTTAAGAAAGATTTTTCAATTTGAAATCATAGGTATCTCGAATTTGTGGAGGTAAGAATGAAGGAAAGATTGAAGTGGAGAGAGAGATTCAAATTAAGCCGATAAAAACAGATACTACATTTTGATCTCAGGGGCTAGAAGGATGGTAACTGCAACAAATGAACCATTTTCCAGATGCATAGTATCAGACAATGGAACCCGAGTAAGGTAATTACCACAAATCCAGTTACCATAAATAACATCATCAGCTGAATTATTTTTAAATTATTACTAAGAAAAATGTTCATATGATGGAGATTTGGGCAGAAAGAAAGAAAGGAAGATAGAAGTGTTTAACATCTTCTGCCAATACCTCATAAATAATGGACTATTCCAATTTGATTGCACAGAAAAACAAAAAACATCCTGCTCTAGAGGTAAGCGCTCTGGCTTTCCAATCTGTCAGAAAGCTGTGTAACAACTCAAAATATGACAGGACTGGCACTCTCTGCTTAAAACATGGCAAGTGAGGGTGGAGTGCCAAATGTTGGTGCATTTATTTATGAAGAGATATGCCTGTTTTGTTATATTTAATAGAAATGTTACAGGACATGAAGTTTTCATCTGAAAAGCGTAGCTAGTTGTATTTTGTGTTACAACTCAAGAAAATTTTTCCTTCTTTTGGAAGACGATGAAAAGGATTGCAACTTTTCCACCGTCAACTCCTCAGGCTCAGTCAGAGAGGAGACAGATGTAGGTATAGTTTGTGTTGAGTTACTCTGGAAGAACTGAACAGGCACTTGATGGGATTTAGAGGTAGAAATAGCAGAAAATGCAGCCACAATAGTCTGCGCTCTAGCAATGGGTTTCATATTTTCTTTTGGTGACATTGTTATAACTTTTCCTCTCATTGTTCACTGAGGAAAAAAGTGGGATCTCATCCGAAGCAATCACAAAACCACTGCAGTAATTCTGAGAAATTTCACCATAGCTAAATTCGTCTTTTGGAATGAAAGAAAGTCAATTTCTTCTAATGTCTGTAAAACCAAAGGATTTAACTTAGGGAAAAGGAAAGGTGGGGAGACTTTCTGCTGAGAAACAATTCTATTTAAATTGACAAGTTGCAATAAAAATCAAACAGGAAGAGGGAATAGGATTCATGGAGAATACATTTTTATTGCCTAGGAGACATTCTCTTGCTTTTTTTAGAAAAAAAATTTGTTTTTAATGATGCTACCTTAACTGAAAATACAAATCCACAAACTTCACAAGAATATGGTTTTCATCCAGTGTGTGTACGCATGTGTCTCACTAAATCAGACTTATCTGAAAATGCAGATCCACAAACTTCACAAGAATATGGTTTCTCTCCAGTGTGTGTACGCATATGTCTGACCATACTTGATTTGCCTGCAAATGACGATCCACAAACTTCACAAGAATATGGCTTTTCTCCAGTGTGTGTACGCATATGTCTCACTAAATATGACTTCTGTGAAAATGTAGATCCACAAACTTCACAAGAATTGGGTTTTTCTCCAGTGTGTGTACGCATATGATAGTCCAAATGTAGTTTTCGTGAAAATGTAGATCCACAAACTTCACAAGAGTATGGTTTTTCTCCAGTGTGTGTACGCATGTGCCTAACTAAATCAGACTTCTCTGAAAATGCAAATCCACAAACTTCACAAGAATATGGTTTTTCTCCAGTGTGTGTACGCATATGTCTCACTAAATCCGACTTCTCTGAAAATGCAGATCCACAAACTTCACAAGAATATTGTTTCTCTCCAGTGTGTATACGCATATGTCTGACCAAACTTAACTTGCCTGCAAATGAAGATCCACAAACTTCACAAGAATATGGTTTTTCTCCAGTATGTGTACGCATATGATTGACCAAATTCGGCTTTTGTGAAAATGCACATCCACAAACTTCACAAGAATATGGTTTTTCTCCAGTGTGTGTACGCATATGAGTGACTAAATGTACCTGCCGTGAAAATGTAAATCCACAAACTTCACAAGAGTAAAGTTTTTCTCCAGTGTGTGTATGCATATGTCCAATTGAATGCAACTTCTCTGAAAATGTAGATCCAAAAACTTCACAAGAATAGGGTTTCTTTGTGATATGTATTTCCATCTGGATTATTATGTCAGATTTAACAACAGCCAAGGCATCTGTGAAGAGAAAAAGGCATAAATGATATATTTATAGGGTCAGACTAAATTATAATATACATTTAATTATTATTTCACTAATGCAGTAGCAGTCGCCACCAGTAAAAATCAAACATTTCAAAATCAATGACAAAGCCATCTTCCACACATTCGTCCCTTTGTAAAATTATCCCACTCAATAGAGATCCCAACCCCTCCAGGAAAAGTACATCTCACACCCCATATTCTACTCCTAGTCTTTCCCCCCCATCACAAAGCTGAGAATTTACTTGATAGTTAAATGGGTAATAATTGGTCTAAAAGAGATAGGCTTTAGAGTAATATCAGTCATAACAGATAATAATGCAATAAATAAGAAAGCTATATCTTTCATTTCTAGTCCTGCAATGCTTTCAATTGTATATACACATCCAGTTATGAAATCTAGACCTCTTTTCTTCATTTTCAATTCAGTTCATATCCTAAAACGTATTAAGAACAACTGGCTTAGGCATAATGTTCCCAAAATTTTGTCTTAATGGAAATCATGATTTAGATAATATCCAAAGTGTCCCATTTTGTAATTTACTTCATGTCCTAGAATATTCAGTACGTTTTGAAATATTGCTATAAATTGAGCTCAAAGGCTCTTTCTCCTACTAGTTTGGAACGGCAAAATGTTTCAATAGTTTGGAAAACTTTTAACCAATTCACTATTTATGGATTGCTAACCTTAGAGAAACAGTTGTTTACCTAACTATGAAGAATACATAAACATATTTTATACTTGGTGGAGAATACTGAATGTAAAAACATTTGGTGGTTTAACAATAAATATGCTAATCCAGTTAAACTAAATGATGACAAATATATATTTCTCAATGTAGTCTGCAACTGGTTAGAATCTTGGAATAGTATTCTTGGAAATAATAGGAAGCTAACAAATGAAACCTTCACAGCTTTGCATCATACTACTCATGAAATTCTAGAACTGACCAAATATTGCATAAAAGAATTTAAAATGATGTATTACCTGATAAATTTCAAACAGGATAGATTTGGCAAGTACAGGTAAATGGTGGAGATCAATTATGCCAACAATATCTTAAAGCTGAGAATCTATTTGATATAGTTGAATGTGTAATAATTGCTCTAGAAGAGATAGGCTTTAGAGTAATAAGAAAGCTATATCTTTCATATATAGTCCTGCAAAATTTAAAAACTGTATATCCATATCCAGTTATTAAATCTAGACCTCTTCATTCATTTCAATTAAGTGCATTAGAAACAACTGGCTTGGTCAAAAAGATGCAAGTAAATATATGCTGGTCCCAAAATTTTGTCTTAAAGGAAATTATGATTTAGATGATATCCAGAGTGCCCCATTTTGTACTTTACAGAAGTTTCATATCCTGGAATATTCAGTCAATTTTGAAATATTGCTATTAATTGACCTCAAAGGCTCTTTCTCCCAATTGTTTTGTAAAAGGTTTCATTAGTTTTGCAAATTTTTAACCAATTCGAAGAATACATAAACATATTTTATATTGATGAACAATACTGAATGTAAAAACACCATATAACACTTGGTGGCTTAACTATAAATATGCTAATCCACTTCAAGTTATATAAACTTAAATCAGTCAATTATGTGTCATGAGTGATACATGCATCTTTCAATACATGACTGACAAGGCAGATTTTTTTCTTGAAGTAGGTTGCCATTTCTTTCTGCGGTAGACCAGTTGCCATCCAAGGCTATAGAACTCGGTCTGTTTTGCTATTTACCCATAACTAAGAGGAGAAGATGAGGATTCATACCTTTCCCAAGGGTATTAGCACATAAGTGAATGTAATAGATTCGACTGGAATTCGAACTTGGCTCTCTTGATTCCTCAATCCAAGCCACTATCCATTACTCCACCGTGCCTCCATAAACTTAAATACAATGTATTTTTACACATAAATACCAAAGTCTTGATTATTTCACTGCTGGTGTTATTTATATATATATATATATATATATATATATATATATATAGTTGCCTGACGATTGCACTAGCATGAAACAGACTGTCGCCTCTAAGTGTTGACTTCTATGTTCACTTTTATATTTACACACGCTCTATCTCTGATATTGAGCACTTTATCCCATAAATATAGCACACTTTAAGACTATATTTAGTCATATATATATATATATATATATATTTCATCTTTTTTTAAATAAGGGTTATGAATATGGTATACATTTTATTTTTTATTTTAACTTAAACTCATTGTCTATCATGCATAAATAAACATCAGTTATTTTCATTTCATTAAGATTTAAGTAAAAAGTAAACAAAATCCATAAGTTTACTAAATGACATTAAAACATATCTTATAACATTTCAATTAATCAACGTCATTCAGTCAATTTTGTCAGGTGGAGCATAAATTATTCTTCAATAAAAATGTGACTATCTTCAAAAACTATTCACAATTATAAAATGCAAAAATTAATTTCAAATGGAAATGACATAAAGTATAAGAATAATTAAATTAAAAATTAGGTACAAAATTAAAAAGTTGCCTTTCAAAAAGTTTAATTAATTTAACAAAATATGAAACTCTCATAAAAAAGAATAGACTAAACATAAAACAAACTAAAAAAAAACTATTTTTATAAAATAGCAGATAAAAGTAAAATAAGGAGAGTTTTATATTTTTTAAAGGAAGTTTCAAAATGTGAGGCAAATATCAATTCAACAGTCTACAATTTTGGATTTTTAAGAGATTTAAAAAAAAATTTATTGCTTCCACTTTTTGTCTTTAATGGTGATTTGATGAAAGAAGCAAAAACGTGTTGCTGTTAAATGCCCAAAATATTTATTAATATACTAAAATGAATTTTTTATTTAATTCACATTAGCTTTAGGCTATTACCTTTTCAATAAAACTGAAATGCAACCAAATTTCTTTCAAATAAGACATTTAATTAAAATATATTTTTTGAGGATTTTAGAAAGACTGTGATCTTTCATCCAATTAAACCATAATGTATATTCAATTGAAAAAATTTAATTATTGAAAGTGTGTTTTTTTGTGGCTGTAGGAAGTCTGTGACTGTTCGTCTATCTTACCTTTTCACTGCAAATTTCTAAAACCTTCTCATACAAAAACAAACGGGGTTAAGTTTAGATACCTCCACTTTCAACACCTTATGGTTTAAAGGAATTTTTAGAAATGAAAATGCATTCTTTTTAGCTTTAATTGAAAATTAAAGGATTAAATTGACTCTTTCCAGTAGGTAAAATACTCTGGTGTATTTCAAATAGAAATTATATTCATTGAAGTATTTGGTTGTTTTCAAAAAATCTGTTTACTGGCAGCCATTCTTTACATTTTAACAAGATTTAAAATAAAATTTAATCATCAGTTTTAAAAATCTTCCAAAAATAAAATATTTATTTGTGACACGTTGGAGAAAAATTAACAAATTTAAAGTTAAATTAATCTGATATGAAACAAATATTACCTATAGCATAAAAAATAGTATACAAGCATTTCTTAACAACATATCTAGTTTTTCTTTTATTCTTATTGATGTATTAATAAGTTGAAGTGATGACAGCTAGTATGGATGATCAGCATTGATATAAATTTAAGAAATCAAAGTGAACACATTTTGTTTTTTAACTACCTAGTAATTTTTACAAATTAACATATTTTCAGCTATTATCTAATATTTATTGACTCTTATTTACATTTGAAGATGCTTTATGAAAAAAATAACAAAATTTAAAATATATAAAATTTTCTTATGTTAATTTTAAAATTTAATAAATGAGATGAAATACCATGATAGAGCCAAATTCAATATTTTATGACACAGTCTGTGTCATAAAATATTGAATTTGGCTCTATCATGGTTTTTAATAAGTACATAAAAGAAAAATATTTTGTGAAAATAAAAATTAAAAATAATAAAACTTACTTTAATTTTTAAAGTTTTAAAACTGAAGGGAGGATGTTCAAAACCTGTTGAAACATTAGCAATGAATAACAAATTAGAGACAAGCTAATTTCTTATGATAAATTATTATAATGAAAAATTAAAAAAAGATAATGAATAGATTCTTGTAAAAATTCATTATTCATCATTTTTTAAAGACAATAATGTCCTAAATATGATAAATCATTTACAAAAGCCATTAATAGGTCTTCTAATTAAATAATGTCATAGTCTTACATTTTTTTACTTTACCATTCAGAGCAGATTTTCAGAAAACTACCAAAAGTTTTGAAAAAATAATGGATAATTTACATTCTCCAAGGAGACCTACTTTTAACTAATAAAAAAAATTATGACATAGGATTTAATTACTCAAAATTTCATAAAATTATTTTAGTGGGACAAAAAAAAAAAAAAAAAATCTACAAAGATTTTCTAAAACAAAAAATTTCAAAAATAATTTAATTCATTTGTGAATAAATTCTGAAAGTTTCCTTACAATCCTACAATTATTTGATTTTTTGCAAGAATTTCCAAATCAATGTGTTTTTTACTGTGAAAAATTAAATATAAATACCAGTAGTAACCAGAAGGTAGATACCTCCACCCTTTTCAGTAAAAAAAAAAAACAAAAAAAACAGCATTAAATAGGAATTAAAAGTAAAAATAAGAAGAGTTTAAGATTTTAGAAAGAAGTTTCAAAATGAGAAGAAAAAAAAAGTAAGTTCAAATGGAAATTGAATAAAGAAATATTTCATTTGTAGAAGAAATGGGTTTCATTTCCGTTATTTATTCTCAATTGAAACTAAAAGAAAAACAAATTCATTCAAGTATGACTCACAATAAATACAGAAATCAAAAATATTTAGTTAGTGTAACAGAAATGAAAATAAAACTTGCTTAAAATGGATTTTTGTATTTTGCTATCGTGTTAAATAACAAATGAATAAGAAGAATAAGGTAAAAAACAAATAGTTCTTAATCTTTATTGAAAAGGATATTTTTGCTTAATGTTTAGGAAGATAGTGTTGATGGTGAGTGTTTTTAGGTAAATTAAATATTTATTGTACAAATAGTGTTCCGTATTTTTTTTTTTTTTTGAGTCTTTTTAAATATCTTTTTTATACCGTGCATAATTTTTTTTTCAGTAAAGACTACACGAAATATGAATTATAAGTAAAAATACGTGGAGTTTAAAATTTGGAAAAAAGTAAGTTTCAGAATGAGAGACAAATAAAAAAGAAAGTAAGCAGTTCAAATGGAAATTGAATAATGAAGAAATATTAAGTTTGTAGAAGCATTGGGCTTCGTTTCTTTATGAAAAAAAAGAAGAAAAAAAGAGAACTTACTTTAAAAAATGTCGAACGGATTTTTGTATTTTGCTCTCGTATTAATAACAAATGAATATGAACAATAAAAAAATGAGGAAATGTAAAGAAAGACAATATGTCTGAACAATGCGGAATCTTAATGTTGGTAGGAGGTAGTGTTGAGGGTGAGTGTTAGGAAGAGGTAGCGTTTAGCGTGAGTGTTAGGAAAAGGTAACGTTTAAGAGGGTTAGTGTTATACTGTTAAGTAAAAAAAAGGTAATGTTGATGGTGAGTGTTGGTAACGTTTAAGGTAAGTGTTAGTATAAGGTAACGTTTAAGGTGAGTGTTAATAAGAGGTAACGTTTAAGGTGAGTGTTAGTATGAGGTAACGTTTAAGGTGAGTGTTAGTATGAGGTAACGTTTAAGGTGAGTGTTAGTGTTACTGTTAGTGTTAAACATTACGTCTTCCTTAAAAACACACCATAAACGTTTATGGTGAGTGTTTTAGTAAGAGCGTAATGATAGTAGATACAACATCTCCGGTCTTTTAAGGAATTTTATTTTATTTTATTTTTAAATTATGCCGAAGACCTTTTATTGTCATATTTTATATATCTTGCTGGGACCTCTTTCCTCTTCTTGTGATATTTTGTGATTTAGTTACTATATTTTTTTTTTTACTAAGTTTTCTTGTTTATTTGTTTTGTTATGTTTTCATAGTCAAACTACGTATTTTAAGTGGATTGTTTGTTGATTGTTCTTTTGTTTTTAGATGTCTTCTGTTGCGTTTTATCATAAAACTTTTATGTGTGTACCTTCTTCGACGGCTAATATGAAAGAGGTTCGTCTCTAGGTTTTTGAATTTTAATTACTTTTTCTTTTCTTTTCCAATTTACTTGGAATGTTATGTGTACTTTAACGTCTGGTTTTAGCTTTTAGTTTTTTAAGCGTTTTTTTGATGCCCTGTGTATTCCTTTCTACGAAATCAATTTAACTGTGAAAAGTTTGAACTTGTCGTGATGTGTTTGAAGTTCCATTCAGGACCGGTGCGTCTTACTTGCGAAGCCCTCGACTGGAATGGTGATTTTTTTTTTCTCCGTTGTGGCCTTTGCCATTTTTTTTTTTTCAGCTGTTTTATGGTCATTTTTTTTTAAAAAATATTTTTAAACTGATGTTACATTGTTAGTCATCAACTAAATATACAGTGTAACCCGGATATAAGAGAAACCCTGATATAAGAGAGGTTTTCTCTGGTCCCAAATTAGAGCCTGTGTTAATAAAACAAAATAGACCCAAACCGGATATAAGAGAAACCCGGATATAAGAGACTTCGTATCCGGTCCTGACAACTCTCTTATATCCGGGTTACACTGGTGTATCTGCATGGCCGGTGCGGTGTGTGCGTACTACGCAGGAACCCTCGACGAGGTTAGAGCCTCAAAAGGGCTGTTTCAGCAGTGTTCTTTTTTTTTTCTTTTTTTATACTTAAGTGATATTTTCAGTCATCAACTAACCGCGTGGGGGCCCCTGCCTACTGGGGAGGGTGTAGAAGTGCGAATTTTAGTAGCGCTTATTTTTTTAAATTGTAATTTTCTTTCTGAATAGTTCTTTCAAATTAATTAAGAGGGTATCTTGGTAAAATCATTTCTTTTATTCCGAGATCATCCACTAAGGAGGATCTCTGATTTTTTTTTTACTAATAATAATACTAACCATAAATCCACGGTTAGTAAAATAAAAATTATCGCTTAAAAAAATTTAAAAAATGTTTAAAGATTTGAACACATGAAAAGATTTTCCCGAAAACTGAAATACTGTTTTTAAAACAATTTTAAGACAATCCCGTTTATCTTTTGTGAAAAATTAAATTAAAACTGTTTTGAGGAATATTTAGTAGAATTATTTTCATTAAAAAAACTTCATTAGAATAATTTATAAACGTTTAAAATCTTTTAAAATTCTGTATTTAAGAAATGACGATGAAAATATTTACAGGTAAATTATATGAAATTAATTTTTCTTTTGAATTCTCATTCACTTTAGGTTATTATCATTATCTTTCAAATAAAACAGTTAATGTAACTGAATTTCTATCAAAGAACACATTTAAATTATTTAAAATGCTTTTTTTGAGGAAGTCCGTGACGGTTCGTCTAACTTACCTTTTCAGGGCGAATCTCTTAAAACCTTTTCATAGAAAAACAAACAGGATTAAGTTGCTGTTGTTATTGGACTTGATATTTCTTTCTCAAACTCGACAATATTTTGTAATCAATAAAACTTCCTATTTTTAAAGAAATTGCAATTAAAAATGATTAATTATTTGGAAATAGAAGGCATGCAGTCTCTGAACACAAACAGGAAACAGAACAAAGGAATTACCGGAAACGGTGTATTATTTATTGAACAATGTACAAATGTGGCACAAGGCCGAAAAGAGGAAAGGGGGAAAAGGATGGTCATCTTCTGTCTTAACTTTAAACTTAGCTAGCCGCAAACACTGACCCAAACATACAAACAATATTCCTTTCACCAAAAAAAACACATCCATTACATACCATTCTTACTACATCCACCATAATGCCTCAGAGACTCTATGAAGTCCTAACTAGTCCCCATAGATACAATTCATCGTCTGTGGGGGAGGGGAATAAAATAACACTTTAAAAAAAATTAAAATCCTTAATGAATATTTACAATGAGTACTAATATATATACAAGAAACTAAACAAAAAAAATTGTTAGTAGTAAAACCCCCACAGCCTTAACTATGGCAGAAACATCAGTTAACTGGACGAAATCAATGCGGGACTTTAAAAAAAATATGAAACATTCGTACAATCCATGCACACACTACAAACACGCACACATTCAAACACAACAACAAATACGAAAGACACACCCGAAACGAAAGGCGCCCCGCACCCGCCAGAGAACTGATATCACTAACCACCTAGCGATGGGAGGGATGGGGAATTAAAAAAAATAGGGCCAGAAATAAAAGGGGCCAATGAGCATACACACCCTAGCTAAGTTAACATGAAAAAAGAAAAGAAAAGGTAACTAAAACAAAACCGACCTAAACTAACCTATACACGGGAAGGGTTGCCAAAGTTCAATCCTAAAATTCTTAATGCCTAGCCGGCATCAAAATTCCACTCCAAGTCAGCACCTTTCACTCTGCAGAGAAAGTCCGGCGGCCGAAACGACAGCCTCCAGAAACCGATGGTCAACCCTATCGAAAGCCTTGGACTGATCCAAATTGATCAGAGCAGCATCACTGTCGACTTTTTCAATGATCAAGCGTACCAAATGAAGGTTGTCCTGAATAGTCCTGCTCTTCACAGCACAAGTCTGCTCGGGACCAATCAGACTAGAGAGGACAACCTGCAAACGGTCAGCTAAGACCTTGGCTAAAATCTTCAACTCTGCATTTAACATCGTCAAAGGCCGATAATTATCTACCCCATCCCTACCGTCTTTCTTCTTGCGAAGCAACTTGATCACACCCATGGTTGAGGAATAGACTCCTGCTGTTGAAAATCAGTGCCAGCAAGGGGACAAGGACGGGCGACTGCCTCAAATACATTTCATAGGGAAGACCATCTAATCCCGGAGTCTTGTCCAGGCCAACCTGCTTCAGTGCATCCCAGATCTCAGACTCTGTTATGGGACCCTCGCACCCAGCCGCCTCAAGGCGGGGAAAGTCGGCTAAATAGGCATCGAACTGAGCAGTGTTCAGACAGGGCTCCCTAGTAAAAAGCTCCTGAAAGTAGTCACGAAAAGCCTCACAAATGCCCGCGTCTGTAGTCACAGTCCGCTTGTCCGGCAATGTGATGCTCGCGATATGCCGAATAGATGCCCTACGAGCTTCCTCGGAACGCAATGAAGCGGCCATAATCGTAGCCTCGCCAGACATTCTTTTTATCCTAGCCCTAACTACTAGAGCTTGGTCCTTCTTAATAAGCAAGGAGGCCAGCTCCGCCTTAGCTACGGCTATGTCTCCACTATCACGGGATTTAATCGCCCGATCTATTTTGTCCTCAAGAGACTTTTGAGTCTTCGACTAAAATCAGCAGCAAAAGACCTAAGTTTTGATTTCAAAGAGTCCCACCACTTATTCCCAACCACAGTCCACGACAATTCCCGCTGTAGCATTAGTAAAAGCTGGTCCCGGAAATCTTGCTCACCAAATAATGATGAGTTCAATTTCCAGTAACCAGCCATCTTAACCCTAGGCTTAACTAAGTTTATCCGAACCCGGACAAGCCTATGATTCGAGTAAACTATAAAATGGAAACTTGAACATTCTAAGAGCCCTACTTCGACTCTCTTAACTAGAACCCGGTCGATGTAGCTTGCACTAACCACTGTATTCGAGCTGCCGGCCCTAGTCCAAGTCCATACTACCTCACGGGGGTGCTCATTTCGATACTTATCGACGAAATCAAACCCGCCGATAAAGTCCCGAAACGATTTCACATCCGGATTGTTAGTACCCCGTTTTTGCCCTATACGATCTATAACGGGATCAAGGACGGTATTCCAATCACCCGCTAGAACTACCGAACGAGAAGTCGTCAAAAACAGCTCAATCTGCCGAAACAAACCAGACCGCTGAGTATGGTCATTGGGCGCATAAACCCCAATGAAACAAAGAGCCTTATCCTTTATGGTAACATCCAGCACGCAAAGCCTGCTCGCCGGATCCGCGAAGACAAGAGCACACACCGCATTCAGAGACTTGCTCACCAGCCAGGAAAACACACCTCGAGCGTCCATAAAAACATGCTGAATAGAAGACGAACCTCTTAGACAGAATGTCCTCGTGGTCGCGAGATAAAAAAACGAGTATCCTGTACACAACATACATCCACCCCGAGGTGTTGAAGATCGCGATCGAGCATCGCCCTTCGAGACTCCGACCTCAGACCCCGGACATTCAGACTTGCTAACCAGAGTGCCATTATCAGACCTAATTAGGGCTGGGACACTGGTTTGAACATGGTCGGGGTAAGGAAACCGACATCCTCCCCCATAGACCCATGGCCCATCTCAGTCTTGATGGTACCGTCTTGGGAGAGACCGCCTATATCCCAGGGAAATGTCAATTTCAGAGCTCTATAAAGGGAGGGGTGAACTAAAACTGGGACCCTCCCTGAACAAAATTGTTTCAAACTTTTCAGTTCTTTACTTTGGGCAATGGCAATTGGAGGAGACATTTTGTAAGACATAATTGCCTCGTCCAACATGGCCCATGCCTGACGAGCTCCAGCTGCTGTTCTTATCACAGTAAGGATTCTCTGGGCACGTGGAAAGTTTTGTGGATCTTCCACATCTTTGTCAGCGTATTGCCGTATAGACAGAAGATACTTCAAATCTTTAATACGGTTCCCTTAATCTCTGGCCCTTTCAGCCTGGGCCGGGGAAATTCTACAGACGTCCTCCCCTGAGTAGTATATGTGCTTTGTGGTTTTTCTTTTCTTTTATATCCTGGGTAGGGCTTCTCTGTCTTTTTGTTGCGGGAGGGGGCATTTCAGGGTTTTGAATGGGGGAAGGGCTAGGAGTATGAAGAGGGGTGGATGAGGACTTTTGTTTGTAAGGGCTGGGATCTCTACTGAGGGGAACAGCTTTAACAGGTGATGAGAAAGGAGTAGAATGTTTCTGTGGAGAAGGATATTTTGGAGTCGCAGGTGGGGACAAGGTAGATGACGTGGGAGTGGCTTTTTTGTCCGAGATAGCCTCTGCTTGTCCAATTTCTCTTTCAGCTGTTTTATCTTTTCTGATTTTTCGAAACCCGGGTCGTATTTTTGTTGTTGCTCTTTCAATGTCGAATCAAAGACCGGGGCATCGCCCTTAACGTTGACACTGGGAGAGGGGCTGTGTGTGTCTTTTGCTCTTAGGGCTTCATTGGACTGAGGACCCGCTGTCTGGCGCTTCCCTCTGGCCTTACCAGCAACCAGCCATTTCCCCTCCCCCTTTTCCACGACTGCACTAGCAGTGAGAGAAGGCTCTTTACCTACAGCCACGCCTGTAATGGGCATGCCAGCTTCTGGGACTGGTATGGATAATCCTCTGGTTGGCACAACATCAAAGGCCACATTCCCCAAAGAGTACCAAGAAATGTTTGTCTAGAAAATTTTATGCTATAAGTGATATTTGTTTCAGAACAGATTAATTTAACTTTAAATTTTCTAATTTTACAAAATTAATATTTAGAAATGTATATTTTATTTTAGCGGGATTCTCAAAAAGGAAAAAAATAATTTTTGTTTACCTTTCCCTAAAAAAGTTAAAAATAGCCATTTAAATTGATTTTTCAGAAGAATTGACTAAAAATTATTCAAATTTCTATTTGAAATACTTCACAGTATTTTTTTTCTGGAATTAGAAAATTTAATACTTTTGCTTTCAATTGAAGCTGGGTGAAAGCTTTCAAAAGAAGTTTTTCCTTTATGAAAAATACATTTAAACCTTAGGTATACGAATTTTTGGAGGTACCTATATTTTATAGAACAGCAAAATATATAGTGGAACATAACAATAACATGCTGTCCAAATTTATAAATAAATATTCTTTTAAGAATTCAAACAGTTTTTTCAACTTCCTGGGGTATCTTTTGGTAGATGTTGCACCAATTTCAGCTCTCATTAGTGCTAATATGTGTCATTTGCTACAAGAAATTAAGGAAAAAATAACAATCAAAATTTCAAACTGGAGAAGTTTTGTTCTGGGTAAACTTAAATCCACAGATTTCAGTGTGGAAAAATTTCTTTCCAGTGTTCACATGAGTTGTTTAAGATTTTACAGTAAAAAGTTTATTCTCCAGTGTGTATTGACATGTGTCGTTTGAGATTTGTATTGTGTGAGCACTTAAATCCACAGATTTCACAGTGGAATGGTTTCTCTCCAGTGTGTGTTAACTTGTGCATTTTGAGATTTGAATTTTGTGAACACTTAAATCCGCAAATTTCACAATGGAAAGGTTTCTCTCCAGTGTGTGTCAACATGTGTTGTTTAAGATTAGCATTTCGATAAAAGTCACATCCACAGATTTCACAGTGGAATGGTTTATCTCCAGTGTGTATTACCATGTGTCGTTTGAGATGTGATTTTAGAGAAAATTTGAACCCACAGAGTTTACAGTGGAATTTTTTTTCTCCTGTGTGTATTAACATGTGCTGTTTGAGATGTGAATTTTGAGAAAATTTGGATCCACAGATTTTACACTGAAAACGTTTCTCTCCAGTGTGTGTCAACATGTGTTGTGTGAGACCTGAATTTTGTGAACACTTAAATCCACAGATTTCACAGTGGAATGGTTTCTCTCTGGTGTGTGTTAACATGTGTATTTTGAGAGATGAATTTTGAGAAGATTTAAATTCACAGATTTTACAATGGAAAGGTTTCTCTCCAGTGTGAGTCAACATATGTTGTTTGAGACTTGAATTTTGTGAATACTTCAATCCACAAATTTCACAGTTGAATGGTTTCCCTTCATTGTGTGTTAACATGTGTCTTTTCAGAGATGAACTGTAGGAAGATTTAAATCCACAGATTTCACAGTGGCATGGTTTTTCTCCAGTATGTGTTAACATGTGCTGTTTAAGATATGCATTTCGAGAAAAACTCAATCCACAGATTTCACAGTGGAAACGCTTCTCACTGCTGTGAGTTTTCATGTTTGTTTTGAGATTTGAATTAATGGAAAATGTAACATCACAGATTTTTTTGGAAATGGTTTCGGCTGTATGCGTGTTCGGTTATGTCCCACCTGTCTGGACTGAAAATTTTGTATTAATTCACAAATTTCACAGTGTAAGAATGTCTTCTTTGTCATGAATATTCATCATGGTTTCAGGTACTATCAAAGACGCAAACTGAAAAAGAAAAAATACATTAAGTGAACAGTGGATGAAGAAAACATACTATATAGTGTAATGAAATAGGTTTATAAAAAATGAATTTTCAAGTACTTTTTAAAGCTGCTCTGAAAATCATAAAATTACACCATTATACTATATACTAATCAAACAGCAATGTCATTTATTAACTTAAAGGAATTTGTGATCCACTTTTAAACTAAAAAAAAAAAAAAATCAAGGTTGAAACACTAATAAATTACTATTTAAATTTTACACATTATACAGTTTATTCTGATTGAAATCAATTGTACAATGAATTGGATATTTTATTCTTGCTGGTATGTAAAACTAGAACAGATTTGCTCCCAGATTATTATTAAATCATGTATAAGTGGACATTCTATTCCTGGCCATATCAGCATTGTCCCCAACTCTTGATGATTTTTATTGATGGGAACATTGTATGTATTTACCAGCTACACTCATTATAACATCCTGGTTTAGCCAATAAGGCATAAATGTCATTATCACTGAACGGAGCAGTACGAAAAGCCTGAAGACTATCAAGTATCTTTTAGTCATGGTCGGTCATATGTAGTGCAGATTATGATGATAACTATATAACATATTACCTTTTAGACATCTTAGTAAGTCACTAGGTTACAACAGTCCAATCCTATGATGATTTGTGATTATGAGTAAATCTCCATTAATTTAGTTTTGATTTATGCCATTTGCTTCACACATCTGATGTAGACAACATGGCAGAATAATACATAGTGCAGTGGAAGAATATGTCATCATGCAGTGCTAGAGTGAGGAAGGCGTTATGGGTCAGGTTCTGGTTGTATGCCATATTGGAATGTTGCGCATTTGCTCTCTTTGGTTTGTGTTGTGTTTGCAGAAAATTATTGCTCTTCAATGTAGCTCCCAAGAATAGTATAGCCACTCCTGATGGTGCTGTGTTATATACCACACCTATGAACACTAATGGTTATGTCTCAATCCGCATAAATACATTGGACACTATTCTAAGTTGGGGGTAATATGTTGTCTAAGTAGTCCACCACTAGCAGTGGTTTACCTACTTCAGACTACTAGTGAATATTGTATTTTGTTGATGTTATAAAGATTACCATTTCATTTCCAACCTCTGTTTTTATTATTCCTCATTCAGTAACCCTTTCTAGGTTACAACAGGCTGCTTCAAAGAAATGTCATCACCATGGAAATGAAATTAGACATTGTTAAACACTCTGAAAAGGGAGAAACAATGCTGAACATTGGACAGTTGCTTGGCTTAAAACATGTATATCTCATATTGATGAGTACATAGTTCATATTTGCCAGCTACACTCATCCTAACATCCTGGATTAGCCAAGCAGGTATAAATACTCATATCACTGAACAGAACAGTGCCAAAAGTCTGCATGCAGAGTGAACAACTGTTGGTATTGTGTAAACTGAACTGTTATGTATTATTATGATAAATATATAAGTGATCATCTTTTAAAACACTTAAAAATCATGAGGAAAACGAATATTCATATTTCCCTTTCACTAAATTTCAACCACTTCTAATACACCTTTTTGAGCTGAAGGTTATTTTAGCCATATGTTCATGGGGATTTCTATATAGTTATGCCTCTGTTACATGATCAATAAACAACAATTACATCTACATTGCAATATATTTTCATATGAGAATGACAAATAACCATCTATTTTTAGCTACACATAAATATATGTTTATAGTGATTTCTATATAGGTATGACTATATTATATCATCAATAAAATTGTCATTGTAGTTTAAAGATAAATTCATGAATATTAACAATAATTCTATCTCTCAAAGGCTTTCTCGTGTAAGCTAAAGTAATTGGAGAACCTACACAATATTTGCATTCCCTGGACTGGTCATTTACAAGAAAAACTAAGACTCTGTAAATAAGGCATTTATGTTGCATTCATCAATTAAGTTTTTTCATTTCAATCTCTCTTAAATTTCATGTCAGGCTCTCAATAAATCACTCAACACCTCAGAAGAAACAAACCCTCAATGTTAAAAAACATTGAGAATTATGTTGTCCTAAGAGATTTGTCAATATGGACAAATAGATTTTATTGATAATTAAAAAAAAAGAATGAAACAGATTCTAAATTCCTTTTAAAATACTGAGGGTCATTGAATTGTAATGATTTTTCCATATATGATGAATAAATGAAATTTTAATTTAATATCACTTGATCACTACAAATTAATGCAGAATCTTACAAGTTTACTAAGTATTCTAATGAAAATTCTAAAAAATAATAATTCTTGAAAAAATTTATTATTCATTAAAAAATAAATCAAGTGAAAATATATTTGTGGAAATAGTGGTCCAATGAAAGACAGCAGTTGTGAGTAAGGGCCAAGAAATTAGCTGCCCTTTCTTTTCCTGAAGAAGTTAGGGAAAATGTTGCCATACAAGCCCAGTTGGCTGACCTGTATGTGGAAGCACTTCAAAGCAAGTGTATATTATTATTAAGAGGAAAGACCAAAGTATACTTTTGATTACTTTTTACATTTTTTAATCCTTCCTAGAATGTCCAAAATTTTAATTAAAAATCTTTTTTTTTTTTTTTGAGTTAGCAAAATTCCCATAAAATCGATCATGTCTGCCATTTTCAACAAAAGTTAAATTCTTCGTTTAAAAATCTTGTAACAATCAATTATAACTTTTTCAAAAGTTATTTGAGGAAAATTTTAAAAATTAGAGTTTACTTGATGTAACTGGAAATAAACATTACTTAATGTTCTAGCAGAAAATATTTAGTTCAAAATAAGAGAAGCATGACTAACCATTTTTGGAGGTGTGAACTGATGTTTACATCAATGTATCAACAACATTGTAAAGTTGGATGTTATATTATCATGCTAATTATAAGTGAGGTGCTGATAACTTAATAAGCCTTTATTAACAATAAGGTATATAACAATAACAAGACAGTGAGTTTATGTGTTAGGCCCAATGCTGTTGAACATGTAAGTCCAAGTGTTTTTTATAGTATCCCTACACCATGGCATTACACTGGTTATGTGTAGGGAAATAGTTCTGTAATACTGCTACATCCCCCTCACCAGATGTGTAAAGTTGTTGTTATGATGGTGTTAGTTAATTGTTTTCTTATCATTGTTTGTACCTTGTTGGCCAGCATATTGGGTTCTGGCTCAAAACCTCTTGAAGACAGAGAATAACGGAGTGACAGGGAAGAGGAGGATGAAATACCTACTTCCCAACTCCAAAAGCAGTTGAGTAAAATAAAATTCAACAAAGAAAGTAGTAGAGAACAGTCAGGAGGGAAAAGTGGTCAGAAGTAAAACAAAGAAATCTTGTTACCCTGCAGGATTGGCTGGTATGAAGGGACTGATACCACTAATGATGATAAGGTTATGGAGGCACAGCCATAATACAATTTTCAAGAAATAAAGTGAAATGATAACTACAAGATGAAAATGGTTGGTCACATTTGTGAAAGATTTGAACCTACATGAGTTGTTATTGAATAAATTGGAGGGTGAGATGAGTAAGCTGGGTAGTCAGAGTGAAGGTAGCACAAAAGTATAACAGAACAGAGACATATCTTAGGCTGTTGTATTCTTTGGAATTGGAGATGGCTATAATGGAATCCCAGTGGAAAGATATGAGGAATTATCCAAAAAGAATTGAACTGTTGCAAATGAGACGAAAGAGAGCAGTAATCCCTATTGTTGGGAAAGAGCTGAGTGTCCGGTTTGAAACAGTGACTGAAGATGATGTCAAAGTTATAAAAAGAAAACTGGGAGAAGTGGAAAAGGATCAGAGAGTTCTAGCCCAGGTGGCAAGAGAAAGTGTATCAATACTGAATATGACAAGATTAGAACGGGTGAAGAATAAGGCAAGTATCAACTGGTTAATAAATAACCTGCAAGAGTTAACACAGGAAGTAACTAAGAATTCAGAGGCTGTGACTGTGGCATTACAAGATTTAAGTGGTTTTATACAGCGGTATTTCCAATTTATGACCATTACTAATGAGGGGCGACAGACTAGACAGTCCCTGACAATTTTGTTAGAGCATGTCAGCACTCAAATGGATGTGTTATCATTTGGACATTTGTCTCCAAGCATAGTGACTCCTGGTCACTTGAACGAATTATTATTGAGGTTACAGGCTGAGTTAGCCCACCATTTGAGTTTACTAGTGGACCCCACTGAAGAGGTATGAAATTGTGTTAACTTGTTAGAGGATAAAAAGCTATTGGTCTTGATGTCCATTCCATTGTTGGACAGAAAAGGTATTTTTGAAATATATCAAATAATAAGCTTACCTATTCCCTATCCCTGAGTAGAACAGGACTTAGGAACAGTTGTGAGATACTGAATTGAGACAGATTATATAGCTTTGAATTCAACTAGAATTAAATTTATGATGCAGATGACGGAAGATGCATGGATGTGTCAGGTTGATGCCTTAGGAATGTGTACCTCATTAAACCCCATTTATGTGACAGGTAATCACAGGTTGTGTGTGCTTGAACTGTTTAAAGGCAACAGAGAGGGGATTAAGAAAAGCTCAAGTAGAAATATTGACAAACACAGTGCTGCCAGAAGCTATCAGTATATTGGGTTGGTGCATAATTATCAGGCATTTTTTAAACAATATTTATTATGAAAAAAAGAAACAACAATTCTAGAATAACATTTTTAAATGATTATTCCGGAGCTATTGATTATTGACACACATTTTTATAAGCTGAAAATAATATTTTTATTAAAAAAAAAAGTAAACAAAACAGCAATTTTTATTAACAAATAACTCACCTAGAAAAACGCCTGATAATTATGTACCAACCCCATATATGATGGAGTCTGGGCAGTTGCCACCTATAAGCAGATTGATCTCTCCAGGGTATGTGGGTGAGAAGCCACTAGAATGTTGTGGGTAGAAACCCCATTGTCCTTAATAAAACTACCTCTGGGGTGTTCAGCATTTAGAATATCCATCTCCCTACCCCCATATTACCAGGCCAAAAGATTATGAGGGAAAAGATTCAATTATAGAGATAAATGAAAAGAGTTTAAGTAATTAGATGGAATTATGGGAACCAGTAGTAGACAAATTCCCTGAAGTTACTTTAAAAGAGATGCTGAAGTTATTAATGCAAGTGAAGAGAATTAGTCTGGATCAATTGAAAGACATCGGGAAAGAAGAGTTCAGTTTGGAAAGAAAACAAGACCATAATAAACTGGTTAGCATTATTAGGTACCCTGATGGTTATTACTGCTATAGTAACAGCAGTATGGAAGCTAATGGTATTTTGGTAAGTATGCAAAAGCTCAAGAAGAGAATGCCATGCAATGTTCTTTACGCAAACAGATTGAACCAAGGTGAAGAGGAAACCAGGTTGAATTTGACAGAAGAATTGGAAGCAGAGCCAACACATATTAAAGAGAAACCAAACCTCCTATTAAGGAGAGAGGAAAGGTGACAAAAAAGGCAAACTATAAAACAAATAGAAAGAGGGGTGTTGATTGTAATGAAGTAAGGGAGGTTGAGACTCCCTATACAAAGGTTTAAGAATTGATAAAGGGTGGTGCGAACCACAAACACTGCATGGTAATAATAATAATAATAAAATGTGACATAACAGAAGAAAAAGAAGAACTCTTAAAAACACCGCATGATATCATAAAAAAATGTGGAAAGACTTATGTGCTGCATGAAGTAGTAGAAGGGAAATGATGCATGATAAACAGCTTTGTTAATTGTTGGTGATTTGTGTGTCATTTAGAAGTAAATGACAGGAAGGTTAAGGGAGAGATGTGACACTATAAGATATATGTATGTTGTGGCATTCACCCTGGATCGGTTAAGCCGGCTCCTTCCAAGGAATTCACCGCATCCGGAACGAAGGCCGACCAAGCACGGCGATCCGTCGCCAATGCTGAAACGAGCGACAGCCATTCCCGATTCCAACGGCGGCGAATTCTCGAAACGGAGTAACAAAGGAGTTTGAACTTCACACACGGTCCCCACACCTCGCGTGCTATCCCAGTGGAGGGAGGAATATGCTCTTACTTGCCGCAGAATTTCCACAGACGCAGAGGCAGGAGTAACCAAGAGGCCGCCGGATGCCGGTACAGACGCCGAATGGTTTTGAATTCAGAGTTGACCTTCTCCTAGACCAGTTGCCATCCAAGGCTATAGAACCCAGTCTGTCCTGCTATTTAGCCATAGTTGGAGGGAGAAGAAGAGGATTCACACCTTTCCCAAGGGTGTTAGCATGTAAGTGAATGTAACGGATTCGACTGGGATTCGAACTCGGCTCTACGATTCCTCAATCGAAGCCGTTATCCATTACTCCACTGAGCCTCCTACTATAAGATGCAGGAAGGTTTAAAGGATTGCTCAATAGTCCTACCGAGAGAGGTGTGACACACTGAGATGCTGAAAGAGTTAAGAGACAGCTTGATAAACATACCAAGAGACAAGACAGCTTGGATCAAAGTGATCCATTCAATATTCAGTCAGTTGAGTGGTGATCCATTCAACAGTCAGTCACGGGGACTGAATATTGAATGAACCATAGGGGTAGACATCATACCTCCTTTGAGAGCTTTTTCCTACTGAAAGTGTAAAATTATAATTCAATAACTCTTAAATTCAGAATCAGCTAAAAAACTTATTGGGTGCCATCAGATATTTAAAGTGGCAAGAAAATAAAGAAATTTAGTAAACTCAAATGTGTGACATTATTAGCTACATGCAGATGGGGCTGACCTAGAAAACACATATCTCAGGCTGAGATAACATTTAAATCTTGACTGGAGTGTTCTGGCCCAGATACACTTAAACCCACTGGTCAAGATAAAATTGTAATGGATATGGACAATGGATGCAGATTTTTTAAGTGGATTTTAAAACTACATCAAAAGTAACCGCTGTCTGTTCAGAGGGTCATTTTTTTATTAAGCAATTTCAGGTGGTTGAGATTGAGAAAAAACACCTGTTTCATTTAGGCTTAAGACAGGACTCTGATTTGGATAATAATTTTTCACTAGAAGATAATGATTAGAAGAAGCATTGCCTGTGACCTGAAAGAAAAGTGAATTAAGTATTTTTTTCTTTTTTTCTGGAGATTTGATTTCTCCATAAAATAAATCCATACAGCCATTTCTTGATGCTTTTGGCTGTGTCCAGCAGAAACTGGATGACAATATTTTTTCAAGGGGTGATCTTTTCCATAAATTGAATTCACTGAGAATTTAAAGTTGGTGAAGAGCCTTTTACTATAATTGACATGGTTAGCTTTTAGTTAAGGTTCAGACCACAACTAGAAAGGGATTGGTCAACAGGATCATGACACCCCAAAGAGAGTAGTAACAGGTTGTTCATAAGAAAGCTGGAGGAAGGAGGGGAGGTGGCAGCTATGAATGGAAGTCAGAGATGCCGAACAAGACAAGTTGGAATTTGACGGGTGGGTTAACTCTCTAACTGACACTAAGGGGCTGGATAATTGCCCCAAATTGGAAAATCTCAGTTGAGACAAAGATATGGTTGATATTTCTATGCCAGTCAACCCCAACCCAGTTTTGGGCAAAGTATTATTTAAACCAGGCAATTTGAGGCTGTCAAAGAACAGGGCCACAGGTTGAGCAGAGTAGAACCGCAGGTCAAGCAGAACAGATCAGCAGACTCCAGAGTAGTTCAACAAAGTCCACAGAAGAATTCCAAGAATGAGTTATCAATTGGATTTGAACCGGAATGAGTTATCAATTGGATTTGAACCGGAATGAGTTATCAATTGGATTTGAACCGGAATGAGTTATCAATTGGATTTGAACCAGAATGAGTTATCAATTGGATTTGAACCAGAATGAGTTATCAATTGGATTTGAACCAGAATGAGTTATCAATTGGATTTGAATCAGAATGTGCCCAAGGACTAGGCTACCTCCTGAACCCATGATCATATACCAAACTAAAGCCAACAATTAGATGCTCAGAGTGAACAACTAAGAGCCCAAGTCATAAGGTATAATCGTCTATCACTCCTGCATGTTTTTAAGCTCGCATTTTTTCTGATATTACCATGTATAAATGATTTGTTAAAGTTGAAAAAAGTTGTCATCTCTCTCATTATATAACCATCAAAGCCACTGTTAGCCATGAGATACCAACTCCTGTAGCAGATTTCTGGTTGTTTGAGATCAGTCACAACGTGGGCATTCGACCAGACTTTTTGACAACTGTAGAAGTCACTGCAATCAACGGTTAATGGAAGAGATCCGATATTGTCTGCCATTACCTGATATTCAGTGAGCCCTTCAGCATATCAGCTGATTCGACAGCATTATAAATGTATCATTTAATTAAAAAAAAAAGAAAAGTATTTTTCATTTTAAAAATAAAATTATTCAGACTACTAAATTTCATGAAATCGTATTTAACAGAAACTAATCTGAAACTATGAGTTGTATAAAGTTAAATATAAATACCAATGTCTTTATTATTTCACTGTTGGTGTTCCATATATATATTTTTTTGCATCTTTTTTAAATCAGGGTTATGATTGTAGTATACATTTTTTTTATTTAAACCTAAACCCATACAGTATTTACATTAGTCGGACTATTGTCCTCATCTTTGTCGCCATATTTGTCACAACATTTCGGCCATTGTACGCTCCGGCCTTCTTCAGGCGGTTGGAATTTCGAACCGAACCCTTTATTTCGATCACTGGGGTAGACTGTTCTAGTTCCACGTGCCATGTCCTCAAGGACACATGGCACAGTGGATAAAGGCGTTGGTTAGATCCAGTGACAGACCCAAAGAGTGCGAGTTCAATACCCGGTTCAGGCAGTGGAGAACTTTCAGAGGGAAAATTACCAGGAGATAACTGATAACTGACATCCATCAAACATGGCTCGTGGAACTAGAACAGTCTACCCCAGTGATCGAAATAAAGGGTTCGGTTCGAAATTCCAACCACCTGAAGAAGGCCGGAGCGTACAACGGCCGAAACGTTGTGACAAATATGGCGACAAAGATGAGGACAATAGTCCGACTAATGTAAATACTGTACAATATTTTTGTTTTATTGGGTTTTGTTATCTAACCAAAATTCAGCTTTGAATTGTAAAATAAAATACAAGTTGTATTTTACAATTCAGAGCTGAATTTTGGTTAGATACGAATTTCGATTTTAAAAAAATTGATTATCTTCTACAAAGTCTTCTGCTTTTTTTTAATCAAAAAATTAAACAAAGTCGAATTTTTAAGCTTTCATAAAATTAAGGGGGGGTAACATATGTCAAAATTATTTTTACCACGAGTTTTTAAAAACAAACATTTCTAAAACAATTTAATTAATTTGTGAATTAGTTCTGAAAGTTTCACTAAAATCAGACAATTATTTGATTATTGCAAGAATTTCGAAATTAATGTGCTTTTCAACCGTAAAGGGCGCTAAAAAAAACTAATGGTAAATATTACGTGACCGCTGACGTAGAAAAAAAAAAAAGAAAAAGATTTTTTTTAACCAAAATTTCTAACGTGCTAGAAGGGACAAAAAAAATCAAAAAATTTTAAATAATTAAAAAATATTTTGCTCTTTCCTCTTAATAACATAAGGATTTTGACGATAAAACTTTGTTTTCATTAAGTCTGGGACCTTTTTTTCATCATGATGCTGTTTTTTTTCGGCGAATTATTGAAGATATCTACTTTCTAGCACGTTCGAAATGTCCAAACTACGACTAATTCCTTGAAAATCTGCTCTAAATCGTAAAATAAAAAATGCAATGAACCCGACATTATTTAATTAGAAAAGCTTTTAATTGTTTTTAAATAAGATTTATTACAGACACTCATTGTCTTACTCTTCTTAACAAATACTTTGTGGAAGTACTGGCTTAAAGATAACCGCCACAATGTTTTGAAAATTTTCTTTATACACGAAAATGATTTTTTCTTTAAATTTGCATTAGGCTTTTACTTTTCAAATTAAACCAAAATTTAAATTCGAGTAAAGCATTTAAATTATTTAATTTAAAAAAAAAAGAAGTTCATGACGGTTTGTCTAACTTACCTTTCCAGGGTGAATGCAAAACTTTTTTTTTCGTCCCAAAACAAACAGGATTAAAATTTGCTGTTGGACTTGATATTTCTTTTCGGGCTCGATTAATAAAACTTCCTATTTTCAAATTAACAGCAATTAAAAAAGCATTTGAAAACAGAGAGCGGATGTAGTTTCTAAACACAAACAGAAGAAAGGAATTACGATAACCGGTGTCAAAGAAGAACTTGTTCCTTCTCAAAAATAGCCTCAGTACAGGCAAAAACTTAAACATTGTTACATTGTATTTTTATCGCAATCTGTTTTTCTGATTTTCTATAAACTTTTATTATTGACGCAAAATGAAAACAATAAAATTAAAAATCTCTTTAAAATTTAATATTTATCGAAGAGATTGTTTCAAAGAAAATTACTAAATTTATTAATTAATTAACAACACTTTAGCGAAAATTTTCATGGTGAATAAAAAAAAAACAAAAAACGTTTATCCAAAAACAAATAGTTGATGTTAGATTTGAATATTTCTTTCTCAAGATCGTCAATGTAGTTTCTGAACACAAACAGTAAACTGAATAAAGGAATTACTAGAAACGGTGTAAAAGAAGAATTTGTTCCTTGCTAAAAAAATTTAAATGCAATGTCAATCTGTTTTGTTTGTTGTTTTTTTTGTGTGTGTGACTCTTCATTAAAAATTATTATTGACGAAAAGTGAAAATAACAAAATAAAATGAGCACAGCAGAATAACGGCCTTAAACTTGACGAAAACAAAATTTTATCTTTAAAATATTCATGTTTTTTTATTAAGAGGAAAGAACAACGTAATTTTTAATTATTTTTCAAATTTTTTTTGTCTTTATTAGCGCATTCTAACTTTTAGCAGCAGCACCACCAATAGCAACAACATCAACAGCGACAGAAGCAGAACCCAGCAAGGACCCTGGCGAGGGTTGGAAGAGGGTGGCCAAGGGACGCAAGCAGAAAGAAGTTACACCTAAGCCGCAGCAGCCACCGAAGGTGAAACCAGTAGAGCAACCCAAGGTGCAGCTGGAGGAGCATCCGAAGGAAAAACAAGCAACAAAAACAAAAGAGCCCTTCAGCCAAACAACAAAGTACACAAAACACACAGCAAACTTCAGACAATGCAATGGAAATGGAGGAAGTGCCTCCAACACGGTCCTCTTCCTTAAAAAGGAACAGGGAAGAGGAAGACGAAGCACAGGTGAAGAAACACGATGGACGAAGTAGGGTGGGGAGGGACATGGGTAAACCCAGGTCTTTATCTGTCCCTGTTTTGCCAGAAAAAGATAAAAACGTTACTCCAGTATCTAGGAACCCCCCCTTCTCTCAATCGTATTCCACTCCCTCCTACTACTCCCACATCTCCACGCACACCTACTCCCACAGCTTCGGATTCGTCACCTCACCAACCATCCCTTTCCACACCTACTACCCCGTCACATCCGGACATGGAGAAAAAGAAGAAAAAAAAACGTTTCGGAAAAATATGCAGGGTAGACAAGGGGGAACTTGAGAAAAAACTTTCCACCCGTAAGAGATCTCTCTTGGGTCCTCTGTTTAAGATTCCCTCCGTTGATGACAAATCAGTGGAGGACCCTAATAATTTTCCTAGGGCCCCAGGGGTTACTGCCCTGATCAGGGACACGGGAAAATACCTTAAAGTTTGGATCCATTTGTTCGAGGCCAGAGAGGCCTACCCAAGTATAAGTATGGTCGAGTTCTCCAGACTTGATCAAACTACATAACTTTTGTGCAGGGAGGGTCCCGGTACGTCACCACCCATCGTTGTATAGGGCTCTAAAACTAACTTACCCCACGGATGTTGGCGGTATTGTCCTAGATGGTCGGATGACGACATAGTTGGGCACAGGGAGCCTAGGACAATACGTCAGGGTCCTTTATCCCGTAGATTTCCGGCCTTTATGTGAATAGCCCACTTGTTATTTTTCTATTCCACAGATTTAAAAGATGTCAATCAAATTAGCCAGTCTGAATGCGAAGGACTTGAGGGATCGGGGTAAGGCTTCCCGCCTCCTCCGTGATCTCTTGTTGTTTGGCGTGGATGTCGCCGCGATCCAAGAGACCCACTTTGTTTGCAACGTCGATGCTTGTGCGCTGTCTAGCGACTTTGTCATCTATTCAGCATATGGGAACCGACAGACCAGAGGAGTCTCTTTGTTGGTGAAGCGTACTCTTGATGCGAAAGTGGACCTTGTGCATAGCGATGCCGAGGGCCGGTTTATCGTGGTCGATATTGCCGTGAAAAGTGGTTCGTTTCGGATCATTGCGGTTTATGCGCCCAGGAGCGGGTTCCGTTTTTTCGACAGTTGGGGCCGTTCCTGGTGGATTCAACACACCTAGTTCTAGTGGGGAACTGGAATGCCATCCTGGACCCCAAGTTGGGCGGGGAGCTAGCGAGAGAAGGGGCGATCGTAGCCTGGTTGATCTGATCGAAGAGTTTGGTCTTTTCGATAGATACCGGGTCGATCACCCCGGGGGGAAATGTGGACGTGGGCTCTTAATTTTGACAAGGTGGTTAGCTACCTTGACAGAATGTCAGTTAGAGGAGCCGATGTAGACTTGTTAGATTGTCCCACGTCCCACTGGGTAGGCTATTCGGACCACAAACTCGTTTGTGCCCGGGTGGCGTTAGATCATAGGCCGAGAATGGCTGGCTACTAGAAGTTCATTCTGTCTTTACTGGACAGGCGGGAGCTAGTGGGGGCGCTTTTCGGGAATAAGTGGTGGGAGAAACGTAAGTGTAGGATTAGGTCTTTCACCGCGTATTTCAGCAAACGGCTCGCCCTAGATAGAGCTGAGAAGGTGAAGACGCTTAAGGCTAGTCTTTCCCAGGCGGTGGCTGGGGATCCCCTAGAATAACGTTAGCTAGGGAGGCCGTGAAGCGTTCAAATAGCGAGCGCTACATGGGCCAGGTAATTAGACAATGTTAAGCAAGATGTCTTCCGAAGCGGTGAGCATGGGCACAGAGTTGCGCAAGGAAGAGGTCCGTCGCGGTTACGATCGGTACATTCGTGAAGTCGAAAGCCCGGAGGAGTGTACTCTTCAGACCACTAACGACATGTGCAAGGCGTTTCGGCGGCATTTCGAGAACCAGTTTACCAAGGAGCCTGGTCTTCGTGAGGACGAGATTCGCAGCTATTTGGCTGACTTTCCTCGGCTTTCGCCGACTGAAGCGGCTAGCTGCGAGGGAGAGATCACGAAGGGCGAAGTCTACGCGGTATTGAAGAAGGTTGGCAGAGGCAAGTCGCCGGGTCTGGATGGTTTGCCCTATGAATTGTACTTCAGGCTGTCGCACATCGTTGTCCTGATTTTGTCTGTGATGTTCAACAACTGGTTCTGGCAGAGGTCCCACCCTGACCGGTTGTCCAGGGGTGTGATCACGCTGTTGAAAAAGGGCAAGGATGTTGGGGGGAACTAGATGATTACAGGCCCATAACTCTGCTAAACACGGAGTTAAAGATTTTGGTCAAGATCCTGCAGGAGCGTTTGCAGTTAGTTGCCGAGTCTCTGTTGGGTCCTAAGCAGACTTGTTCTGTGAGGGGCTGAACAATTCAGAGCAACCTGCATCTGATCTGCACGGTCATAGAGGGTGTAAAAGACGATGATGGGGCCGCGCTGATCAATTTAGATCAGTGCAAGGCATTTGATAGGGTTGACCATCGCTACCTTGCTGCTGCTGTCCTGCAGACCGCTGGATTAGCCTCCTGTATCGCTCCCCCAGTGCTGTGGTACAGGTGAACGGGAAGCTGTCGGGCACTTTTGCGCTGTCTAGGACAGTCCATCAGGGTTGTCCACTGTCGCCCCTACTTTATGCTTTGGCGTTGAAGCCTCTCCTTTTCCTTCGCCGGCTGAGGGACAGGGTGAGCAGTCCGGCTCTACGTGGAATCGCCGTTCCTGGAGGAGCTCAAGCCAGGGTTTCCGCGTACTGTAACAGAGAGAGTTTAGGAACAACACACACACACACACACATATATATATATATATATATATATATATATATATATATATATATATATATATATTGAAAATGGAGTAGATTTGAACTGTGAAATTAGATCAATTTTGTTTACTGATGGGAATCTGATCTAGCCCATTTGGAATTGGGTCATTAGGAAGACAAAGAAAATAATCAGAATAATTTTTTCCGGTTAAAATTTGAAATAGAACTTACTAAGGCTATGGTTTTGGGTTGAAGGCAGCACTCGTGATAATCGATTTATGATCAGCCAGGTTCATCTATATAAACGCACACAGAAACTGTTGACAGAGTGGTTGGCTAATCTGTCGTCGAGTGCAGTCGAGCTGGGTAGAGAGAGGTCGGAGACTGGAAGTGACGTCAGAGATTGGAACCAAACGCCCGCTAACATATTTTGTTGATATAAGTACGAAGAAGCGAATTACTCCTCCAACAATCTAAGACTGCTACTGCTGCTATTATTACTACCACTGGAAACGGAAACGTCGAACAAGCTACAATAATCAAAAGGTTGTTTTGGGGCTCGTCTGTCCGTCGAGTGCAGTCGTGCTGGGTGGAGAGATATCGGAGACTGAAAGTGACGTCAGGGATTGGAACAAAACCGCCGCAAACATGTACTGTTAATATATGTACCGATGCTTCTGCTACCACGAAGATTACTACTACTGTTACTACCGCCGAGGAGGAACGCAACTATAAACTTTAAGCCGCGCACAGAAATCTTTATCTCTCTATCGCAAGAGTCGTATATCGTTCTGAGACTATTTCATAACAAGCTAATCACAACCCACTCTCTCTCTCTCTCTCTGTCTAGAATCCAGTGTATGAATTTTACGTCAATTACTTTTCTTTTCTGTAACCCGTTTCTTTTCTATACTATTCTTTTCTGCTATATAAAAGACATTAACAATTCAACCATTGAATAGTTGTTTGTCCGGCTTTCTGCATATATATATATATATATATATATATATATATATATATATATATTGGTGCATTCTAAGTTTCTTAGCACAGACTCTTCAGCCGTATCTACATCTTCAGTCGACCGTGAATGGATGAACATCACTTCTGCTTTCTGGATCAAACCAAACACAACGTGGGCAGGAAGCAGGATTAAACCAGTGAACCCGTCGAATGATCTATGGATGCTCAGGGGACCTACGGTCACTCCCTTAAGTTCGGTTAAGACCGAGTAGACACCTCAACCCAGAGAGTAAGACGTCAGAGGTTGAAGGGCTAGGGCAAAAATGTTAGAGTACGCCGATGACGTATCTGATTTCGAGTCGTCCCGCAGCAACATTGAGGCGGTACTGAAGGTGCTTAATCGGTACGAAAAGGTGACAGGGTCCAAAATTAACCGCGACAAGTGGTCCAGCTTGCGGTTAGGTGTCTGGAAAGGGGTCGATCTTCCGGGGCCCTTCAGTTGGATGGACGGTCCTCTCCGCATTCTTGGAGTGTGGTTTGGACCCAACCTCCAGCTGGAGAAAAATTGGTCTGAAGTACGAGCAAAGGTCGACGCAGCCGGTCAGACTTGGCGTCGACGGAGGTTGTCCGTGAAGGGCAAGGCGGAGGCGTGTACCACTTACGTTTTCCCGATTGTTCTTTATCGATTGCTAACCTCCATTTTATGGAGGAGACGCGAGAATCGGGTCGACAACGTGCACAACGTCTGTGTCATGGGGGGCTGGGAATGCCACACTTGGCGAGCCACAAACTCGCCTTGAGGTTGGCTTTCCTACACTGCGCATTGACAGGAGATTCGATTATGGCGGGGATTGTTAGGGACGCGTTCCCTTTCCTTACTATCAGTACCCACATCTTGCAGGTTCAGCGCCATCGTAAACCCCGGGATCAATCGGATTTCCTTTGCTAGTGTCGGTCGGTCTTGTTGGCCATTTCTCGGTCCAGTGACCTTTCACAGCCTAGGGAGGTCTTCTATAATCTTCTAGTGGAGGGGGATGTGAAGGATTCCCTGCGTGAGCAGCTCGACGTGTCGGAGGATGAGTTTCACTCTTACTGGTCTTGGGCGCCAGCAGCGGATTACCTCAGTCACCCTGAGTTTTCGCTTACCTGGTGATTGGTTCGGAGTCGGCTTTCTCTCAATGACAAGGTCTTCATATGGGGCTTGGCGGATTTGCCAGACTGTGAACGGTGTGGCCTTGGTCTGGAAGAAACGGCTTCGCACGGCTTCTACCATTGTCCTCGGGTCCGCCCCTTATGGGACCGTGTCGGCAAGTTGACGGCTTGTCTCGCTCCCGAAAAGCTTGTGCTCATTGATCGCGCATACGCGTGTGACAATGGGTCGCCCCCGTATTCCGGGGTGAAACGGATGGCGTTTCTTACGCTGCTGGCCACGGCCCGAATGGTGATTTAGACGATGCGATTGGAAGAGGTCTATCGAGGCACACGTCTTTCTCATCAGGATCTGATCTGATTCTTTGAGCATCAGCTCAAGATGAAGATTAGAACTGATAGAAAACGCTTGGATTCGACAGTCTTAAGCAAAAGGTGGGTGAAAGAGGCGAGCTTGGTTCGTTTGAACGGGACTAGCCTTGATTTTCTCTTTTAAGTCAACCTATGTCACATCGGGGTGGTTTCCGGTGGAGCCCTCCCCTTGGTTAGGTTAAACAAGCTTAAGTGTACCTAGTTAGTGAGTGTTGTTCCTGGCCTGTTCCCGGTTACATCTTTGGTTATGATCCAAGTTGAGATTCCCAACCTCCCCAGTTTGTTTTGACCCCATTTTATCTCGACTGGAGCAGCTTTTTCTTTCCCATGTCCGTGTATATTTCTCCTTTTCCCACTCCCTTAGCGAGAGAGCCTCTTTATTCTGTCCAATGGGCAGAATACAGCGGTCTCTTCTTTTTGAGGGCCCTACTCGCATCTGTTATGTTTAAGTTTACTTTGTGTTCATGTTTAGTTTGTTATTGGGCTCATCTCCCTTCCCACTCATTTTTTCATCTTATTCATGATCATGAAATGGGTCGCGTTTTGTAGGTGCCCACCTTGAGAGGATATGGTATTATGGTGTATGAAGGATTGGTTGGCGATGGACGAGTTCTTGTGGTGAATGTGCAAATTGTAATGAGTGAATGGGTCGTGAATCAAGTTAGCTAGGTATAGGATAGTTAGTGAAGACCAGCCTCAATCCCTCCCCTTTTTCAGCCTTGTGCCACAATTGTATTCTTATATACAATAAATATATTCATTTCAATACGTTGTTCGTACGAAACACGTTTGGAGAAATTTTTGATATTTTGTTTTAATTAAAACAAAAAAATTTATAGCCTAAAGTGACGATCCAGTAGCAGCAGTATCCTTTTTACTTTTTTAAAAAGTAAGTATCATTTCATTTTTATAACTATTTCGTTGCAATTTATTTCAGTTTTCTCTATATATTTTTTTCGGCGAGTCTTCTTATTTCAATTAATTTTTTTTTTATTAAAAAACATATAGCTATACCTAGCTTTTCACCGTAAATTTTTACAAAGTAAATACCATTTGTTTTATTTTTTTTACACCTATTTCAAAATACCTTTTCAATTTGTCTTTAGTCAGTTTCTGTTTCATTTATTTTTCTTTTTTCTTTAATTAAGAAAACCCAGAAAACATACCTCACCAGTCGCTGAACTTTTTGAGTCCTCCATTTTTCAAATACAATTTTTTTTTTTTCATTATTTATTTCAAAATGTTTTGGGAGTTTGTGTATTTATATTTACATAAACATACTTCTTTAATTATAACTTATTTTTTAATGTATTTTCTTATTTTGGTTTTTGTTTCAATGAATATTGACAGAGCTTAGTGAGTCATACTATTCTCCTTATTAGCTTTTGTCTCAATTGAGAATACATAATATAGAAATGAAACACAATTCCCACGTTGTTTTTCATTCAATTCTTTCAAGTATTAATTACTCCATGAAATCTATTTTAGTTGTCAATTAATTTTCTTTTCTTTGTCTTTTCCAGATGAGCAAGATCAGACCATGTCTGAGAAAATATGGTGCTGTACAATCTGGACAGCCAGTTCTGTGCAAATGTCAAAAAAAAAAATAGCATTTAGAAATATCATGACATAGGCATTTTCGGAAAATGCAAAAAATGGTTGTCCTAAGGTTTCATATGTCCGCATTTTAAACCTCAGGAGAATTTACAAAGACAGGCACACGGAGAATTTTTTTTTTAATTTGAGATGTGTGAAGAAGTTGCCCATTCTGATACCTCGGCTACCCCGATGGAGACACTGGCAACCCCAAAAGAGACACCAATAACCCCAAAGGGAGGCCTCAATTTTAATTGAAAAAAATAAATTAAAAATCTTCAGATTTGTGAAAAGAACAAGTGAAAAGGTTGACCATAAGGCTGGAAAAAAAAAAATGAAAAAAAAACAAAGATCCACACACTGTGGCATCCAGGAAAATGCATTATGCCTGTTTGTTGAGTGGTGTGGCTGCTAAGAATGTGCCTGAACTATTGCAGAAATTTATTGTGGTAATGCAAGAACCAAAATTCCGCAGAAACTCAGAGACCACATTTTACCGAATGATGACTGAACTTGGATTTATTCAGATTTTAAAAACCGTCGAATATATTTTATCAGAAAGTTGCAGCCTGCTTTTTGATTAAACGACACAAGATGGGATACATGTTAACTGTGTGATGTTCACAACACCATCATCCTCTCATCTTGTGTCGATAGAACGTCTTCCTGGTCGGACTACTACCTTGGCTGAGGTACATACAGTATCATCTGGGTTGAATGTTGACAGCTGCCAGAAATCAATTATCTCAAAAATAAAATGTTTGACAGGCCGGGCTCCAGTCAACCACTTGACTGTTTTTTTTTTTACTGGAGAAAGAGTGGGGTACACACCTAATTGAACTAAATTGCAATGTACACCCATTAGAAGCCGTTACCAGCAGAGTGAAGAAGGAGCTTCAAGCTTGTGAGGAGCAAACCATCAAGTGATCTGGTGAGTGCATCGCACGGAAAATAATCATCGCATTGAATTCACTAAGATTCAGTGACAAATACAACCATGTGATGATAATGAAGGACTTCATCAAGCAAGAAGGGTTTCAAATACCAAGATTCCTGGGGAACCGGTTGCAAGTGATTTTTTAATTAGGTGTTGTGTATTTCTCCATTTTCCAAAAACTTAAAGTTTGTGCTCGGTCTGTTATAAAAAAAAAATTGTCGAGAAATTGTAAGTACTTATAATGGAGGAAGCAGCAGAAGTCTAACTACAAGTGCTGGGAATCATGGCGAAGATGTCCGGACCTTGGATGCATAAGTTTTAGACGGATTTAACATCTGCAGAAAATCCCATTAAAACTATGCAAATAGTTAAAGATGTAATTGCCGAGTTAAAATAAATAAATAAAATGCAGGACTCAAAAAAGATCTTACTGGCCGAGCGGGACTTCTTTGGGAATGTTTTGTCACAAGCTGACATAGAAAAATTGATGGTTGCCCCCCAAAATGAGGAATTTTCTAGATGATGATGACTGCCAGTGTGAATGGTACTGTCGTAAAAATAAGCATACCATGAAGGAAAAAGCCCCTAACTTGATAAACATTTAGACGTTAAAAAATTTTTTTATGTTACTATTAAGATGAAAACCAAAGTATTTCTGAATATTTTTTCAGATTTTTTAATCCTTCCTATAATTTTAAAAATTTTATTTAAAATTCTTATTTTTCTTGATTCAAAAAATATGTCGTAAATTCGGTCTTATCGGATCTTTTTGTCTGAATTTGTAAACAAAATCAAATTTAGCAAAGTTAATTTAAAAATCTTGTAAAATTCAGTTACACCTTTTTCTTTTGTTATCTTAGGAAAATTAGAAAATTTAAAGTATACTTAATGTAATTTGAAAGAAACATCACTTACTTTTTTTATCAGAAATTTTTTTTCCGACCGTGGTGCTTGCTTTTGCGCGTGTTTGAGAGGTGTTAACTGATGTACGTCAATATATCGATAACTTACGTCAGGGGAATTTATCGGATGGTAGGGCAGAAGTGATATATTTTGTTCTAGTTTTAAGTGAACCTTATTAGTGTATATATATAAAATACACTTCCAATTTTTTTTTTACCTTACGTTTGAGGGAGAGTGAAATTAACCATTTTTATTTTTGGAAAATCAGAAAGCCTAAATCAAACTATATATCAGGCATTAAAATTGAGTTTGAAGGAAACAACTTTCCTAGGAGGTCAAAATGCAACAAAGTCAATTGTTAATTTTCAATTATATGGCCGTGATGGGTTAAAAAAAATTGACGCCCGGCCACGGAAATCTTTAGTAAAATGCGAAAGATTTATCTGCAATTCCTAACCACCGGAAACTAGGAGTGTGTTTTTTCTCAAAAATATAGCAGCAATAAGGAAAATTTAAGCCAAATTGACTTTGATATATTTGGGTCAAAGGCCAGCCAGCAAGCAATAAACATTTGTTACCAGCTTGTAAAAACTCACCACTCCTAGATAAGAACAAAGAGTGAGGAGGGGAAAGGGGGGGGGGGGGTCAGCAATAATTATTTTTTCGAACCGACGTTTGAAAAATGGCTTGATTTATTGTGTTTTTTTAATACCTGGGGTGATGACAACAACACTTAGCCGACGCCATTGTTTTTTTCGCAATGATATAAGCATTTAGACGATAAAATTTCGTTTTCGTCAAGTTTGGCGTCTTTTTTATCATGCTATACTCTCTTTTTTAGCGATCTCATGGAGGTACCTAAGTAAAAACGAAAAAGAATGAATAAAAGAAGAGTTTAAACAAAAATTGTCTGGTGCAACAAAATGTTAAATCATAAAAAGAGAAATTCGACTGAGAGCCAAGCAGAGAGGGGAAATAATATAAAATAGGTATGTCCTTGAGATCGTTGGAAAATGAGCATAGCACGATAAAAACGGTCTTAAACTTGACGAAGACAAAATTAGAGCGCTGAAACTTTTCCTCAAAAATAACGAATTGGTTCACGTAAAGCTAAATTATGTCACTTCTCTCTTTCCGAACGATAACTTTTCCTCACGTAAGCTGTCAATACGCAATGAAATCATCACTGATTGTCAATCATCACCGCTGTTTAGACCTGCTTTCTCTTATTTTAAACTACATTTTTTCGGTGCAGAAACATTTAGACAATAAAAAATTATTTTGTCAAGTTTAAGGCCGTTTTTTTATCATGCTATGTCCATTTTCCAGCAATCTCATGCCAATACCTAATATAAAATAAAAACGGAAAGAAAAATTCACAGAAAACGGAACAATTGATTAAATAAAAGTCAATAACTTAGCATAACCAAAGACAAACCTTAACGTAATCCAAAAGGAGTTTAATAAAAGTGGATGTCAAATGGTCTGTTACTGGTCAAAATCACATGAACTCTCACGGTAACATAGTGAAGAGCTCATTTGAACAATTACCATGAAAGTATTTATAGAAACGACATAGTGAGGCTACCATACAGTGATGGGAAAGTGAGTGGAGCTGAGCTGCCAGATCAGGACCAATAATATTGCAGATTCTTCTTTGAATCTTATCAAGTAGATCAAGATAAATAGCAGGGGCACTGGACCATATGTGGCAGCTATATTCTAAGTATGGTCAAATTGTAGACAATGTAAGAAAGATTCTGGAGAGAAAAATTGTTTCACATGACACAGGGAACTGACTTTCTTAGCAGCTGATCTAGCAATGGATTCAGTATAGTCTTTCAACTTCAAATCAGCAAAGAACGTGAGCCTAAGAAGGTGCAATGGGTCACTTTGCTGAAGGATACAATCAGCAGCTTGACTTCAGATTTCTCATTCTCTGTGGGAACAGGCAGAGAAATCTCCCTTCGAGTCACCTACCTAAAGGAAAAACTATACACATAACTTAGTGCAGAAAACTCGTATCAGTTTAACACTCAGATTTTCCATTCCACCCATTGGAAAAAAAAGGGAGAAATTTCTCTCTACAAACATCTACTAAAGAACCCCGTTAACTGGCAAACCCCACTTTTTTCCTGCAAAATACCACCATTATGAACCCTCTTTTTCAACCACAAACAAAAGCTATTAAACAGTTATTTCAAGCCTTGGGTTCTGTTCATTCCACTCTCTCTGCTGAGCACACACACAAGCAACCAGGAAAATTCCTACAATAAATTGTTTTGGTCTCAACTTATAAAATAAGTATATAAGATTTTAAAAATAATATAAGTAAATGCATATATAAGCTTTAATATAAACATATAAGTAAATAAGCTTTAAAATAAGCATATAAGTATATATGCCACATCGATCGGTCTTGAGAGTTATGCCTCAGCTACTGATAGTGATGTGACGTGTTATGGTTAAACAGGTCCACAAGGAAGTGACAGTCTTGACTGCAATGAATATATGTTAAGACAACTGCAATGAATACATGTTAAGATCCTCTGATGTTGCCTTCTTGTTTTCTTTCTGTCGAGCATGCTTCTCCATAGCAGATGGTGAGCTTGAACGTGGTGAGTTTGTTCACCAAGGTACCCACAGAGGAGGCACACTCAGTAGTCAGAGACAGATTGGCCTCTGGCTCATCCCTAGAAGAATGGACCAGTATTCCAATAGATAATCTGATGGAGATCCTGACTTTCTGTACAAAAACAACACACTTCGGAATGGGATCACACATATATCAACAGGATGAGGGCTTAGCAATGAGCTCGCTATTATCACCAGCAATGGCAAATATATACATGGAATACTTTGAAGAAATGGCATTAGAATCTATATCTCTAAAGCCAACTACAGGTTAAGGTACATAGATGACACCTTCATACTCTGGCCACACCAGGAAGATGTTCAGGTTCTACTGGACCATGTGAACTCAATAAGACCTTCAATAAAGTTCACAATGGAGAAAGAGAGTAACAACATACTCCCATTCCTGGATGTTCTAATATCTCAAACAGAGCATGAGTTCAAGACAGCCATATATTATAAACTGACATTCACCGGACTGTACCTCAATTTCAACTCCAAGCATCCATACAGTGTAAAGAAAGGGATTGTCCACTGCTTACAATACCAAGCAAAAGTAATAAGTGGCGACCCAGAGACATTAGATAAAGAAGTGGTCAGTATAAGTAGCACCCTATAATGTAACAACTACCCTGGGTACATGACAGCAGCCCCCAAAAACTGGGATAGGCAGGTACAAGAGGAGGATAACAACACTCAGAAAACAGTCTGCCTGCCTTATGTGAAGGGTTTATCAGAGAAAATACAAAGGATCTGCAGACCATATAACATCAGGACAACCTTCAAAAGCTTGACGACACTTTGCAGATATCTGAGTAAGATCCCCCATAGAGGAGAACATGACTAAAGACTGTGTGTACACTATCCCGTGCAGCTGCGGAAAGAAATATAAAGGGGAGACAGGCCGCCCCCTTAAGGTAAGGATTCAAGAACACTAGAAAGCTGTAACATGAGGGGGAAGTGGAAAAATCAGGCGTAGCTGACCACATATGGAGAGAGAAGGGAGATCACCCCCCTCTGTGGGATCAGGTTGAGATCATAGACAAGGAACACCTTTGGAAAATTTGTAAACTTAAGGTATCAGTACATATGCTAGGCCACAAAATTCTCCTGAGCCGACCAAGCATAGAAATGAATACAATATAGGAACCAGTAATAAGGAGTGCCAGAGAAAAGTGATAATAACATCAAGAGTTGCAATATGAGCTCTGGTAAAAGCATGCAATGATAACAGCAAAAATTGCAATATGAGCACTTAAAAAAATGTTACTGAAGACATTAGGTTTATAATACACAGAAATTCATACACAGATGTATGAATACACAGGACACATGGCACAGTGGATAAAGGCGTTGCTTAGATCCAGTGACAGAACCCAAAGAGTGTGAGTTCAATACCCGGTTAAGGCAGTGGAGAACTTTCAGAGGGAAATTAACAGGAGATAACTGATATCCACTAAAAACATGGCACGTGGAACTAGAACAGTCTACCCCAGTGAGCAAAATAAAGGGTTCAGTTCAACATTCCAACCCCCTGAAGAAGGCCAGAGCGTACAATGGCCGAAATGTTGTAATAAATATGGCGACAAAGATGAGGACAATAGCCCGAATAATGTAAATAATGTAATCAGAATTCAAAGTGCTTTCTAAAGATATACAACTTGAACATTTTGGGAGATATGAGCATGTTAACATATAGTAGGAAATACCAAAATCTGCCATTTTGAATTTGGCTCAACTCAGTAAAACCCTTGTAACTTAGTCCACAGTTAAAAGTCCACCACAATCTTTTGTACATATCTTGCCACAAAGTAGACAAAATTGTTGTCAAATTTTTAAAAATTTGAAGAGACAATTTTTGAGAAATTAAAGATTAACATCAAATTATCTTATTTGACCTTTAAACAAAAAAAATAAATAGATCCCCTTTTAGATCTATCCATGTACTTTAAAATGGTGTATAATTTAGCATTGTAGGTGAAAAAACAACTGAGGTGTTGATATTTAAACTTTGTGACTATTTTCCACAATTGAACTTTTTGGCAAAGGTCTTATCTCAGGAACCCTTTGACCTAGAGATGTAAAATAGGTACCATTTTATTTCTATCATGAAGTTTCATAAGTGTACTAAATTTGAAAAATATCTGTGTTGGTGATGGTCAGACCTTTGTTGATTTGACCTGGAATCACTCTCATACAAGAAATGATATATAAAGATAAAAAATATAATTTAATAATCAGAAAATACTTTTTAATATTATTTCTAATAACAAAGATTGCGATGATACAACTTTGTTTCTATTATGGAGCTTTTTTTGCATCATGGTATGCTCATATTTCAGCGAATCAGTAGAGGTACCTACATTGAATGTATTGAATGCAAATTAATTAAGATCTAGTTAAATTATATCTTTGATTTCTATACATTTCTTTTATTTTCTTACCTATTTGAAGGCATAAAATATTCAACTACAAACAATGACACTTTATTTTTAACTATTATGATTTTAAAATCTATGAAACTGTAGTGCTTCAAAAAAAAAAAACAACCTTGAAACCAGATAATATCAAATGTATTTGAGTTTTTCTTACATGCATTATAATCAACATTTCATAAGACACGGCATGTTCAAGAAATACCTTTTAAAAAGTAATGTTTGTTCTATTAGAAAAAAAAAAAATTTGGATATAAGTATTGAGTATATATATTTACAGAACAGCAAAATCTACAGTGGAACTTACCATTTGTCCAAAATTCCAACAAAATAATCATTTAAGTATTCAGACATTTTTTGCAACTTGCTGGTGTATCTTCTGGTAGGTGTTGTGCCAGTTTCAGCTCTAATTGGAGCTAACACATGTTTAGATGAGAATTTAGTGAAAATATAACTCACAAAATTTCACAATGGACGGATCACTTGCCAGAGTGTTAAAATATTAGAGTGAACATATAAATGAAAATTTTACTCCACGGATATTAGTGGTGTGGTTTCTTTCCAGTGTGTTTTCAAAGATGAATTTCAGGAAAACTTACCTCCCCACAGACTGCACAGTAGAATGGTTTCTCTCCTCTGTGTGTAAACATGTTTTTTGAGATCATAATTTCAGGAAGACTTAAATCCACAGATTTCATAGAGGAAACATTTCTCTCCTGTGTGTGTAAACATGTGTTTTTTGAGAAGACTTAAATCCACAGATTTCACAGTGGAATGGTTTCTCTATTGTATGTGTTAACATATGCTGTTTGATAGATGAATTGTGGGATGCTGTCTCACCAATGCATGTCAGCATGTGCATTTTTAGAGATTAACTTCGGGAAAACATATATCCACAGATTTCACAGTGGAATAGTTTCTCTGTAATGTATATATACATGTGATTGTTGAGTGACAATTTGTGGGAACACTTAAATCCACAGATTTTAGGGGAAAGGTTTCTCTCCAGTGTGTGTTACCATGTGTCGTTTGAGTGACGATGTTCGGGAACACTTAAATCCACAGATTTCACAGTGGAATGGTTTCTCTCCAGTGTGAGTTAACATATGTTTTTTGAGATTTGAACTGAGGGAACATTTAAATTCACAGATTTCACAGTGGAAAGGTTTCTCTCCAGTGTGAGTCAACATATGCTTTTTAAGATTTGAATTTTGGGAAGATTTAAATCCACAGATTTCGCAGTGGAAAGGTTTTTCTCCAGTGTGTATTAACATGTGGGATTTTAGAGATGATTTTCGGGAACACTCAAATCCACAGATTTCACAGTGGAAAGGTTTCTCTCCAGTGTGTCTTAACTTGTGATTTTTGAGATCTGAATTTCGGGAAGATTTAAATCCACAGATTTCACAGTCGAAAGGTTTCTCTCCAGTGTGTGTTAACATGTGCCTTTTGAGATTTGAATTTCGGGAAGATTCAAATCCACAGATTTCGCAGTGGAAAGGTCTTTCTCCAGTGTGTGTTAACATGTGCCTTTCATGAGCTGAATTTTGAGAAGATTTAAATCCACAGATTTTGCAGTGGAAAGGTTTCTCTCCAATGTGTTTATACATATGTTGTTTAAGATGTGCATTTTGAGAAAATTTGAATCCACAAATTTCACAGTGGAAAGGTTTTTCTCCAGTGTGTGTATGCATATGTTGGTTGAGATATGCATTTTGAGAAAAACTGAATCCACAGATTTCACAGTGAAAAGGTTTTTCTCCAGTGTGTGTCAACATGTGTCGTTTGAGAGATGATGTTCGGGAACAATTGAATCCACAGATTTCACATTGGAATGATTTCTCTCCAGTGTGAGTTTTCATGTTTGTTTTGAAATTTGAATTTATAGAAAATATAACACCACAGTTTTCATAGGAAATATTTTCTCCTCTATGTGTGTCCTGTTAAATATCTCATGTGATGAATTACTGTTGACTACAAATCCACAAAATTCACAATGTAAGAATGCCTCATTTTTATGAATATTCACCATGGTTCCAGGTACTCTCAAAGATGCAAACTGAAAAAGAAAAAATTATTAAGTGAGAACAGGATTAAGAAAACACACCACATAGGTGTATAAATGGGTTTATAAAAACTGTATTTCCAAGTATTGTCTTAAAACTGTGCCCAAAATTATAAAAAACAGAACATTATTCTATTTTGTACGTCAAATAAAAATATGTAATAAAATGTTAATTTAAAGGGTTTTGTCATCAACTAGACTTTTGAAGACAAAGAAATGAAGATAAATTTGTGTTCAGATCTGACACATTTATTACAGTTTATTTTGCCTGAAATTACTTGTACAATGCAAATAAAGTAAAATAAAAAAAGGATATAATTTACATAAATTCTCAGCTTTAAGATATTTAGTTGGCATAATATGCACAACATTCTTGTATCATGAAAATATACCACTAAGCATAAAAGTAAAAGCATTTGTTGCAGACTCATTGCTGTTGTCAGCTAAGCAAACAACATTTCAACCTTTATAATCAAAACATGGTTTTAAGTGAAAAGAAAACTCAAATCATCACAAAACTAACAAAAATATTTCTCTAGAGCAGATTTGCTACCAGATTATTATTAAATGTTGTACCAGTGGACATGATATGGGTGGGTGCTGGAATGGGCAATGGAACAGAAAAACAAAATCAGCAAGCCGAGTTCTAGACTAGGAAAAGGAAAACTTTGAATTCAAAACCATATATGCTATTATGCCAAATACATACTACACTCTGATTTCACACTTGACCATCAAATGAAACTAGGGGTTGATTTTCAGATACTCACAGCCATGATGCTTCTGACCTGGCATTTTGCTTTTGCCAGGATGCTCCTTTGCCATGATCCAATTGTCCCTTTGACAATGAGCAACACTTTTGACATAATTTTAAATATATTCTGGTGTTTGGGGGTCACTTTTCCTCAAGTAGTGGTTATTTTTAGCTATTTGATTTGTGGACATATCAAGATATTCCCCCCCAACCCAGTTAATAGGTCAATTTTATGTATTCACCAGCTACACACACTATAACATCCTCAGTTAACCAAATCGGTAAAAATGTTCATATCGCTGAACGAGCAGTATCAAAAACCTTAAGACTGCGTATAGTGTGCACAAATGCTGGTTAATCATGTTCGGTCAATTGTACACTGGATTATTATGATAAATATATAACAGATCAACTTTAAAAAACTAAAACAGTATGTCCCAGGTTTACAACAATCCCAACCTACGACAACACATGGTTATGGCATCTATCAGGTCTGCCTCAAATAAGCAACATGGTAGAATACAATGTGCAGTGGAAGAATATGTCATTATCGAGCAATAGACTGAGGAGGCTGGTGTGGGTCAGTTTCTGGTGAAATTAAACATTGTTAAATGCTCTGAAAAGAATTGTTGAGTACATAGTTTGTATTCAAAAGCTATACTCATCATAACATCGTAGTTAGCCAATCAGGCATAAATACTCATATCAACAAACAGAAAATTACCAAACATTTGAAGATTGCATGTAGAGTGTGCAAATAACTGTTAATCATGTTCGACCATGTGAAATATTATGATTAATAAATAATTATGGATTATTATGTTAAATATATAACAGATCATCTTTCAAAATGCTTATACTTATTTTGCTAATAATTTTTATTATTTTTTAACCAAATTTCAGTCCCCTTCTAATCTATTTTAAGATTATAATGATAAATGATCATTCCTTGATGCAGATATGACCATCTTTTTTTAGCTACAAGTAAATATATATTCACAGTGATTTCTATGTAATTATGCCTATGTTACATGATAAATAAAATTTTCATTGTAGTTTAGAGGTAAATATATGAAATATTAACAACAATTATATCTCTGAAAGACTATCTTCTGTCAGCTAAATTGGAGAATCTATACAGCATTTGCATTCCCTGGACTGATCAGTTACTAGAAAAACAAAATCTATGTAAATAAAGCATTCATGTTGTAGTCATCAAATAATTTCTTTCAGTTTAGTTCCCTTGACTTAAATTTTGAAAGCAACAGGTTGTCAATAAATAATTCAACACATCAGAAAAAAAAACAAGCTCCATGTTAAAAATTATACTTTTCTACTATATTTTAATCTAAAAGTAACATTTGTTTCAATTCAGATTAATTAAACTTGAAAACAGCTAATTTTTTTTCAATGTTTTAGAAAAGTATATTTTATTTTTGAAAGATTTTTTAATACGGAGAATTATGATGTCTTAACAGATTTGTCACTATGGACAAATTGATAGATTTTACTGACAATCAGAAAAAATGATACAGATTTAAAATTCTTTTTAAAATACTGAAAGTGATTGAATTGTAATGACTTTTTTCAATTATGATTAATAAATACACTCTTAATTTAATAATATCACATGGTCCCTACAAATTAATACAGAATTTTAGCAGTTTATAAATTATTCTAATTGAAACTTTAAAAAATTCTTATACAATTTTATTAGTTAAATTACAACTTTATTAATTAAACATGGTCCACGAGGCACTCTTGGTAGTCAGGCACAAACTGTCCTCAGACTCGTCCCTAGGAGAATGGACCAGTACATCAATAGTTAACCTAATCGAGATGCTGACTTTCTGTACACAAACAACACACTTTGAAATGGGATCAGAAAGATATTGACAGGATGAGAGTTTAGCAATGGGCTCGCCATTATCACCAACAAACCTATATATGGAATACTTAGAAAAAATGGCATAAGAATCTACATCCCTAAAGCCAACATTATGGCTGAGATATATAGATGACACCTTCATACTCTTGCCACACCAGAAAAAGGTCCAGCTACTACTGGACCATGTGAGCTCAATAAGATCATCAATATAGTTTTCAAAATTTCATAAAATAAGTGGGGTGCAACAGATGTAATATATATATATATATATATATATATATATATATATATATATTTTTAAAATAATTTGATTCACTTGTGAATGAGTTCATTAAAACTCGACAATCATTTGATTTTTGCAAAAATTTCTAAATCACTGTTTTTGATCACAAAAAATAAAAATAAAATGTTATATACTAATCTCCCACCCCTGCTGATGAAGGAAAAAATATTTTTTAAATGTTTTGAATGAGAATGGAAAATCTATACAATATTCACTGAAAAATGTATGAATGTTAAAATGTGCAACTTATTCTTGCATTAAAAAAAATCCCACCCCTGAAAAATTAATAAAACACTAATCTAAAATTTAATAATTTGCATAATGTTTTCGCTCAAAGACAAAATTCCATTGAAATTTTTCAGTGTCAATGACAAAGAGGAAATGAAAAAAAGCATATTTAAAAAATATTTTTTAATAATGAAACTTCCAGAACTAATATCATTGTTTTAAATTATTACTGTTTAAATGGAGAAATGACTTAGTCTTAAGTGACTATTTTTTCGGTGAATAATGAATTTTTACATTAATTATTTTCATTTTTTAAAAGAATTTCATTAGAATAATTTAAACATTTAAAATTCTGTATTATTACTAAATAGCAAAGATAACATGCCAACGTTTTAAAAATGCTCAAAAGTTTATTTATTTATAGAGAAAACTTAATTTTTCTTTTAATTCACATTACCTTTAGGTAGGTACATCCACTCTTCACTAACAAACAGCATAGCATGATGAAAAAAGGCCCCAAACTTAATAAAAACAATGTTTTATCATCAAAAAGTTTATGTTATTATTAAGAGAAAAGACCAAAGTATTTTTTAATTATTTTAAAATAAAATCTTAAACCAAACACATTTGAAATTTTGGTTAAAAATCCTGTTTTTTTTTTTTACATCAGCGGCATAAGTAATTTTTACAATGAAGTTTTTTTGCACTTTTTTCTAGCGAAAAACACATTGATTTGAAAATTCTTGCAAAAATCAAATAATTGTCAGATTTTAATGAAACTTTCACAAATGAATGAAATTATTTTAAAATTTTTTGTTTTAGAAAATCTTAGAAAAATATTTTTGTTTTTACATATGTTACTTAATTTCATGAAATTTCGAGAAAATAAATTTCAAGGAGAAAAGTAGTTTTATTAGTTAAAACAGGATCCCTTGGAGAATTTAAATCATCAATTTTTTTTTTTTTTTTAAAGAACCTCCAGTCACGGAAAATCTGCTCTGAATCGTAAAATAAACAATGCAACAAAACTATGACATTTTTTAATTAGAAAAGCTTTTAATTGCTTTTATAAATAAGATTTAAGGTCATTATTGTCATACAAAAAAAAATTTAGATAAATAATTATTTTTTACTAGAATTGTTTTCATTTATTTAAAAATTTAATTAAATAATTAAATAATTTAAATCGTTTAACATTTTGCATTGCTTAAAGGTGGTTAGGTGATACTGTTATTAAGGGAAAACTGCATTTATGAACTAAAAATTGAAAAGCTCATTAAAAATCGTTGACCCCAATATTTCAAAAAAAAGAAAATTTATTTTTTATGTAGTATACGTAATGTGCCCGTTTGAAAGTATGGTCGACTATAGACGACATAATCAGAAAATAAGAGCGATGACTATGGTAAATTTAAATTCAGCATTCTTAAAATTAGATTACAGAGAACATATTCTAACATTTTTACGATTACTGAGTACTTAAAAATTATATTTTAAAAAAAAGCGTTCACCCATCATTTTTAAAAATTGTTTTTTTAACAGATAAAATCTCTCTATAACAATGAACCTGTCAACACTTTACCAAAGGATTTCCGAGGTGGTGATAAGCACTTGATCACGCTGTTTGTATTAAAAATCCATTTCTCTGTTATTTTAAACTTAAAATAAGTAGTATTTTTTCAAACCAGTTTTATTAAACTTCAAATCAGCTAATATTTTTCAAATAAAATTTCACAAATATACATTTTAATTTTGAGAGATTTTTAAAAACTCTTATTTTAAATCTTGGGCATCGACATTTATACCGAAATAGTGGAGATACCTACTTTAGGCTATTATTTTTAAAATAAAACTGAAATATACGTTCGTAGAAGACATTTAAATTATTTAAAATGTGATTTTCAAGGCATTTCGAATGTCCGTGACGGTTCGTCTAACTTACCTTTTACAGAGAAAAACAAACAGGATTAAGTTGCTGTTGGAATTGATGTTTCTTTCTCAAGATCGACAATATTTTGTAATCAATAAAACTTCCGATTTTAAAAGAAATTGCAATTTTAAAATATTAAATATTTGAAAATAGAACGTATGTAGTTTCTAAACAGAACAAAGAATTACCGAAAACGGTGTAAAAGAAGAATTTGTTCCTTGCGCAAAAATAGTTTGGGTGCACGCTATACAAGAACACTGTGTCGCAATCTCAGTCTGTTTTTCTCTGATTTTTCATAAAATTTTATTATTAACGAAAACTGAAAACAACAAAATGAAAAACATTTTAAAAGTTCAAAATTCATTTAACTGATTTGTTTCAAAGAAAATGGTCAAATTTAATAATTAACAGTGTAACGAGAGCGAGGGAAATAAATATTTATTTTCGCACGTCTCTCCCGTTATGGACATTGTTATCCGTCATATAACAATACCATTGTTCACGGACAGGATGGAATGGTTATGAAATAGAATAAGCGCGTTTGGTTCTCGGAGAGGTTTATAATACTTTGTCGTACACAAAATTAGATATATACATTGTGACGACAGATATTCGCACTTGACTTACCTGGTCCAAAGCGCCGAGGTGTCTGGCCTGGTAAACCGCCATTTACGAGAAGTCAAAGGCGCATGCGTGATATTGAGCCTTTTTAAGAAAATGTCATTTGCATGACTGCTTTGACGACCACCTGCTTTGAAAGGTGTTATACAACGATGGTAGAGAGCAGAGAAAAGTTTGAAGTGGAAGCGTGCAGACCTGAGATTTATTTATTTTATTTATTTATTTTTGTAAAGACTGTGCTATTCGTTAACACAACTACAGAAACTAAATAACAACCTATTTCGGCAGATATAGACGACCGGTTCAACCTGAAAATTATTCTCAAATTTGACGGGACTGGAGCTGTGATTGACTGGATCAAAAGTTGGAATTGGTGAAGCTGCTTGATTGGGTCATCTCTGTTCGCCTAACCGGGGGGAGAGTTCGCGGTTTACCATCAAACTGACCAAGGATGAAAAATCGGACGCAGCCCGAATCAAGGAAGCACCAATCACAGCTTTTGTCGATGATAGATTCACGGCGCACGAGCAGTTTAAGGCATGTGTGTTGCATTCGGGTGAGAGTGTAGATGTATATTTGGCGGATTTGCGGAAGTTGTCAGTCCTTTTCCGAGGAATCCCAGACTGTGCAATGACATGCGTGTTCATGTGGGGGCTTCCTAGCCCCGTGAAGATGCTCCTACGGTCCTCCTCCAAGGTGGATGATATGTCTCTCGAGGAGCTGTTGGACCGAGCTCGGCTGCTTACGGAAGGACGAAGCTGAAGTGGAGTAACTAGTCGATGCTGCGGTACAGCCTGCCCGGATTTCTCACCCATCCCCGGCCATGAGCCCGCCTGTTACATGTTATAAGTGCAATGGTCCCAATCACTTCGGTGCACCATGATCGGCTCTCCTTGGCTCTGGATGCTCACTTTCCATGTCGGTCTTAATCGAAGCAGGGTATGGTGGCAAATACATTAACTGGAGCCATGCAGGCCTGCTGCAGAAGCGACACAGTTAGGATTCACACGGCAACCAGTAACACTGCTATGATCGATGTGCTGGTTATGCGAGGGAATCCTCTGGATTTCGATCTATTGCTTGGCATTGATGCCATTAAGGTGCTCAGTGGCGTTCGCATAACGCAGTCTGGAAACGTGAAGTTTGAGGAAACATGGCCAGTCTGTTCAGCGCTTCGCATCAACAAAACCGATTTTAGTGCGAAATTCGACGAGCAACAGGGAGTGTGGATCGCATCCTGGAAGTCGTCAGCGGGTCGTGCATCAGAGAAACTGAGGAACAGGATCTCTGAATACCCGGTGTCTAGCGTGTTGAGGGAGGAGTACGACTATGAATTGCAGACCTAGATGGATATCGGTTGACTGCTGTCGTATAGTTATTAAGAGTTTGTCCTGCCCAAGGGACTGATAATGCTGATGGTCGTACTACAGACCAACAAACATAAGGTGCGTCCTGTAGTGGACTATCGCAAACTAAACACCTAAACATTCACAGGTGCTGCGGACGTCTGTGCGGAGAAATGGAAGACAGCAGGGCAAGAATGCATCCATTCTGGACCTCAGGAAAGTGTACCTGCAGGTTCATGTTGAGATTACCCTGTAGCCGTACCAGACAGTTATATTCAAAGGAAAGGGATATTGACTAACCAGGTTGGAGTTCGGCCTGAATGTGGCACCCCTGATAATGCGGTCCGTGCTCGAGGCTGTGTTATAGGAGGATGAGACAATAAAGTCAGCTACGTCGGCATGTATTGATGATACACACACACACACACACACATATATATATATATATATATATATATATATATATATATATACAGTGTAACTCGGATATAAGAGACCCGGATATAAGAGAAACCCGGATATAAGATAGGTTTTCTCTGGTCCCAAATTAGAGCCTGAGTTAATGTATATAAAAGAGACCAAACCCAGATATAAGAGAAACCCGGATATAAGATACTTCTTCTCCGGTCCCGACAACTCTCTTATATCCGGGTTACACTGTATATATATAAGCATGTGTCATCAGTGGAATCCGTGCGGAAGCATCTCGAACTTTACAGACTGATTAGTAAGGATCCAGAAGAAGTTACAGGATGGTGCCAGAGTGCTGGGACTAGAAGTCTGTGGGGAGCATAGCCGACTGCGATGGTGACAAGGAAGTAGTGTGGTGAACGGTCCTATGACCATGACGCGAATAGGCATCTTTTCCATGAGTGGCAAGCTGGTGGAACACTTTTATGTGTATGGATGATTGCGAGTAGCGACCGGCTTCCCCAAACGCCGAGGCACTACCGTTACGCAAAACTGGGACGGAAAAAAATCAGTGATGCTCCTCTGGCACGTATGATAACGGACACGCAACTAGATACTTCCCAAGGAGAGTGGTACATGGACCCGAGGGAGCTGGATGTGTGGGTGGACGCAAGTTCACTGGCTGTGAGAGTGGCGCTTTATGCCGATGGTGTCATCATTGAAGATGCATGATGGTTGTGGCCGATAGGGGACACCCAACATATCAACGTGGCGAAGCTGGATGCCATGCTAAGAGGAGTCACTTGTGAAGGAGTAAAACCTTTCGGTTGATGTGGCACTAGTAAGATCTGACCAGAACCCGGCGGACTTAATAACTAGAATTCCACCGAGGTGGCTCAATGATGTGCAGAAGGAGATCAAACCTATACAGGTGGTGTGTGCTTTTGCAGTGGCTAACTAGAGCCCTACACATCTGACTGAGGTTCATCGACACAGTGGGCACCCTGGAGTTAAGCGGTCATTATATTTTGCGACATGGTGTTTACAGGGATGTTTTCGGTTCCTTTGCCAAAACCTATATCAGATAATCCAGATGCCTGGTTCCACGTGATGCATATTTCTCTGATGTTGACTGGAACACCCAAGTCAGGATTTGTGGTCTGTGAGTATATGGAAAGTTCACCCTTCCAACAAATGTCAAATATAGCGAACTGCTGCGAACTAGAGCTGTTGTCCAAATGTAATGTACCTGACTTCTGTTGGTGACAGTTTTCTAGAGAAAAAAGAAATTGGTTTCTACTGGCCATCAATTTTCTGCTGCAATACAACACCAACGGAAGATCCGTCGACCGCCAAACACAACTCTTTGCCTGAAATAATATGAGATAATTTCATTGCATGGGACAATACTGATTTATCTCTGTGAAATGCTGCAATCACAGGCTTCGACAGCTTTCTCATGCTATCAGATGTGGGGGAAATGGAAAATAACTTCCACTTTAGCTGGAGAGGGGGAAATTCCGACAGAACTGATGTGGTGGCCTAAGAAAACCACTTCCGATTTTCCAAATTCACACTTCACAGGGTTGATAATAACGCCAAATTTATCAAATCGCTCGAACACGGGCTGTAATTTCAGTATATGTTCCGCCACAGAGGAACAAGCTATAAGTACATCATCAATGTAGGCACAGGCAATACATGATCAATAAATCTCTGGAAGGACTGGGCTACATTCCTTAAACAGAATTGGACACGCACAAACTCTAACAACGTGAAAGGAGTTGTTATCGCAGTCTTCGGAATATTCTCAAGCTCGGGATTTGATGGTATGCACTAATAAGGTCTAATTTAGTAAATATCTCCTTTCCTTGCACAATGGCTGTTATATCGGGCATATGGGGGATAGGGTAAAGATCTGTTTCTGTAACAGCATTTAGTGCCCTATAATGACTCCATGCATGCCATTTCCCATTACGTTTATGTATATGGTGTATTAGCGAAGCCCAGCTACTTTTTGATGGACGTATTATTCCTAATTCTAGCATTTGGCTAAATTCCACTTTTGCTGCCGTAAATTTTTCCGGTGCCAGCCATCGAGGGCAGCTGTGAACTGGAGGGGGAAACTGGTGACAATATGTGTAACTGTGTGGAGTATTTTTTCCCTTTGGAAGGACAACTGTGTGATACCCTCAAACTTTTTTAAAAGTTTACAATATTTAGTGTTGTCCTCCATGTGTGCCCTGACTAGACATAGCGAGATAGTACTGTGAATAGATCCTGGTGATTTAATATTAGTCGCAGGATCAAACAAAGCCGGTTGATATCGATAAGGAAGCCATATTTATGCAAAAAATAATAACCAATATAGCTTTCTTTATCTGCTATAATAAAAAAAAATGTGTAAAATTTCTTCTTCGGCCTAAGTTTAATGTGAGGCGCCCCATAGCCGTAAGTCTGTATAAGCAATTTGTTGACGGCCTGAAGGGTAAGTTTCTGGGGACTCTTTAATCTGTCCTCTTTCTTAGCAGGTATTATCGAAATTTGTGTGCTCATGCCCACTAGAAAACGGATACCATATTGTGGTCAGACGCAAATAATAGGCAACAAGCTTCTGTCACGCTGGCGCAACGGGTCGCCAGCTTAGTGTTTTACATGGTTCAACTTGAACAAGCAAAGTAGCTTACACTGAAAAGCTTTATCCCCATACTTCCTGTATAACTGACACAGAGGGTACTCCTTTCCGTTGAAGGATGGGCGAAGTGATCTCTACTAGTAGCATGTGGTAGTATCAATTCATCAATTCTTCTGGTTAATTCATCTATGTTTGTTTCTAACCGTTTTTGATGCCTCTAAAATTTTAACTAAGTGGTCTGCCTCCAAATTCTCAGTGCTATTGACATCATGCAGGTGGAAGTTACATCTTCTATGTTATCGGCGTCTCCACCATATTCTTTATGGGTGTATCCCTCCCTAATGGGGCTAAAACCGTATGAAAAGTTGGAAGCAGGCGCTGGAGGAAAATATCTCATACTAAACTGTCGTCTGTGCCGACAGTGTAAGAATTGCGATGGTTTGCAGTCTCCTGTGTTTTCCTCATTGAGAAATTGAGACAGTTTCTTCACTTGAGAGATAGAAGTTCTCTCAGTTTGTTCCTTAAAGTGTCATATGGATTTACTGCAGTGAAATTATTATTTCTCTAAATTCCTGGGTGAGTTACATGCTTTCAAACAGCCAAATGAAATTTACCTTTTAGTGAGGTAATCCCCCACAATTCACAAGCTGACTCGATTTGGGGGAAAAAAAAATAGGGCAGTGCACATTTCATTATACAATGGGTTAATTTCATAGACTGCCATAATCGCAGCAGAATTTTTCTCACACGTTGGCTTAATTCAATATCCTGCAATATTGGAAATATCTCTGAAAAACTATAGCATGAGAAAATAGGGGAATGCATTGGGAAGGCCCAATAAATACACATGATGAAAAGTGGTTTATCGCTTGGTGGTAGTTTAAATGTAAAAAATCATAATTTCTTGGTACAGATCTGACTGACTATGGCTGTCTGTTTCCTGTGTGGAAGTTACGCTTTCTTGAGTTGGTCAGTATTAGAAGTTCTGTAACCTGGGCATTTTATTTTTGCTTGGTTAACCCAAGATGTCATCAGAAGGTTAGTTGGGGAACTCACCAAGCAAAATCACTGAGGGTGGAATACCTAAATAGAGAAGAATGGAATAGCTGTAAAGTCACTGAAATTTGGAAGAAGAAAATACCAGAATCGATTTAACTGTGTGTTAAACAGTACTCAATGGCAGAAGTAAAAAAAAAAAAATGAGCATCTGACAAACTTACATGGTAATCACCACAAATCCAATAAAATATCGTCTGCTAAATTATTTTAAAATTGATGTTTGTAAGATGGGGATTTGGCAAGAGAGAGAGAAAGGAAGATAGAAGTGTTTAAACTGCGTAGAAAAACAAAAGGCATACCGCTTTTAAGGTAACAGCCCTGGGACTCCAATCTCTGCCAGAAAGCTGTGTAACGACAAAACCTCTGACAGTGGGACTCTCTCCTGAGCCATGGTTTAGCAAAGTAGGAATATTGAGGCAAGACTGATGCGATTTGCTTAAAGTATGGCAAGTGAGGGTGGGGGTGTCAAAAGTTGGTGCATTTGTTTGATTTATGCAGAGATGTGCCTGTTTTGTTATATTTAGTACAAATGTCACAATACATCTGTAAAGTGTAGCCATTTGTATTTTGTGTGCTATGACTCGAGAAAAGCATGCTTTCTTTTGGAAGAAGATTGCAATTCTTCCACAGTTGACCCCTCAGTTTCTGTCAAAGAGGAGACAGATGTAGGTACAGGTTGTGTTAAGTTATTCTCAGGAGACTGAGCAAGCTAAAGAAGAGGTAGAAAATGCAGCTACTATAGTCTGCTGACCAGAAATCTTTTCCTATGGTGAGTTACTCTTAAAAAATTGATCAGGCTCTGGAAGCAGTTCAGAGGTAGAAAAAGCAAAAAATGCAGACACACTATTCTGGTGGGTTTCTTATAATTCTTCCTCTTGTTTTTCACTCAGGAATAAAATGGAATTTCATCTCATGTGTGACCTATGTTCTGAACAAATTGAACATCAGAAAAGTGCGCAATAATTTTAAGAAATTTCACCACATGTGACATTTGGAATGACAGTTAACTTGTTCTAATTTCTGTAAAACAAAAGAGAAAAGAAAAGGTGATGAGACACACTCTCTCTCTCTCTCTCTCTCTCTCTCTCTCTTGCACTGGTTCGAAACAACTCTACTGTAATTGACAAGTTGGGGTAATGATCAAAAAGTAAAAGGGAATAGGGGAGATGTAGAATACATTTTTATTACCCAGGGGATAGTCAAATATCAGAAATTCACCAATTTTCAAACATAATTTTTTTTGGACAATGTTTTTACTGACACTCTATTTTGACCGAAAATGCAGACCTCTCCAAAGTTCACAAGAGTATGGTTTCTCTCAAGTGTGTGTACATTTTTAGATGCATTTCTGTAAGAATTTTAGTTTTACTGTCCAGTAGATTGTTTAAAACAAAGGTTATCAATGAGTTCAATGAGTTCAGCTGATTCAAATAATTAAAAACATGAACCAAAAAGGGTCTTGCAAGGCAACAATGTTGACTATTTCATGCCATCCATACATCCCACAGAAAAAGGGAAAGAAAATGTGAAATAAGAAAAGAGAAAATTAGTAAAGAGTATTTGAAACAACAAAAATACATGTTTGAAAAATAAAATATATTTTAAAAAATAAAAATATTAGTGTCAGATATGCACCTATGAGCATCACAGCATGACTGTTGAATTTTTCAGTATTTGAAAATAATGCATTACACTTTTTGAAAGAATATGATTCATATTGCACACAAATATGACTTCTAAGAAGAGGTGTATCCAAAAACCCAGCAATTCAGAAACTAAATGTGCACTTAGGTAGGGTTTCTCTCCACCGTTTATGCATAAGAACTGATTTGTCAGAAAATACATATCAGCAAGCATCACAAGAAATATTTCTCTTCAGTGTGTATCCAAATATCACTTCCATGAAAATGGAGATCAAAAAAATTCACAAGAATATGGTTTTTCTCCAGTGTGTGTACGCCTATGTTTGACCCTATTTGACATGTGTGAAAATGTAGATCCACAAACTTCACAAGAGTATGGTTTCTCTCCAGTGTGTATGCATATGTGCTGCTAAATGCAACATCTATGAAAATGCAGATCCACAACCATCACAGGAATATGATTTCTCTCTAGTGTGTGTATGCATATGTTTTTTTCAAATCTGGCTTCCATGAAAATGCAGATCCACAAATATCACAAGAATATAGTTTCTATACTGTGTGTGTACGCATATGATTGACCAAATCTATCTTCCGTGAAAATGCAGATTCACAAACTTTACAGGAATAAGGTTTCTCTCCAGTGTGTGTACGCATGTGTGTCACTAAAGGTGACTTTTGTGAAAATGCAGATCCACAAACTATACAAGAATATGGTTTCTCTCCAGTGTGTATACGCATATGATTGACCATATTTGACTTTTGTAAAAATGCAGATCCACAAACTTCACAAGAATATGGTTTCTCACCAGTGTGTGTACGCATATGATTGACCATATCTGACCTGCATGAAAACGAAGATCCACAAACTTCACAAGAATATGGTTTCTCTCCAGTGTGTGTACGCATATGATTGACCAAATATGCCTTTCGTGAAAATGCAGATCCACAAACTTCACAAGAATATGGTTTCTCTCCAGTGTGTGTATGCATATGTGTCACTAATGGTGACTTCTGTGAAAATGCAGATCCACAAACTTGACAAGTGTATGGTTTCTCTCCAGTGTGTGTACGCAAATGACTGATCATATTTGACTTGTGTGAAAATGCAGATCCACAAACTTCACAAGAATATGGTTTTTCTCCAGTGTGCGTACGCATATGATTGACCATATTTGACCTGCGTAAAAATGAAGATCCACAAACTTCACAATAGTATGGTTTCTCTCCAGTGTGTGTATGCATATGATTGACCAGATCTGGCTTCCGTGAAAATGCAGATCCACAAACTTTACAAGAATAAGGTTTCTTTCCAGTGTGTGTACACATATGTCTCACTAAATGTGACTTCTCTGAAAAAGCGGATCCACAAACCTCACAAGTATGCGGTTTCTCTCCAGTGTGTGTGCGCATATGTTTGATCATATTTGACTTGTGAGAAAATGTAGAGCCACAAACTTCACAAGTATATGGTTTCTCTCCAGTGTGTGTACGCATATGTCTGATCCAATCTGGCTTCCTTGAAAATGCAAACCCACAATCTTCACAAGAATATGCTTTCTCTGAAGTGTGTGTATGCATATGTTTGACCAAACCTGGCTTCTGTGAAAATGCAGATCCACATACTTCACAAGAATATGGTTTCTTTGTAATATTTATTTCCATCTGGCCTATTATGTCTGACTTCACTGCAGTTTAGCAGATGCCACATGAATATGGCCTATCTTTCCTTTTATTTCATAACACGAAATGTGTTTTTGTAGAAAGACAAACTACACGTTTCAAAGTATGTCATTTCTTGCCTGACAATGTAAATCCATGACTTTCACATGAACCATTTAGCATATATTTGTCTGTGTATTGATGGAAAGTGAAATGTCTTTTCCTTCATTGAAATTCTCAATAATAACCACTGCAGTTTTGGTACAGCCAAAACATCTGTGAAGAAAAAAAGACATAAATGATATATTAATAGGGGCAATGTATAACATATGAAAGCAGTCTATGTTATGAGAAATACATGTAATTATTATTCAATAACACAGCAGTAGCCAATGACAATCAAATATTTTGCAGAGAAACAAGATTGCTTCACCATCACATCATATCCTATGAAATGTATGTGATTAAAATCAGAATATTGTCAATTTAGAAATAATTCAAATATGGATCTTGATAAATATCTATTTGTTTTTAAGTTTTTTTTAGATATAATCTTGGACTAACATTACTGGCAACATGAACATGTCCATAGCTTGCACTATGGACATTTACATAAGAAACATGAGAGATGATATTTGATCTACCCAAATAAGCAAATCATCAATTTCATCAGTGCCAAGAGAGAAGATGCATTACTAAAAACGTAGTAAGAAATTAAAATGGCAGTTGAAATCTGATTGCAAAAAAAAATTTCATTTCATAATCATGATTTCTGTTTCACAAAGGCCATTCTGGCTTTTCAATTTGATGGAAAATTAGCCTCTCTACAATTTCTATGTATTTTTTAATCTAGGTACCTCCACTAATTTTCAATACTTAAGGTTTAAAATTAATTTTTGCAAATGAAAAACCTTCTTGAAAGTTTCATTTCAGCTTTAATTGAAAGCTAAAGGATTAAATTTACTATTTCCATGAAGCAAAATACTCTGGTGTATTTCAAACAGAAATTATATCAATTGTAATCGGTTTTGTTTTTATTTTTTACTAAAATAGCTGATTAGTGCCCTTTTTAGTCGACTTTCATTGCAATGTAATTCTCTGTATCATAAAATCTTCCAAAAACAAAATATGCTTTTCAAAAACGTTATATCAGGAATATTAGCTGATTTAAAGTATGATTAATCTGATTTTAAAAAAAAATTTTTTACTTTAAGTTTAAAATAACGCAGAAATGTAATTTAAACAGTAGATGTATTTTAATCTGACATTGTCTTGTTTTACATAATTGAGGAGACAATGTCAGGAGATTACATAATTATTGGTATTCTATAGAGACTTTTCTATAAAACATCAGTTAAGAAAATGATGTCAGCACATTTTTCATATAATTTTTAAGTACTCAGTAATCTTAAAACTGATAGAAATGATTCTCCATAACCTAATTTAGGATTGTTGACTTTAAAGTTACTATAGGCATCACTCTTATTTTCTGATAATATCATGTATGGTTGACCATACTTTCAAAAATAGGGACATTACATAATATTTTACATGCATAAAAACATATTTTAAAAATCTAGGTTTGGTTTAATGTTTTGTTTTACAGCATACCAACCTCAACAGGTTATTTAATGCTGACAAAATTTTTATTACTGGTAATATTTTTTTTCCAAAAAATGTATTGCTGGTAATATTTTTTCCTTCAAAAAATCTATTTCTGGTATTTTTTTTTTTTTTAAATGTATTGCTGGTAATATTTTTTTCAAAAAATGTATAGCCTCTAAAATTTTTTTTTTGTCAAAAATACATAGCTAGTAATATTTTTTTTGTTTTTCTAAAATGTATTGCTGATAATAATTTTTTCTTCAAAAATTTATTGCCAGTAATGAATTTTTTACTAAGCATTTCTGGTATTAAAACATATTTTTACACTTTCACTGTAAGTATTGCTTGTAATGTCTTTTTGTATTGCTGTTAATAATTTTTCCTTCAAAAAAGTATTGCTGGTAAAAAATATTTGACCAAAAATGTATTTCTGGTAATAATTTTTCACTTCAAATGTATTGCGGATATTAATGCCTACTTTTTATACCTCCACGGTATTTGGACTCCTATTTGGGGGGGGCATCAGCTATTTGCCCATAGCTGCGACCCTAACAGGTGGACCTGGGAACACCAGCAATTAAGAGGCGGCCTTGTTGTTGGAAGTAGTTTGATGTCTTACCCAGGACACAGATGTAGTTTATCATCTTACCTAGGATGCCTCATTTTTTGTGGGGAGGGTCTTACCTCTCTGCAGAGATGCAGTCAGTGTATACTGAAGCCCCTGCTGGCAGGGCCATAAAAATCTTGGTGCAAAATGATTTGTATTAAACTTTTCAAATTTTGATTATTAGTTTTACTTACCTTACCTTACACCCGCGCTAAATCTCTCTTAAAATTTTCCCAAATCATCATAATTCCATGTAAATGTACATGCTCAACTCGAATTAACAATTATGAAGAAACCTACCGTTTTGGAGATATCGGCAAAAAAAAAAAATTCCGAATTCTTGTTGGTCATTCATCCCCCATTACTGCCTACATGTTCACTGATTCACTGCGTAGTACTTCCGCTGGATTTTGGCCTATTTACTTCTTTCACAGAATTTCCTTGCAGAAAATCACTACGCACTACTGTAAAGAAATGTAATTTGTTTTTTTTTGGTAAGTGTAGTTTTATTTATAACAAAAACAAATTAAATAATACAATAGAACCTTTTTTACATGTTGAATAGCAATGACAAATTAAAACAAATTAAATAATAGAATAAAGCTTTTGTTTAAATTAAAAGCAGACAAATTGAAAAAAAAACATTAAATAATACAGTAAACCCTTATTTCGTTTCTAGCATTTTTTGTAATTTTATTTTGTACATAATCATGCTCTTTACAAAGTGTTATGTTTATGGATTAAGTTTAGGGTTAGGAGGGGTTTGGTTGGGTTTCTCTGTAGAAAAGGGGACAAATTAAAAAAATAAAAATTAAATGATACAATAAACCAGGTTAACTTTAGGATTAGGTGTTAGGGTTAGGGGTTGTGTTTGGCTTCTTTCTGTGTAGAAAAGGGAACAAATTAAAAAAAAATTTAAATAATACAATAAACCAGGTTAACTTTAAGGTTAGGTGTTACAGTTAGGGGTTGTGTTTGGCTTCTTTGTAGAAAAGGGGACACATTTTTTTTTTAAATTAAAAAATACAATCAATCCTTCTACTTTACCAAGTTTGTGCATTAATTTTTGTCTTATTTTCAATTTTAAAATATAAAAATGCTTTATTTTTATTAATTTGTTCTTTTAATTTGTCATTGCTATTCTACACAGAAAAAAGGTTTTATTATATTATTTAATTTGTTTTAGTTTAAACTTTCCTGTTATAAAGAAGACTACACTTATCAAAAAGAAAAAAAATTACGATAATGCATAGTGATTTCAAAAACAGATATAGCTGTAAAAGAAGTAAATAGGCCAAATTTCTTTATTGTACCACCAGAAATTTTGAATAGTAGTCAGGGCAGAATTTATTAAAACTAAGTACCTCCAAAAAAAATAAAATAAAAAGAGCATAGCATGACAAGAACAGCCTTAAATTTGATGAAAAATTTTTTTATCTGCTTAAGTATATATATCATTATTAAGAAAAAATACCAAAGTATTTTTGATTATTTTTTAAAATTTTTTACTCATTCTTAGCATGTCCGAATTTTAGTTAAAAATCTTGTTTTTTTTTTGTCAGTGAAATTACTAAAAAAAAAAATCAATATCAGCCGGGTTTTTTTTCATTTTATAAACTAAGTTAAAATCCTACTTTAAAATTCGTCCAAAAATCAATTATACGTTTTTCAAAATTTATTTAATGAAAATTAGCAAATTTAAAGATTATTTAATATATTTTGAAAAAAACTTTTGCTTACTTTCTTCAAAGAAAAATGTTGTTTAAAATAAAAAAGGAGGCGATCTTAACATCGTTGGCTATTGACAGGTGATGAATGATTGCTATCATCACATATCGACAGCTAACGTGAGATTCGAGTTATCATACGGAAGGACATAATTGACGTAAGGTTTTTTTACGTGAACCTCGTAATTAATAAAGTAAAAGAAACTTTCAGCATTCCAATTTCTTTTATTTTGTTTTTTTATTACTGTAGCTTACACCATAAGTTTGTTGATACTATCTGTAGAAATTATAAATACTATAAATAAATTAAAATACAAGTGCTGCACAGCTTTTTGAGGGCAACTATAGCCCCCTAAAGTCAATACAGATCTGCTATGATAAAACATTTCTATCCCAAGTAAAAATCATCACAAACATATCAAAAGTTATTTTGTTACACTACACAGCCTTTGCTCAGAAAAAATATATTGAAAAATGACTTTTGTCATCATCTGAACAAAACATCAAGGAAACTTTTGATCTGCACCCCATGAAACTAGGTATTTCCTGAAAGCAAAGAATGCTTTCATTTCTATGTGAAATTCGTTGGTGTAAATGATCATAAAAAATTTTTTCTGGGGATAAAACATGAAAAAATAGTTAAAATTACTATTCCTGAACACTGGAAACCAGGATTTTTTTTTTACATGTGTTTTTCAATTTTATTTTTTTTCAATCAGCAATAAGGAAAACAGTGTTGAAATTAAGCCAAAATTAACTTTGACATTGCTGGGTCAAAGGCCAGCCAGCCGACAATACCAAGCTGTCATCACCTTGTAAAAAAATTATATTTTTTTTAATCTGTTTGAACAATGGCTTGAATTATTTTTGTTTTTTACCACCTTTTGAGCAGGGTGATGACAACAACACTTAAGGAATGATTATGAGCTGCAGGCAGAATGGACCAAGAACTGAGAAATGCTCAACATGTGTTTCGCACGAAGAATTTGCAATAATGAAATCGACGTTCAGCGGAGAAAGCCATGCAACGTTTTATTTTTTTTTATTACAAAGATGAGGACAATAGTCCGAATAATGTAAATACTGTAGTTATCATTATCTTAGCTATTAAATAATGAAAGAGATAGAAGTAACTCAATAATGTAAGAAATTTTTGTAGTATTTTAAATTATTATAAGAAACAAAAAAAAAACGTTATGTCACTTTTGATGCACCGTACTAAACCTGTCAACACATTCAGCCATCAAATTATCGATGGAGACGTGAAAATAACAAGACCCCGATATCAAGAAATGTTTGTCTAGAAAATTTTATGCTATAAGTGATTTTTGTTTCAGAACAAATTAATTTAACTTTAAATTTGCTAATTTTATGAAAGTAAGCTTTCAGAAATGTATATCTTATTTTAGCGGTAATTTTAAAACTGAAAAATAAGTTCGTTTACATTTCACTAAAAAAAAGTTAAAAATGGCCGTTTGGATTGTTTTTTTGTTTTTTTGGAAGCATCGACTAAAAAAAAATCATACAAATTTCTATTTGAAATACTCCACAGTATTTTTTTTTCTGGAATTAGAAAATTTAATCCTTTAGCTTTCCATTGAAGCTGTTGGAAAGCTTCTAAAAGGATTTTTCCTTTATGAAAAATAAATTCAAACCTTCGTATACCGAACTGTTGTGTAACCCGGATATAAGAGAGTTGTCGGGGCCCGGAGAATAAGTATCTTATATCCGGGTTTCTCTTATATCCGGGTTTGGTCTATTTTATATACATTACCTCAGGCTCTAATTTGGGACCAGAGAAAATCTCTTATATCAGGGTTACTCTTATATCCGGGTCACACTGTACCTAATTTAGACGATAAAATTTTGTTTTCGTCAATTTTGGCGTCTTTTTCATCATGCTATGCTCTTTTTTTAGCGATCTCGTGGAGTTTAAAACAATGCCTGTAACGGAGGACGAATTACAAACAAGAAGAAGTCCGATTTTTTCTTGCCGATAACTCCAAAACGGCAGGTTTCTTCATAATTTAATTACGTAATTGTTAATTCGAGTTCAGCATACTCATACAGCATGTATTGTACATTTACACGGAATTATGACGATTTGGGAAAATTTTATTTAGCGCCGGTGTTAAAAAACAAATTTACCCATTTTTTTTGTCTTGCTAACAGCCCCCGACTCTCGAATAGTGAAAGAAATCAATTAAGTAACAAATTCTTCTTTCAAAATTATCAGTATTCCTTCACTTACCTTTCAGACTAGAAAATTCATTGAGAAAAACAAAATCGTCTGATTTCGTTGAGATTTCTTTAACCGATCCAAGATTTGTATTTTTTGTTCAGTTGATATAATAATGTTGGAACGAATGTCACAATGAAAGAATTAAGAAATAGAAAAACACAAAATTACTTTTGTTTTTCAGACAATATTTCATTTGATAATAACAGACAAACGCGGTGTGGCGGTGTTAGACAATGTGGTTCCTTGTGTTTAAAAATCCTTAGATTTCTTGTCATTCAAAAATAAATACTCAATGTTTGTTCATATGGCAGCCGACAGTGTCAGAATCCCGTATCTATGATACGAGACCTATATATATCGTCATTCTGTCAAAACATTGAGAATCCACTTTAATAGATGAAGAAAAAAATACGAAATGGAATAAACAATCAATAAACATTTCTTTATAACTATATATTTTCTTACTAGGATGGTACTAAACTAAACTTACATTAGAAATTTCATGTTTAAGCGAAAAAAAAAAAATACAAAATTCATCTTGAAATAATTAAAATATTATCAGAATGGCTTCATATAATATTTTATAAGTTACTTATCGGCTAAATTTGTCGCAAGTAAAATAATAAATAAATATACTTACATTTTTCTGCGTTTGTTTAATAATTTGATTCCTAAGGCAATGTAGCATGTAAAAATACTAACTAAATTTTTAAATTTTAAATAAATATCTTATTTCAGATTGAATGAAATTTAAGAAGACCCAGCATTTTTAATCAAGGCAAAATAGGTTTTCCAAAAATTTTAAATCAAGGGAAGTACAGTGTAACCCGGATATAAGAGAGTTGTCGGGACCGGAGAAGTCTCTTATATCCGGGTTTGGTCTATTTTATATACATTAACACAGGCTCTAATTTGGTACCAGAAAAAAATATCTCTTATATCCGGGTCTCTTATATCCGGGTTACACTGTAATTCATAGAACCTGTGAAATCTGTGATTGTTTTACAATTTAGTATGCTTTGATTTAGTTCAGTGTTATCTCTTTGTTTCGGTGGTATGATGTGAGTGACCCCACAAACTTGGACAAAATATTACAAATTCTTTTCTCAGCAAATTGCATAACAGAAATTTTCAAAAGTTCTGGTTCTCCAACTTTCACTATTCTAAATGACTGCTTTGACATAGGAGTTTTTTAAACTTAAGCTGCTTTGTGGAAGAGGGTGCTTCCCTAATCATCACAATTTTTTAACCCTTTCAATTCTACAATTCCTATACAGGGTTTTAAACGAACACTTTTAATCCGAACTACCAGACTAGTGAAGATCGATAAAAACATGAATATGGTGGATTTCAACCAATGGTTTGACAAGCATCCTTTCCTTTTGAAAATATTTGATGCTCACATCAACGTTGAATTTTGAAATTCTGTGAAATCCATCTGGTATTTAAACAAAGGATCAGATGCTGCTATGTTTGATATCCAATAGTAAAATAATACATCTGCAATAATTACCAGCAAGGTCGGTACATCACTAGCAATATACAATCTCTCTGATATCCGGGTCTCTTATATCCGGGTTACACTGTATATCTTGAATTAGGTGTCTTATAAAAAGCAAATCAGATCAAATTTCCTTTAAATAATTCAAGTAATCTCCATTGAATCCACTTCAACATATGGGGCTAATTAATCAGCGATGCTCCCAACAATCTTTTCTATAATAAACCTATATAGCATTAAAATAAGTTATCAAATAAAACAGAGCTGAGTCTATTGGATGTGATGAAAACTTTGTGCAAATCCAAATAATAACAAAATGGTGATTGTAAAGCATAAGTATCAACAAAATAATAATAAGGGTATTGAATAAAATATTTTTATTACCTCAACAGAGTCTACAAACTGTTACTAAGATCTTTTAGACTGAAAATAATCAATTACTCCAACTTGGATTTTAATTAAGAAAATTAATCCACTCAATCACTATGAAACATTTAGCATAGGTCCCTCCACTGATTTGCTAAAGAATCAGTAGACTGTGATGAAGAAATGGCCTAAATGTAATAAAAACAAAGCTTTATTGTCAAAATATTTGTTATTATTAAGCAGAACGACCAAAATTTGTAGATATCTGTGGCCACAGTTAAATGTAGATAAATGGCAGAAATGCCTAACAGACAGGATTGACAAAGTTTGCAATAAACATTAACAAATAAAAACAACGGGAGAAAAAATAATATAAAGCACGCAAACAATATATACAAGTCATATTAACATTAATGAGGTAAAGCAACATTAATATGGCAAAAAGTTCATAAACTAAGAAATTAGGGTTAACACACAAGAGCAAATTTGGATAAGCAAATGTAGCATTCTGATTTCAAGACAGACATGATTTATTTGCACAAAAAGTACAAATTGTGGCACAAGGCCGAAAAAGGGGAGGGGTAAAGGCTGGTCATTACTTACTATCCTATACCTAGCTAATCAGATTCGCGACCCATTCATACATTACAATTATCTCATTCACCACAAGAACTCATCCGTCGCCATTCAAACCTTCATCCACCATAATACCACATCCACACCAGGGGAACCTACAAAAAACGCGCCCCACACCATAAAAATTTTGATGATAATAAAATACATTAAAATTCTAATAATGAAAAGATGAAAGTGGGGAGGGAGATGAACCCAATAACAAACTAAAAATTCAACAAATATTTAAACTAAACATAATTCGTGTTAGTAGGGCCCGTTCAACCCTCAAAATAGAGAGGCCGCTGTATTCTGCCCAGAGGACAGAATCAAGAAGCACTCTCGCTAAGGGAGTGGGAAGGAGAAAAATAACACGGGCGTGGGGAAATAAAAGGCTGAGCCAGTCGAGATAAAATTGGGGGGTTAAAAACAAACTGATTTCAAGACAGACTGGGACTGAATCAAATACAACTGGCCTATTTTATTGGCTAGGAAAAAATCCCAGCATGCATTTGTGTGTTTCTGCCTATAAAATGGGGAGGGGAAAGAATTTTGCTATTATTCCAATACAGAGTGGAATCAACTGCACCACTCAATGTAATGGTTGAGTGCACTCATTTTTCCTCCCCCAAATTCTCTGAGGGACAATATATACAAACAAGATGCATACAGACATTTACAATTGATTATATATATATATATATACCCAAGTGTGGGATTGGTATATACAGAGTAAATTCCAATAACCAACAATTATTATTCTTTAAAGAGTGCTCAATACAGAGTAGAGCAGATATAATCATTTATTTAAATATTATAACATAAATATGTTATAAAATCACTACAAAAATAGCCATTTCGTTTTGACACATCCAGTGTCTTATCAAGTGATGATATTGAATGTAGAATAAATGGTTTTTTAAAAAATTCCAAATTCCTTAACGGTCCTTGGAATTTTTTAAAAAACCCTTTATTCTACATTCAATATCATCACTTGATAAGACACTGGATGTGTCAAAACGAAATGGCTATTTTTGTAGTGATTTTATAACATATTTATGTTATAATATTTAAATAAATGATTATATATATATATATATATATATATATATATATATATATATATATATATATATATATAAAAATTTCAAAGAAATGGAATTCAAATATACCCTATCTGAATGGCCATTTCACTCCACAAGAGCTTGCCAACACTAAAAAGTTAGATAAAATAAAATAAATATGAAGCCAAATTTTTTTTTTTTAAATTTAAATAAGAGACAAGAAGGGGAAAAAGGGGGGGGTGAAGAAAGGAAAAAACTACAAATAAGGGAAAAGGGATCTGAAAGAAAGACAGAGAGAAGAAAGAAAAAAAGAACAAAGTAGAGTTGGGTAGAGAAGGAATAGGAGGAATAAAGATAACCCTCCTCCTATTATATATATATATATATATATATATATACATACCCTACTATTGTTACTATTAATATTTTCACCCCTTTCTTTAATCTTGCCTATACTCTATATATTTCTTTTATCATATCTATACCATATAAATTTTCTTTTAAAAAAAGGTTGCCTTAAAAGATATGTTTCTAGATTTAATATTCTTTTTTTTTTTTTTTTTTTATTTTTTACATTTATCATGTTATATTTTCCTTTAGGTATATTTAATACTCAGATTTACTTTTAATTTCTTTTCTAATTGGTAGCTGTCATTTGTTTGTGTTTATATATGGGGTCAATTGTAATTGTTATTTCCCTCTTCAAAGGGCTTCTTTAAATTCAACTTATAAAGATATTTTTCTAGATTTAATATTCTATTTATTTTCTTATTTTTACATTTATCATAGTTAGGTTTAATTACTTTTTAATTAGTTTTTGTCTAATTATATTTATGTATGGGGTTAATTTTAATTTATATTCCGCCATTCAAGAGTTTTTTTTTTTAATTTAATCTATAATTGATTTTATAAGGATTTAATTCTATTTCACTTATATTGTAATAGCTTTGATTTTTTTTATCCATTTAATCTATTATTTAATTAAAATTAATATCCTGTTTTAATTTATCCTATATACTAATTTTTTATTTAGCTTAGTTTGTAATATCAACATTTTACAATCTTAAAAACTTCCTTACTTTTAAAGATTGTAATTCCTTATATGATTTTTCCTATTTGAACAAGTGTTAACATTCGAAATATAGGTCAAGGTTAAATTTTTTGATGTTAAATTTCCATCTCTCTTTAAACATTTGTCTAGAGTTTAAACAAATCTTTATTTCTCCTATTCCTTCTCTACCCAAATCTTTGTTCTTTTTTTCTCTCTTTCTCTTTCATCCCTTTTCCCTTATTTGTTGTCTTTTTCTTTCTTTTCCCCAGTGTTTTACTTCTTGTCGCTTATTTAAATTTAAAACAACAAAGTTAGGATTCATATGTATTTTATTTTATCTAACTTTTCACTGTTGATAAGCTCCTGAAGGAAATTTTTCCTGTGGAGCACAATGATCATTCAGATGGGGTATTTTTTAATTTTATTTATTTGTAATTTATTTATATATGCTCTGCAATAAATATAATGAGCTCTATTTGTGGATCAGTTTTAATATTTTATATTATTAGGATTCTCTTGGATTACTTACCCATGGATTTTTACCTATATATATATATATATATATATATATATATATATATATATATATATATATATATATATATATATATATATATATAAGCTCTCCGGTAAAATTAATGGAGCATTATGACTGCTTGCCGTTTGTAAAACAATATGCTAGATTTGATTTGGCTGACTTGTTCTGTCAAGTGAAGATGGCTCAGTGGAAGAAGCTCTGACTGACACCAAATCATTTGGGTTTCAATCCGGGCTTGACGCATTTGATTGTCTAGTCGCACTAAGGTGCTGTGATACAACAAAACAGTACTGTCTGCGAATGACATATATTAAATATGTTAAACGTTTTAAAACTTAGAAGAAATGAAGTTCATTTGTATTAAACATATTTAAGTGAATTTTATGTATTTTGCATAATCAGTTTTTGAAATATTTCAGATGTCAAAGTGAAATATAAATTACCAGGTTCTTTTTTCTTCACTTTGGCTTTTGGCATATCATCAATTAATACTAGTGTCCAAAGCGAGACTGCCAGGCAAAATAGTCACAAATGTTATCAAGTATACTTAATGTCTCCAACTGTACAGGATACTCGTTCTTTAATGTCATCTTAACTGCCTTCAAGTGAGCGTTCATGCTTACATTCACACCTGAATAGAGTTTCAATTTAACATGAACCAAAACATTACATTCTAATCTGAAAATGAAATTTCATTTTTGAAAGCATTTCTGTAGCTATGTTATCAATGATTCGTTTTAGAAAACACATGCACTGAATATTCACCCAACTCTCATATAGAAATGGAAAATAATAAAAAGCAAAATATGTTAGCAAAGCCTGAAGGAAAACATTCTAAGATTAAAAGAATCATCAATAGATGAACCATCATTCCCAATGTTTTTGCATATTTCGACACAGAGCAACAATTTTCAGTTGAGCAGTTTTTCTAGGTATGAATTATTAGATATCAGCTCTTCCTTTATGAAATGTATAAATTCAATCCATCGAAATGTGTTCTAAATTCAAAAAGTTCAACTATATTAATGAATGTCATTTTAAAAATATTAACAGGAACATGGGTAGAAGCAAAATCAGATTTCTAGACACAGAAGTAGAAATAAAGTATTTTTAAAAGGCTTGGCTTTTTTTTTAAATGCAAATGTTAATTTCCTGAATTTTCTCAGAGGCAAAAAGATAATTATCAATGATGATAATTATGCCAAAAATTATAAAAGAGGAGAAAGAAAAAAAAAATTCTGATTGGAAACATTCCTTGAGTCACAGTGAAAAAAAACAGTTTTGATACTAAATGAGAATAAAAGTGGTTTTATTGCAGGGGTTCATTTTATACCCTGCCCCACAACTATTATCTTTTGGAAATCTTAAAATCCCATTAAAAAATATTTGTTCTCTTTTATAGTTCATATAAACATAAATAAAAATAACTACATTTTTCCAGCAATTATTGATGTTATTTATTTCACTTATTAACACTTAAATATGAAAGTCTTCTGTGAAAATATAGTATCATTGGTCATTTTGGATTTTAAAAGCTAGAAAAAGAACTATAAGCTACTGCCTAACTAAATAAATATTTGACCAGCAGTCTTCACGCTTACGATTTCGTAAAAAAGAAAAATTGATGGATAACACTGAAGTTGATGAAATAAACTTGTTGAGATTGTGATTTTGGAGAAATTCAAGATGAAAAATGTCTGTTGATGAAGCTTGGCAGAATCCTGAAACCAAGAGACATAAACTCTGTAATTGAGTGAAACCAAGGAAGATTACATATCTTCTATTCGAATGAAGTGTGCAGAGCTGAAGCAAAAGTGTAACAGGTTCTAAATTGGAATTAGAAAACCAGATGATGAGACTTTTCTGAGCATATCTGGAAACTCTGACAAAATGTTTTCAGATTGGATTAATTAAGTAAAATTGCCAGTTTTTCAAACTAAGTGGGGAAACCAAATGCCTTAAGGTTTTTTCCCCTGTAAATAAGTAAAATTGTGAAAATTAAAATTTTGTGTAGAAATAAGACAAACTGATGAGAAAAAATGACTAATCTGTCAGAGTGCTGCCATTTTGTTGTAGGTATTCTTTGGAAAGGGAACACTTAGACTAAAAACAAATTACCTTTAGTGTAACAGAGAGAGAAAGAGAGAATCCAGGTGGGTTTATTAATCAACGGTTCTAAAGGATTGGGATGAAGGTACTAATTAGTTGGGTAGAAGGGATTTCGGAGTAATTCCAGAAATAAGTTTTTCTTTTTTACTTAGATGTTTCTGGGATTGAATTATTAATTAACTAGGTGAATTAATTCCAGAGTAATTAATGGACGGGTTCGTTAAGTAAAGCTTGTGATAAATGGTGAATTGGATTTTGGGTGGCTTGCCGGGCGAAATCCAGCCAGAGCCATCAGATGAGATAAGTGCTTTTCGCCGGGCTTAAGTGGATGTTGTCTGCAGAAAACTCAGCAGGGAGACCGAATCCGATTTTAGTACCTCTGGAAAACTGGATTCCCACGGAGTTTCGGAGAGCAGGCGGAAACACATGGTGGTCAAGGTGATTTGCATATTAAAATTCGTGGGCAGTGCCTAAAAATTGTTTATCTCCGCCTCTCTCTATATAAGCTGCCTGCATGCTTGAGTTAGTCAGAACGCAGCAGAGACCAAGGAAAAATGTGGAGAGAGAACAAGGCAGTCCGCAAAGAAGAGCGCGTCAAAACGACGCAGAGCGAGTCAAAACGCGGAAGAACACAGCAGAGTGCCGGCAGAACGAGAGAGAACAAGGCAGAACGAAAAGGAGAACGAGAGAGAACGCGGAAGAAAATGCGGTGGAAACGGCTTGGTGGATCTTGCTGGTCAGTTGGTTGTCATGTGTCAAGAAGACCAATCTGAACCTAGAGATAGAAATAGAACCCATACGAATCCAGATAACTTTGTCAACAAAGCTGAGAAAGCCGACTGCTATATCGGAGGGTGCAGACGAAAATCCACGAATTATCTCCCTTAGACCTGCCGAATTCTATCAGCATGATTGTGTCTTTCTCTCTCTGTGACTTTCCAACCCAAACGAGTGATTCTCGTTAAAACAGTTTGTATTCGTGCAATTTCTTTGGTAGTGACATAAAAGCAGTAGCCTTAAAGGGCTCTTTGTACAGGAACCGACAGTGTTGCTTATTTCTTTCTTCTTTGTGCCCTTGCGGTTATGACAAGAACTTTTCTGCACGAATAGCGATTTCTTTCAGCGTGGAGCCCAGCCATTTACTTTGTCCTACCTCCAGATCGTCCTGAAGGATCGAAATCCTGCTGTTCGGATCAAAAATACACATGGTGGATAGTGGTGGTTCCTTCAGTTCACCGGAGGAGGACCGGGTGGTTTACTTTTTGGCCAGAACCACCGGAGAGATAGGACAGAGCTGTAGCCGGCAGGGCTTCTATGTCAGATTAGCCTTGAGAAGAAAATTTATTCAAAATCATAATCTCTAACAAAAATTTGCTACAATTGATAATTCATATCCTGATTTAAGAAAAAACTCAGTGTGCAGAGATTATGATATAAAAATTTCCTGACATCCTGATATAAAAATTGTTTCCTGATAGTATGACCAGACACATAAACTATTGAGATATTGTCAAAAATCAAATTTAGCAGATAATGACTTGCTTCATTCTTGATGCCATATTTATCATTCTTTTCAAAAGATGTCATGAAGTAACTTACCCCCATCCGAGACCCCCAAAAAACATGGTGATGGTGATAGTTATTGATAGGTGAATGTATCAACTTGTTTGCAATTATTACTTATCACTGGATGGAAACCAAGAAAGGGTTTACCCGAAATCAGTATTTAATGTTTTCATTCTATAAACTTCACTGAAGTGAATCAATATTGATTTTGCATTGAAGAAAGATCCTGTAAGCTTTATATAGAAAAAACATTCATTCAAAGAAAAATTTCCTCTTATATGAACATTAGAACATGATCATATTTGGGGAATTGAAAGATCCCATAAAATTTATATAGAGAAACATTAATTCAAAGCAAAATTTGCTCTTCTATGCACATTACAACATGATCATATTTGGGGAATTCAAACTGAAAATTAGTCTTAGAGAAAGAAAAGAATTCAAATTTAGCTTTATTCATTTAAAATGCAGTGGAAATGAGGCTGCAAATATTTAAAATTTCTTCAGTGGAACTGAAAATTAGAAGTAATGAAATCCATTGATATCAAAGAATTAGAAGAAAATATTTATTTTTACGATATTATTGTTAAACTACCTTCTAATGAAGGAAAAAAAAATAACTATTTTTTCACTGGAAACCTTGGACTGATTTTACTATGGATTTTTGTTTATAACTTCAGTTGCTGTGATTGTCCCCAGTTAGAAACGATATACTTTTATATATATATATATATATATATATATATATATAATTAGAGATATTTATTCAAAATGGTCCATATATGTTCACTGACATTTCCACTTGATTATAGATCAGAAAGCATCTCAATATATTTTACTGGTCAGCTATTCAATTTCAAGAGTAAGATTTTCTAAATTGTCTGCTAAGGTGGATACGAAGCAGGGCTGTCATTGGTTCATCTATTGACCAATCAGATAATTATTTACAAGCTGATTACAGTAATACTGTTAAAGAGAACTCTGGATTGGACATTTCCTTATTTTTTTAAGAGGAGCAATTAGAGAAACCCTCACCCTTGAGCAGAACGTACTGATCATAAAAATAATCATTGTGTACAAGAAATTGTACTACCCAATTTAATTTTACAGCTGGTTTCAGTCATTTCTTCCTCTTTTTATTTGAGGGTTGCCTTCTCATAGAGAGAAGTATAGAAAGAGAAGTTTAGAGAGAGATTTAAAAAAACGTCTCTTAGAGCTTAGAATGTGCTGATCATCAAAATGATTGTTCTGTTTCTTCCAAGAAACTGTACTACCTGATTTAGTTTGAGGTTTACTGGAAGTGTTATCTTCTACATTCTCTTGTTTGGTGTAAGGTTGATTTGTTGGTTATCATGTTTCTAACATGCTTCCATGATATTTAGCATTTTGCTTCTGTGTTTAATTGAAGGGATTTAATCTATGAATGGATATTTGGATTTGCATGTCATCATTCATTTTTATCAGATAATGTTTTGTCTTCCAAAGAACCTGTATCTGGTGTTTCTAATAGCTTATGGCTTCTGTCTACTCTAATCCAAACTCTGCTGCAAGTTCCAAGTTTGTTTGGAATACATGCATGCTGTATATTGGTATGTTTATTAGTAAAATTTTCTAAGTTGATCTTTGATACTGTTTTGTGTGGCGCTCTGGTGAACTATTGGGTTACATCTGTGTCCCTCGTGTTCTCTCCAGTGTGTGTTAACATGTGTCATTTGAGATTTACATTCTGGTAAAATTTCAATCCAGAGATTTCACAGTGAAAACATTTCTGTCCAGTGTGTGCTAACATGCATTTTTTGAGTGTAGAAATTTGGGAATGCCTACATGCACAGATTTTACAGTGGAATAGTTTTTCTCCAGTGTCTGACCATATGTTTTTTGAGACTTCCGTTCTGGGAAAATTTCATCCCACAGAGTTCACAGTAGAAAGGTTTCTCTCCAGTGTGTGTTAACATGTGTGTTTTCAGAGCAGAATTGTGGGAAGACTTATATCCACAGATTTCACAGTGGAAATGTTTTTCTCCAGTGTGTGTAAACATATGGATTTTGAGATTTCCATTCTGGGAAAATTTCAATCCACAGATTTCACAGTGGAAACGTTTCTCTCCAGTGTGTGTTAACATGTGTCTTTTGAGGGAAGAATTTTCGGAACACATATATTCACATATTTCACAATGAAAACGTTTCTCTCCAGTGTGTGTTAACATGTGTGTTTTGAGATCACAATTACGGGAATATTTACAACTACAGATTTCACAGTGGAATGGTTTCTCTCCTGTGTGTATTAACATGTGTCTTTTGAGATTTCCATTCTGGGAAAATTTCAACCCACAGACTTCACAGTGGAAACGTTTCTCTCCAGTGTGTGTTAGCATGTGTGATTTGAGAGCATAATTTTGAGAACACATATATCCACATATTTCACAGTGAAAACGTTTCTCTCCAGTGTGTGTTAACATGTGTGTTTTGAGATCACAATTACGGGAATACTTATGATTACAGATTTCACAGTGGAATTGTTTCTCTCCTGTGTGAGTTAACATGTGTGTTTTGAGATTTCCATTCTGGGAAAAATTCAATCCACAGATTTCACAGTGGTACCGTTTCTCTCCAGTGTGTGTTAACATGTGTGTTTTGAGATTGCCATTTTGGGAAAATTTCAATCCACAGATTTCACAGTGGAAACGTTTCTCTCCAGTGTGTGTTAACATGTGGCTTGTGAGAGATGATTTACTGGAAAATTTTGCTGCACAGATTTCACAGTGGAAAAGTTTTTCACCCATGTGAATTTTCCTGTTCATTTTGAGATTTAAATTCATTGTAAATCTAACACCAAGGATTTTATATAAAGTGGTTTTTTCCCCTGTGCATGTTCTGTTAGTTTTCTTTTGTGTGGACTTAACTACCAATCCACAAATTTCACAGTGTGAGAATGCCTGCTTTCTCATTAATGGTCATCATGGTTTCAGAAACTGTCAAAGATGAAAACTGAAAATAAAAAAACATAATAACTGATCACTGCGGGAAGAAAACACATTATATAGAGTTATGAAATAGGATTATAAAAAATGCATCTACAAATATTTTCTTAAAGTTACTCACAAATCATAAAATATGCACCATTATACTATCTGCTGAACAAACAGAAATATGTCTCATCAATTAGAATTTAAATTTGACATATACAGTTTATTTTGTATCAGTGGACATGAATGTATGGGTGTTGGAATGGGCATGGGAACAGAAAAACAAAATCAGCAAGCTGAGTTCTAGACTAGGAAAAGGAAAACTTTGAATTCAAAAGCATGTATGCTATTGTGCCAAATACATGCTACACTCAAATTTCACACCTGCCCATCAAATGAAGTCAGGTGCTGGAGTTTGATTTCGGGTTACTCATGTCTATAGTGCAGAGGTGAAGGATGTGAGGAACGAGTCGAGTCGCAGTCTCTGACTGTGCGCGACTCTTGTTGAACTCTTTGCTTTGGCAGAGAGGAACCCGGACGAGGCTTTGCCGCAGGGCAAAGTGTCGTCCGGGGAGGTAGACAGTCCCTGAACCCGTTTATACGGGTTCTAAATGGGCATATTTTTGTCCAAGCCTACAGCTTGGGGAGCCCACATTAAACCGGCCTTGTGCCACATTCGACCCACGTGGGAGGGTTGTTAAATATCGAGGTGAAGGATGTGACCCCACACCCGCATACAGTACAGCAGGCAAAAAGAACATGAATGTTGTAGCGGTGGATATAAAAATAACAGCCATAGAGATGATTTTGGCAATCTCTCATATACAGCAGAGAGAGAATGATGTATCTGCATGCCAGACTTTGGGTGGTGGAATGAAAACAAAGTCTGCATGCTACAGAGTGCCTGAAATATTGGCATGGATGAAATATAAATTAATGAAGATTCAAGTCTTATGTCATCATTTAATTGGCAACCCCCCATCCATTATATGCCAACCACTTATTAAGCATGAAGAAAGAAAACCACTGGAAATCTCTTGAATATCTTTATAAAATATGTCATAACACTTATACATGGAAAATGAAACATAAACAATGAACTCCATGAATTTGTATTGTGGCATTGAGCATTTGGTACAATTGTAAATATGTTCCGATGTTTTGGAGCCTGTTTTCCTCAATGTTGATTTGTTGGCTATTTAATTCATGGCAGCCTCATCAGCATTTTCTTATATGATAGCTACTTTCATTATAACATTGTGACTTAGCCAAACAGGTATAAATGCTCATATATCACTGAACAGAGCAGTACCAAAAGCTTGAAGACTGTGTGTAGAGTGTGCAATTAACTGTTAATCATGGTCAATTATGTGTACACCAGATTATGATAAATATATAACATATCTATGTTCCTTTTCCTCATCACTTTTTTTCTGAGTAAATTTCAAGACACTTTCTCCTGTAACCTAAAGTAATTGTACAATCTATACATTTGCATTAATTGGAGATGTAAGATGATTAGTATAAAAATGTTCAATACTTAATTATTGATTATCTTTGTCTTAAAACAAGGTCAAGGCACAAACATTAATATCAAAACATGCTTAATGTAAAATTTAAAGCAACATATTTTTCAGTTAAACAGGATGTCCAGCTACTGAAAAAAAAAAGCAATAAAACCAAGATAATTTTTTAATTAGAAAGACTTTACCTGTTTTTATGAATAACATGTAATGGACACTATTGTCTTAAGAAAAACATTTTCTTGATAAATAATGCATTTTTACAAGAATTATTTTTGTTTTCTATAAAAAAATCATTAGGATAATTCATAAACTTTTAAAATTCTGTATTAATTTGCAAGGCTAAGTGATACTGTTAGTAAAATAAATCCATATATAACAGTCCATAGTATTTTACAATTAGGAATTTTTTGTTTCTTGTCTGTAAATATGACAATTTTATTTAATAGGGATGTCCATACATGACATTTTCAGGATAGATGTACCAATAATAAATGATATATTTAAAATTTATTGATATCATGTTAAATTTAAAATTTATTGTAATTTTAGAACATTTCCCCCCACAAGCATCTTCATAAACAAGGCTATAAAATTCAATCAAATTTTACATTGCTTAAAATGTTCTAAAAACTTTTAAGATTACTGGTTAGAACAACTAAATCTATGTAAATCACGTGTTCATGTTATATTCATCAAGTAATTTCTGTCAGTTCAGTCCCTCTCATTTAAATTTCCTAAACATCAGACTGTTAATAAATCTCTCAATACATCAGAAAAAAAAAACCTCTCCAAATTAAAAATTATACTTTTCTGTTATATTTTGAACAAAAGGTAATAGTTGTTTCAATTTGGATTAATTAAACTTTAACACTGTTAATTTTTGCCAATGTTTCAGAAAAATATATTTTATTTTTAAAAGAGAATTATGGTTGTCCATATTTCTGAGATATTGTAATTGTAAATATTGTATTTACACTATTTACATTGTTCAGACTGTTGTCCTTATCTTTGTTGCCATATTCATGTGAAATGAAAAATATCTAAACTGGTGGATGAAATAAAAGGCTTGGTTTGTAATTCCAATTGCCTGAAGAAGGCTGGAGAGTACAGCAGTTGAAATGTCATGAATCTCTATCTATAAAAGGCAGGATGTGTGTGTGTGTTTGTAACGAATGCACAGCCACAATTTTCGACAGATTTGCACCAAAATTTATATGCACATGCTCTAAGATAGTGAAAAGGCCAAGACTGACATTGCATTTCCCCACTCCCATCGATAGTGGAAATAATTGATTTTTTCATGCTTCTACGGCAGTTTTCATGTAGTTTGCGGCCATTTTCTACTGGCCAGAGTGAGAGCCTATAGCTGGCTGCCACGAATAGGCAGGAAGATTCTATTGGCCAGCGTGAGAGCCAACAGCTGACTGACACGAATGTTAACTAGCATGCAAAAAAAATCGTAGCTGCATTCATCACAAGTGGGAAAAATTTAAATCTGCATGGCACTTTACTCCAATTGGCTCATTTGCTTGCTTAAACTCAATGGTGATTCTGATTCCGCAGAACTGGGTTAAGTGTGAAAAAGTATTTGTTGTTAACACTCTTTTTTTCATTCGGTTTTTCCATTTACGAGTCCTTTTTTAAAGCTGATCGTTTTGTGTTCATTTTGTTTAGTTCTTTTTTCATAACAGATTTAATGTTTAGTATAGAGCTTAGAAAAAATTCGCAGTGTGAGATAGGCATGAAGTAAGGCATGTAGCAACATCAGCACGGTGAAGGGCACTCCTTTAAAGGCAAGGAAGGGCAAAAATATTTAAAGTCAAGTGATAGCGATTGCTGTATGAGTCGTACAATTTTTTAATCAAGGGCGGGCAATGCCGGGCCATGCTGCTAGTATGGCAATAAAGAGGAGGATAACAGTCTGCATAATGTAAATAGTGTAAATAGCGAATTATGTTATCTTAACAGATTTGTCAATACGGACAAACTGACAGATTGATACATGTAAAATGATACAAATTTAAAAATCCTTTTCAAAATAATAACAGTCATTAGATTTTCCATTTATAATTAATGAATACAGTTTTAATTTAATATCATTTCACTGCTACAAATTAATACAGAATTTTAAAAGTTTTATAAATTATTCTAATTAAAATTTTAAAAGGTTTGTAAAAATATTACTTATTAAGAAAAGAATGAAGCCAACATATGTTTTATGATGATTGAAAATACCAACTGTTTCTTCATGGACAAATGCAAACTGATTTGGCATCACCAAAATGGATGTTTCATTTCTGAAATGAAAATAAAAAATTGATACTCCTAAAAATAAAATATTTGCCCAAAATCAGTAAATTACCTAATTAATGAATTGTATACTGAATTGGTTATTTTATTAGAAACATTTTAATGATGTTTGTTTCCACACAGCCCCGTTTTGATATATCATTTGTACTTTTTAATTTTGGGAAGTGTTCTATGAATTTTATTAATGCTATTTCAGTAAAAGACAATATCAAGTGTGAACATACAGAAAATTTGTCACAAATCTCACAAAGAATAATTCAGTGAAACTCAAAAAATAAATTTTTCTAACTTTTAGAAAACAAATCATTTTCTTTTAAACTGCAAAGAAAAATATACACTTAATATTTTTTTAAATTTACTTTCAATTAAGTAAAGACATAAATGGTGCCATTTTCCTTTATCGTTACTGTCCTGGGTATGACAATAAACTACATCTGCGTCCAGGATAAGACAATAAACTATGTCTAGCAGCAAGGCCTCTGATCAGGAGGTTTTGAGGAGCATGGAATCACCTCTTAATTGCTGATGTCCTCAGGTCCACCCTGACCTGGGGTGGTAGGACCTGTGAGGGTCCCAGCTATGGGCAAATAGTTAACCCCAAAACTGAGGTAAAAAGCATTATGAAAGTGTATAAATAGATTTTATTACCAGAAATAAATTTTTGAAGGAAAAAAAACTATTACTAGCAATATATTTTTGAAAAAAAATATTACCAACAATACGTTTTTGAAAAAAAAATATTACCAGCAATACGTTTTTTGAAATAATATTACCAGCTATACATTTGAGTAAAAAAATATTACCAGAAATAGATTTTTTACAAAATATATTACTAGGAAAAAAAAGTTGTTGGCATTAAATAACCCATTAAGTTTGATATGCCGTAAAACAAACTAAACCTTTTTTGTTATTAAATTTCCTTTTTTTCATTTTAACTAATTTTTGGTATGGATGTTCAAAAAGGAAATCATTCTGAATTACCACCTTTCACTACCTATCCCTACTTGGAAAATGATAACTGTTAAATTCAGAATAATTTAAAAAAAAAAAAAAAAAAGACACTGGGTACAATTAGATATTTTTAATATCAAACTGGAATGATAAAAAAAAAATAGAAGTAATTTATTAAGCTCAAAAGAATCAATATCATTTAACTAAAAAAACATCAAGAAAGGATTTGTCATTTAAGTTTCATAAAATATAATAAAAACTATTCTTAAATTATTGGTTATATAAAATTAAATATAATGTATTTTTAAACATAAATTACATACCTATTTCTTGATTATTGCTCTGTGGATGTACCATCTTTCTTTTTTGCATTATTTTACTGGGTTATAATATACATTTTTTTTTATAAACCTGTAGTCTACTGTTCATAAATAATCATTTAATTTCATTGGATATTAAATAAAACATATATACAGTTTTAATTTAATACCAAGATTTTCCCCAAAACAACATATTTCTCTTTTAAAAATATTAATCTTTTAAATTTCTGTATTAATTTGCACTGTTTAGTTGATATTGCCATTAAAACACTATCTTCTAATCATAAACCAAAAACCATAATGCAATTCAGCATTTAAAAAGCATTTTGATTTGTGTGTATGTGTGCAAACTTTTGTAAACATGGCTATCATTCACACACGACATTCTCAGAAAATAAGAGTGATAACTATAATAAATTAAATTTTAAGCAAAATGCCTAAAATTCAATATATTAGATTACAGAAAATATTTTCCATAAATTTTTAATATTGCTGGGTAGTTCAAAATTAAATAAAAAATACAATCACATTTACATTCTTGAATTAATATTTATTTACTAATATGTACCCTGTTGAAAAAATTAGTTAAACTTCCAGCAAACTATCAAAATACTTGAAACACCTACCTACATGTTAAAAATGCATTTCTGCAATATTTGGAACTAAATGTAAGTAATATTTGTTTCAAAGCAAATAATATTCCACAAATAAAATTTCAGAAAAATATATATATTTTTTTTTTTTTGGAAGATTGTTTTTGATACAGAGAATTACATTGCTGACACATGGTTTAAAAATCATGTATTTTTAGTAGGGACCTCCACTAAAAATGCAATACCTAAGGTTTTATGAATTTTTAAAAATGAAAAATCTTTTTTCAAGCTTATATTTTAATTACTATATTTAGTATTTACTAAAACACCAATTGCAAAAAGATATTTTTAACCAAAATTTCGAACATGTTCGAAAGGATTAAACAATTTAATAAAAACATACTTTGACCTTTGCTCTTTATAATAACAAACATTTTGATGATAAAACTTTGTTTTTATTAAGCTATGCTCTTTTTTTAGCGATTTCATGACGGTATCTACATGGAATTGATAACGACACGTTCTAATTAATGTGGCCAAGACTGAATTCAGGGAACAGCTAAAGAATAACTAAATAATTTAAATTAGCCTCACTTACTATCATGTTAGGTTCGACTTCAATAAGTAAATTTAATTTAAATTTGTTGTTTCAATTTCTCGTCTATAATGACGGTTCGAGAAAAGACGTAAAAACTTGTCATCGTTTTAAAAAGGCTTAAAAATTAATTTTTATAGACGAAAATAAATGTTTTTTTGCTTCACATCAGTTTTACTTTCAGGCTATTATCTTTCCAATAAAACCAAAATTTAAGTCAAAGAAGATTACTTAAATTATTTGAAATACTTTTTTTTTTACGAAGTCCGTGACTGCAGCTCGTAAAAAAAAAACCTACCTTTCACTTGGGTGACTTCAAAAGTTTTTCAAAGAAAACAAACAAAATTAAAAGTTGTTGTTGGACTTGATATTTCTTTCTCAAGCTCGGGAATATTTTATAATCAATAAAAGTTCTTTTTCAAAGAAATTCCAATTAAAAAAGGATTTGAAATTTGAAAGTTTGTAGTTTCCGAACAGAAAACAAATTAGTAAAGTAACCTATGCAAAAGAATAATTTGTTCCTTGCTCAAAAATAGTCCGGGTACAATGGTAGAACATTGCATCGCCAGTTCAATTCTAATTTTTTCATAAAATTTATTGATGGAAAGTAAAAAAAATTATAAACCTCTTCTTAAAGATCCAATATTTTTCCAAGAGATTTGCTTTAAAGAAAATTAACAAATTTAAGTATCAATTAACACTGATTTGGTGTACTTACGTAAAAAAAAGTAACGAAATGAAAAATCCATGAGGTTTTTTTTACTGTCACCCATAATGGACGCCTTTTTTATTGTCATCTCAAATCACGCGTGAAATTGTAAAAAAAATACGAAGTATCAAATATGTAATGATATTGCTTATTATTTCATTCCATATTCACAAAATTGTCAAAACGTCAATCCAGTTTTTATGGATAAGTGCGCATGCTCATAATTAAATAAATGTACCCCATGATGGTCACGCGTGAAATTGTAAAAAATACGAAGGATCAAATGGACAACAATATAGAAATTGGCTTTGTTTTTAAGCTTAAGAAAAATAAATTATATTTTGACATAACCAAAATATTAAGAATATAATTTTCTTATTTGATAGACTTTTATGAAACCTAGCAGAATAAATTTCATTTTTATACAATATTAAACTTATACAACGGAAATTAATTTAAAAAGTAGTTAAATGATACTTTTGTTGTTTGAGTTTAAGTCATTTCTTTTATTTTCTTGTTTGATGTCATAAAATATTCAGTTGCACGGCAGATATAAAATAAAGGATTTAGAGATATACAGTGTAACCCGGATATAAGAGAGTTGTCGAGACCGGAGAAGTAGTCTCTCATATCCAGGTTTCTCTTATATCCGGGTTTGGTCTATTTTGTTTAGGTAAGTACGGCTCTAATTTGGGACCAGATAAAATCTCTTATATCCGGGTTTCTCTTATATCCAGGTTACACTGTACTACGTGTGTACCTAGGAGCAATAATATACTTGCCTCTGTCTGTCATTCTTCAGTCTTCACCCACCTTCCAGGAGCTGTTTGGCACTACAACCATATAAAATACACAACTGCTGCCAATGCGAGTCCCCCTGCTTTTTTTTTATAACTATTCAGATTTTAGAATTTATGAAACTGATGTCTCATATTGTAATTATCTCCCTACAATCTTCACTCTCTAGAGAGGGAGATAAAAAAGGAGATCATCATGGTGTCTTTGGAATAAATGCAAGGGTGAATTAACCTTCTCGTTTGTACGATATTTTATCTTCCCATATCCTCAGGAACATTCCTTTTCTAGGCCTAATATTTTATTTGGAATTATCCACTTAGCCGTAAGTGCCAGAAGTGGGATAGCTACGAAAAGAAATTTGTAAACATTCGGATTCTGAACACTATCTTAAGTACCCGTTTTTACTTTTACACATTGAAATTTTTAACATTTTTTAAAAAATTTGTTTCTGTCTTGTACCACACCTGAGTTGTATTGCTTTCTAAACTTTCTTGTTCTTTCGTAAAATAAACAAAAATACCTGCAACATAAATCTCTACAATAGTCTTCCAGACCTGAACAAGGCTAGTGACATCAATGACCCTCTGACACATGTTGTGCCATTGCCAGACACTCTCCACCCAGTACTTCTGGAACACTAAGGTCCACCATCAACCAATGAACCACCGACATTACTTGTGCTATCATCACTTTCAGTAACTAATGAATCTCCACACCACCTCATGGTAACAAAACCAAACGATGTACCGAACCTCAGCACCAGACTTTCTTAATTGAAATTTCGAGTAATTTGCTTTTTTAAGCTTCATGCTAAGTATCTAATAAAAGTTTCTGGAATCGTATTTAGGTGTAAATTTACATGCTTAATTCGAAAATAACATTGCTGGCCTTGTTTAACTACATTCACTGCGGAACATTTTGCACATGGAAGCTTAATTAATGGCCTTTTTACTGCTCTTACTCATCTAAATTACTGCGCACTTAAGTTGTGTAGAAAAGCAATCACAACTAAATTAACAACAAGCAGATATTCGGCACCTTCCCCTTTAATACGCCATGATACTATGTTTAGCCACGCTCAGTAACGTGTGAAGGGCTGAAGACTGATTTCTTTCACTCTGTGATTTCTTTAGGATGACCATTCAGCTGTATTTGGTAGTCTGGAAGAAAGTTCTTTCACTCTGTGATTCACCATAGAAAAACATTAATTAAACTTCCATCAAGAATACATGCTGTCAACACCCTAAACAAACATCTACTACTAACGCTACGTGTTAAAAACATTTCTTGATATTTTAAAGTAATATTTGTTTCAAATCAGATTAATTAAACTTTAATTCAGCTAATATTGTTCCAATAAAATTTCAGAAAATGAATTTTTTTTTACTTTTAGAACATTTTTAATATTATTGTGATGAAATATAATTTGTTGGGATTAAAGATTGCTAAAACAGGCAATAAAAGAAAAAAATTCAACATGAAAACTCCTCCCATTCAATTTAAATTAGTTTTGAAATGTAGTAACGTTTTGCTTATTGGAAATATTAAATTTAATCAGCTTGAAATTAAACCTAAAATAAAATCTCCAAGGAAGATTTTTCATTTTTTAAATTTATTTTAAACCATAGATATCTTGAACCTGTGAAGATAAGAATGAAGGGAAGATAGAAATGGAAAGAGAATCAGATTAAGCTGATAAGAACAGATACTACACTTTGATCTTAGTCAAAAGGCCTAGAATAATAACTGCCCCTTCTTCCAGATCCACATTATCTGACAACGGAATCTGAGTAAGGTAATCAAGAAAAATCCAGTGGCCATAAATAAAATGACGTTGCTTGCTGAATTATTTTTAACTTATTATTAGGATAAAACTTCATAAGATAGGGATTTCACTAGAAAGAAAGATGGGAAGAAATAATAGTCTATTCTGTTTTGAGTGTGTAGAAAAACAAAAGACATACTCCACTAGAGGTAAGAGACCAGGCACTTCAATCTCTGTCAGAAAGCTGTATAATGATTCAAACGTTGACAGAGGAACTCTCTCCTGGGTCATCTAGTGAGTGGTTTTTAATACCACCAATGCTACTTTGTCTTGCTGACTGTTCAACTTCAAATTACTTTGTTTGAAATTGTTTAGCAGAATAGGAATACTGAGGCAAGACTGACACTCTTTGCTTAAAATATGGTGAGTGAGGTGCCAAAGGTTGATGCATTTGTTTGATATATGCATAGATGTGCTTGTTTTGTCATAATTAGTACATAAAGTTATCATCTGAAAAGCATAGCCATTTGTATTTTTGTGAGCCACAACTGGAGAAAAGTTTGCTTTCTTTTGGAAGAAGATGAAGAAAATTGCAACTTTTCCATACATGACTCCCCAAGCTCACATAAAGAGGAGACAAACATAGGTAGTTGTTTTGAGTTACTCTGAATGTCAATTTGTAAAGCAAAAGGATTTAACTGAGGGAAAAGGAAATTTGGGGAAACTCTCTCTCAGTCATAGAAACAATTTAACTGAAATTGACAAGTTGCAGTAAAGATCAAAGAGGAAGATGGAATAGGAGAGATGGAGAATATATTTTTATTGTCCAGGAGACAGTCAAACATCAGAAATTCACTTATTCTGAAAAGTACCCTTTTTAAAATATAATGTTTTTAGTGACACTCTACCTTGAGTGAAAATGCAGATCCACAAATGCCACAAGAATATAGAACTTCAAAAGAATACAGTTTCTCTCCAGTGTGTGTACGTTTTCAGATTCATCCATGTTTTCTGCAAGTGTTTGGGTTCAATATTAGATAGTTTAAAACAACTGTTGGCATACTTCACTGAGTCCAGGTGCTTCAAATAAAAAAAGAATGAACTAAGACAGTATCTCGTAAAGCAACATTGATGTGTATTTTCATATGATGCACTAAAAAAAGAATTTTCTACTGATTCAGAAACTAAATGTGCACAAAGATAGTCTTTCTGTCCAATGTGTATTCACATGAGTCACCAAAACTGATCTGTCTGAAAATACATAAAAGCATCACAAGAATATTTTTCTCTCCAGTGTTATTATATATATATATAGGTCACAAAACATCACTTCCATGTAAATGAAGAACAACCAAATTCACAATATTATAGTTTTACTCCAGTGTGTGTACAATTATGGTTGACCAGATTTGGCTTCCATGAAATTGCCAATCCACAAATTTTGGAAGAATATGGTTTCTCTTCAGTGTGTGTATGCATATGTGCTACCAAATGTGACTTCTATAAACATGCAGATCCACAAACTACACAGGTATCTGATTTCTATCAAGCATGTGTACATATATGTCTCACTTAACCCAGCCTCCGTGAAAATGCAGATCCACAAACTTCACAAGAATAAAGTTTCTATCCAATGTGTGTATGCATATGATTAATCATGTGTGACTTGTGTGAAAATGCAAATCCACGAACATCACAAGAATATGGTTTCTCTCCAATGTGTATAAACATTTGAAAAAATATAGTTTCCATTAAAATGTTGATCCACAAACATCACAAAAATATGGTTTCTCTCCCATGTGAATACACATTTGACCACATATGGTTTCCATGAAAATGCAGATTCACAAACTTCACAAGAGTATGGTTTCACTCCTGTGTATGTATGCATATGATAACCAAACATATCTTCCAAGAAAATTCAGATCTACAAACTTCACATGAATAAGGTTTCTCTCCACGGTGTGTACACATATGCCTGAACATATATGACTTGTGAAAATGCAGATCCACAAACTTCACAAGAATAATATTCCTATTTAGTGTGTGTACGCATATGCCTGATCATGTTTGATTTCAGTGAAAATGCAGATCCACAAACTTCACAAGAATAAGGTTTTTCTCCAGTGTGTGTACGCATATGATAGACCAGATCTTGCTTCTGTGAAAATGCATATTCACAAATTTCACAAGAATATGGTTTCTCACCAGTGTGTGTATGCATATGAGCCACCAAATGTGACTTCCGTGAAAATGCAAATCCACAAACTTCACAAGAATATGGTTTCTCTCCAGTGTGTGTACGCATATGGTTATCTAGATGTGACTTCTGTGAAAATGCAATTCCACAAACTTCACAAGAATATGGTTTCTCTCCAGTATGCGTACGCATATGTGTCAATAAATTAGACTTCTGTGAAAATGCAGATGCACAAACTTCACAAGAATATGGTTTCTCTCCAGTGTGTATACGCATATGTTTGACCATTTCTGACTTGGGTGAAAATGTAGATCCACAAACTTCACAAGAATATGATTTCTTTGTAATATGTGTTTCCATCTGGGCTATTATGTCCAACTTCACAACACTTTAGCAGCTTTTATATGAATATATCCTGTCTTTCCTGCTTGTTTATGCATAAGAGGAAATGTGTTTTTGTAGAAAGATAAACCACACATTTCAAAGTACATTAATTCTTGCCAGGTGAAGTTCATTATCATGGTTTTGACCATGTCGATCAATAATATTCACATGAACCATGTAGCATTTATTTGTCTGCGTTTTCATGGTAAGTGAAACATCCTTTCCCTTATAAAACTCTCATTAATAACCAATGCAGTTTTTGTACAACCAAAACATCTGTGAAGAAAAAAAGCAGAAAAGATATATTAATAGGGGCAGTGAATAATATATGAAAGCAATCCAAATTATGAGATATACATGTAATTATTATTCCAATAATGCATCAGCAGCTACCATCAGTGAAGGCCAAACAAGTTTGCTTCATCATCACATCATATATTATGAAATGTATACGATTAAAATCAGAACATTGTCAATTCAGAAACAATTCAAATATGGATCTTGAAAAATATCTGTTGATTTTGGACTAATATCACTAGCAATATGGTCTGAGATTATCTGCTGCAGGAATATCTGCCCAATAAAAGAAAACATCATTTTCCTCAGTGCAAAGGAAAAGAGATCTTTTGTTAATATCACCTACATTTTGTTAAAATAATACTTAACAAATTGAAAGAAAAAACACAGGAATAATTAAATAATTTCCCCAATTAATGTAATATTTTCTACTTGATTTCATTATGTATTATGTGAAAAAATGGTTTTATTTAAGAATAGGAAAGTGTGGAAATTAAGAATATGAAAAATTGGTAAAAACATTTATCATAACACAGGAATGAGAGAAAAGTAATATGGAGTGAAAAATCAGGCAAATAAAGATTGATTGGTTATATTACCAGCACGTGTCATTAATGCCTAAACAATTGGTTGGTTGGCAGTGAAATGAAGAAAGTACATTATTTCTGTAGATATAATAGATATTATCTGTCTATATTTCTGAGATGAGGTTTGTGCCTATTTACACTATTTATACCATTCAGATTGCTGTCTTCATTTTTATTGCCATATTCACAATGTTTCAGCCATTGTATACACAGACCTTCTTCAGGTGATATTCACTGGAACTTCAAACGAAAGCTTTTATTTAGTCCACCAAAACAAAACAGAATATACAGAAAACTTGGAAGACCTTATTAGAAATTTAGTAAAGAAAGATAATGGAAACAGTACAAAAACAGTTGTAGATACTAATCAAGAACAAGGACCACTTCCCAGCTAAGAAGGTATTCTGCTCAGGAAAATTATTAACTGCCAAGGCTTTGTGTGCCACCATCTGTGGATATAACTTAATAGGAAAGTCACTATCATATGCCTGAAATTCCACCCACTTCCAGATGGGGAGCCTGGATGTGGTGAGTTTGCTCACCAAGATACCTACAGAGGAGGCACACTCAGTAATCAGAGATAGACTGGGCTCAGACTCAACCTTAGGAGAATGAACCAGTATACCAATAAACCCTATGAAAATGCTGATTTTCTATAAACAAGCAACACACTTCGGAATGGGATTGGGCATATGCTGACAGGATGAAGGCTTAGCAATGGTTTAGCCATTGTCACCATCAATGACAAACATATACATGGAATACTTAGAAGAAATGGCATTAGAATCCATATCACTAAACTATGAATGAGATAAATAGTAGATGACACCTTTATAATCTGGTCTTACCCGGAAAATGTCCAGCTACTATTGGACCATGTGAACTCAATAAGAACATTGAAACAGTTCACAATTGATAGGGAAAACAACAACTCACATTCCTGGATGTACAAAAATCTCAAACAAAGCATGGGTTCAAGTCATTCTTATACCGCAAGCAACATTCACTGGACAATGCCTCAACTTCAACTCCTATCACCCATACAGTGCAAGAAAAGAGATCGTTTGATGCTTACAACATTGAGCAAAAGTAGTGACCCAGAAACATATGATCAATTGTCATAAATTTTCAAGTTTTAAAACTTTGAAGGGATGATGTGAAAAACGTGTTGAGACATACACATGTAATGAATAACAAATTGCTGACAAAAATATTTCTCTGTAAAAGGAGAACAACATGAGACCTTTTAATAATAATAATACCCTGTATAGACTTCCATACAAGGAAAAATGGGAATATTTAAATAAAATAATGTTCATTATTTTAGAAATCTGTGCAAAATGACTTATATTAAGTTTTTCAATTTTTGATTTGTAAATATAATTTCCACTTAATTACAATATCACTTAAAAAACAGAAAGTAATGCAGAATTTTAAAAGTTTCTTAATTGAAAATTATTTTAATTAAAATTTTTAAAAAATCGAAAAATTCTTGTAAAAATTTATCATTTCTCAAAAAAAAAAAAATTTCTGCAGGCAACAGTGTCCTTAATACAACTTATTTATAAAAGCTATTCTAATTGTCATAGTTTTATTACATTTTCTAATTTACTGTTCAGAGCAGATTTTCAGAAAAACAGCAGTAGTTTGAAAAAAAATTTGATGATTTCCTATCTCCGAGGCATCCTACTTTTAAATATGGAAAATTGGGGCAGAAAATTTGATTTTTCAAAAATTCATGAAATTAAGTGTGCGGCATCACAATGTTTCATTAAAATCTGACAATTATTTGACTTTTACAAGAATTTTCCAATCAATGTGTTTTTCACCCGAAAAAAGGCACTAAAAGTATTGGCAGTACTGACTAAAAATTTGACGTTAAAACTAGGTACCTCTAATAATTCACTAAAAAATCAGTATGGCATAATGATAAAAGGCCCCAAACTTAATAAAAACAAAGTTTTATCATTAAAATGTTATTATTAAGAGGAAAGAAGAAAGTATTTTTAAATTATTTTTAAAAATTTTGTCCTTCTTTCTAACATGTTCTAAATTTGGGTAAGAAAATCTCTTTTTTTTTGTTAACTTTGTACTAGTGGTAATGGCCATTTTAGTGTAGCAGTTTCCGAGGGGAAACTCATTAATTTAGAAATTCTTGCAAAAATCAAATAATTGTCTGATTTTAATGAAACTTTCAGAACTTATTAAAAAATGAATGAATTTATTTTTGAAATTTTTATTTTTAGAAAATCTTGGTAAAATTTTTTTTTTACATCTGTTAAAGAAGCCCCCCCCCCCAACCTAAAATTAATTTTATAACATTTTCTAGTATTTCAAACAGTTCACAAATTGTTTTATATTACTTCTAAGCAGGACACCTTGGAGAAAGTAAATCAATTTTTTTTTTTCACATCTACTGCCAACTTTTTAAAAACTGCTCTAAATCGTAAAATAAAAACTACAATAAAAGTATCTAATTATCCAATTAGATAGGCTTTTATTTGCTTTTATAAATAATATACATTAAGGACATTATTATCTGAAGAAAATTTTTTTTCGATGAATAAAGAATTTTTACAAGAGTTGTTTGCATTTTTCTTTTAGTTTTTTTCATTTTTCTTTAATTTTAAAATGCTTCCAAACAGAGTATGGGGTAGGTAATTAAGTTTTTAAGTGAAGACTATATTTACTAATCAAAAATTAAAAGCTTAATACAATTAATGCTACCAAAACTTTTTACCATAATTAAAAATATTTTTTTGTGCATCAAAATGTTATTTTTTTTTTAGTATATCTCGTAAGTGACATATGGTTAAAAGGTCACATTTTTCAAGGTTTGTCTCCTCGTTGGGGAAAGCCCCTTGACATATAAAGGTCTTATCTCACTCTCAATTATTAAATTAAAAATTAAATTGAGATAATAAAATTATCTCATTTATCAATTTAAACAATTAATATCTGAGTGAGATATTTTAATTATTAATATAATAATTTTATTAGTTATTATCTCAGTTATATTAAAAATGTAATAGCTTAATGAAATATTAATAAAATTATTTATCATTATCTTAGCTATTAAATAATGGAAAAGAAAGGGGTAACTCAATTTATTTATTACATTATTGAGTCAATAATGTAATAAATTTTTTATAGGATTTTAAATTATTATAAGAACAAAAAAAAAAACAACAAAAAAATGTATGTCAATTTTGGTGCACCGTACTAAACCTGTCAACACGTTCAGCTATCAAATTATCGATGGAGACGTAAAAATAACAATACACCGAAGTCAAGAAATGTTTGTCTAGAAAATTTTATGCTATAAAGTGATATTTGTTTCAGAACAGATTAATTTAACTTTAAATTTGCTAATTTTACGAAAGTAACGTTTCAGAAATGTATATCTTATTTTAGAGCGGGATTTTCAAAAAGGAAAAAATAAGTTTAGTATACATTTCTCTAAAAAAAAAAAGTTAAAAATGGCTGTTTCGATTTGTTTTTCGGAAGCATCGACTAAAAATAATTCAAATTTCTATTTGAAATACTCCACGGTTTTTTTTGGGGGGGGGGGATTAGAAAATTTAACCTTTGGCTTTCAATTGAAACTGGGAGAAAACTTCGAAAAGGATTTTTCCTTCATGAAAAATACAATTTTTACCTTAGGTATACGAATTTTGGCGGGGTATCTAGAAAACTATTACGTCGACCGTTGACGTAAAAAAAAAAAAATCGAACGTGTTAGAAAGAAAATAACAAACAAAAATAAATAAAAAATAAAATAATAACAAACATTTGACGATAAAACTGTTTTTATTAACAAATTTGGAGCTGTTTTTTTTTCAGCGAGCAACCACAAAAAAAAATAACGAACGTACTAGACTAGATAAAGGATTAAAGATTTTTTTTATAAAATAATACTTTCTTCTTAACAATATCACAAACATTCTGACGTCAAGTTTGGGGAGTATTTTTTATGATGGTATGCTCTTTATTTAGCAAAAAAAGAAAAAGTGGAGGTACCTACAAAAAATTTACCTATTTAATTTACGGAAATTAATTTTTTTGCCAATTCGTATTTGCTTTACTAAAGCAGAAAGCTGCTTTAGAATATTATCTTTGAAATGTAACGAAACTTATTTCAGAGAAGACATTTAAATTATTTAAAATGCGTCTCTTTTGCGCGGGGGGGGGGGGGCTTTTAGGAAGTCCGTGACAGTTCGTCAACTTACCTTTTCAGGGCGAATTTCTAAAAACGGTAAAACGAAAACCTTTTCAGAAAAACAATCAGTATTATGTTGCTGTTGTTGTTGGAATTGGTATTTCTTTCTCAAGCTCGACAATATTATTATGGAATCAATAAAACTTCCTATTTTCAAATTAACAGCAATTAAGAAAGGATTTGAAAATGGAACAGATGTAGTTTCTAAACACAAACACCAAAACAGAAGAAAGGAATGACAATAACCGGTGTCAAAGAAAAATTTGTTCCTTCTCAAAAGTAGTCTAGGTACAGACAATCTCAAAACACTTGTATCGAAATGTTTTTTCCGATTTTAATTTTTCTGATTAACGAAAAATGAAAACCACAAAATTAAAAGCTCTTTAAAATTCAATATTTATCCAAGTAATTTGTTTCGAAGAAAATTAGTAAATTTAATAATTAATTAACAATATTTGCTTGATATAACGAAAATAACATTTTTACACACCTTAACCCATGCTGTATCAAGGTCACAGGTTAATGACAATAATCTTTTATTCTCATTCCCAAAGAACTCCCTTTTTATGTCATCTCAATGCACGTATGAAATGGTAAAAAAATACGGGGGATCAAACGGGCTATAATCTAGAAATTTTCTTTATGATGAAAAATAAATTATTTTCACATTATGGAACCAAGAGTTAAAAAATTTTATGAAAATTAGAATTAATTTTATTTTCATACGACATTAATAATGTATAGAATGGAAATTAATCAGAAACTAGTTAAATTGTAGTTTGGCGTTTAATTTCTTTTATTTTCTTACCTGCTTAATGCCATAAAATATTTAATTGCAACCAATGAAATCTATTTTTAACAATTCTAATTTTAAAATTGATGAAACTGAAGGGCTACAAAAAAGAACAGATTCCTAATTCCATGTGCTCTCCTTGAAAGAGGCCAATTAACGAAAAGGAAGTCTGTTGCGGACCCGGTAGCGTTGCAGCGCTGGCCTACGAAAATAAGGCCTTGTGCCAGACACTACACACGACTACCGAATCCACAAACAAAGTAAAAAAAAGAAATATATATGAAGTGTTCTTTTACTGTACAAACGTACAGTAAAAATAAGTAGACAGGCAAAACGACGAAAGGTAAAGGAACAAACATAAAATTTTATTAGTGTTTAACTAGTAAATTGTCTTCAGTGGAGACCATCAGTAAAGTTACTGGAAATGTTGTAGTTGAAAAAGAGGCAGTGACTAGTAGATTGTCTTCAGTGGAGACCTTCAGTAAGTTACTGGAAATTTGAAATCAATGGAAAGGCTGTGTCAAGTAGTCACAAAAGATAGGTAACGTTCTGCGCCAAAAATGAAATCCAAAATGGCTAAGGCGGGAAAATTCCCTCAGGAAGAAAGTTCAGAAAGTCAGTTTATAATGAATAATAAACATACACAGCAAAGGAAAATACTCACTGCGAAATTTTATAATTGTGAGTGTAATGTAATTTTTTTTAAGGTAACTGGTTCTGAAAGGACAGAGTTCGAAGCATATGAAAATTCTTGTCCTTCATGTCGAAGGTTTCGAAAGTTCCCTGTTCATGGAAGTGGGCGGCTCGAAAAGGATGTTCGCATCAGGACGAAAAATTCGTCATCGTAAAAGGTAATGTGACGACAGTGTCGTACGTGTTAAGGTACAGCGACGAGCCATGAGGGTCTAAGCAATGTTTGCCGGTAAAATATCCCTGTCTGTATATATGGTTGACAGACAAGAGATAAGTGAGCCTGCTGTCCGGTTCAACGAACCGCCAGCGACTGATTTTGAAAAGCCAATTTTTCCATGACGTCAGAGCAAAAAGCGCGCGAAAACATATCAGCAGGAGCAGCTTCCTCACTTTCGGCCAAGAACAACGGTTTACTGCTATTACTATCCGAAAGTGAAAGGAAGGGGTGAAGAACACGCGCGTGCGTCAAGTTGTAAGTGGAAATAGCGTGCTATCCCACAAGTCTCTATTTCCCGCCAGTAGGACGGTTTACTTTTTCTATGGAATTTTAGTGTTCTACTTCAATTTAATAATATTTTATGTGTGATCTAATTCCATTGGTTAAAATGATTCCAAAACATTTCCTACGTAAAAGTACTGCGATCGACAAAATCGGTAAAAAAAAAAGTGGATCACAGAGCCTTGACATTTCTCTGACTCCTGGTCAATTAAATTTCGTCTACGTCCGCACGGTTAACATGAATTTGCCGCGAAAAATCTGTCTATGTGTGTTCGAGCCTATCACGTGGTACACATTAATTATAAATACTTACCGACATCTTCAACTCTTCCTCTTTTTTGCCTTCTCTCACATACAAGATGTAATCTGTGGAGAAATAAGATGCTATGACACACGCACATACACACACGTACGTACGAACATTGCACATCTCTTAACTTGTCTTATTCACTCCTTCAACTACATGCAACAGGAATTTATCAATTTCTAACAGTGAGCTTTACGGCATCAAACAATTCGCTAAACAAATTCATGCCGTTCAAATCTTTGAAGTGTCTAAGTTAGATTTCCTAACATAATCCCAAACTTCGAATTCACTCACTCACCAACAAACTACACTTCAATTTCAATATCTACGATTTTTATCGAGACAACAAGAATTCTACTCAAGAACATACACTACAGTTTGCCAAACAAACATTTATTTGGACATTTCTTTCATTGAGACTGAACTTTATTTCATGAACTGAAATCTTTTCTCTGGGTTCAGATAATAATATTTTCTCTTAAAAGCCTTTAAGAATTTCCAGTTAAAGGTAAATAACTCCTGCTATTAATTACAATTCTTACTACATAAAAATATCACACACTTGATTGCTTTGTACGTCGTACAGTAAAATGAAGATTGTTTGTTATTATAAAAAATGTTTTTGTGTTGTTTCTCTTGTTTGCGTTTTGTTTGCTGACACATTTGTAAAGTAAATAAAATGTACGGATTGAATTGAGGCCGTTCGAACCACTATAGAATCATGGTAAGGGAATTAATAAAGAACTTTCATATAAAAAAATATCATTTTTTTGTATGAATGAAAGAGTAAAATAAAAACATTTAAAAACAAGTTTATATTCGAAAATGTTATTAAGCAAATATTCAAATATACCCTTATTTAATTAAAAAATAAAAAACTCTTGTTACAAACAGCAAAAGAATAAATTTCAAAATTGCACTGAAAACGTACAAGTAATGTGTTTTAAATATATTGTTATTATGGGCTTTGCTTGATTCCTGCATTTGGTTAGTAAAATTCAACATATAATTATTATAACAACAAAAAGTGAAATATTTACAATAAATAATACTAAGGATTAAAATTTTGTTATACAAGTTCGGTGGAGTAAGTAAGTTTAAGTAAGTTCTGGTTGTTAGTAGTTAGTTAAGTAATGTGGTTGTTAGTAGAATATTTCCTGTTTGTGAATAATAGAGTTTGGAAGTTATAAGTCTATCAATAAAGGCTATATTTAAGAAGAGAAGTGATTTATCTGTGATCTTCATTTCTGCAGCTTCCCAATTCCATGTGCTCTCCTTGCAAGAGGCCAGTTAACAAAGAGAAAGTCTCTACATTTCCCACCAGTAGGATGTTTTACTTTTTCTATGGAATCATGGTAATTTGATTTTTTTTTATTTTACGTCATCGCGAGATCACAAGAACATATTTACTATTCCGTGTAGAGTTTTAATAAATAATAAAAAAGAAGTTTTATCGTCAAAATGTTTGTTATTATTAAGAGAAAAAGACAAAAGTATTTTTATTCTTTTATTACATTTTTTTAGTATTTTTCTCCTTAGAGAATTGAAGTCACCAATTTCTTTTTCACAAAAAGCACCCCTGTGACACTATTGGAAAGGTGTTAGTAAATTGGAAAACACAAAATTCCTATAGACTGAAAATATATCGATGAACAAAGAAAAATGAAAGAAAAGTATATTTGTTGTAGAAAGGTCAATGAATTTATAAATAATCAATGAATAAACGGGGCTTATTCAAAAAATTGTTATTATTATTTACATTAAATTATTATTGTTTAAAAATGTCTTATTTTTTTAATATACCTCCATTAAATCGGTATACCTGAGGTTTAAATCAATTTTCATAAATGAGAAATCTGTCTTGAAGCTTTCATTTTAGATTTAATTTCAAGCTAAAGGATTCCAGAAAGCAAAATACTGTGGTGTATTTCAAATAAAAATTACAATAATTTTTAGTCAATTCATATTTTCAGAAAAACTAATCAAAACGGCAATATTGACATAGTTGTAAACAAAATTTAATTCCCATTTTCAAAAAATCTTGTAAAATAAAATGTATATTTCTGAAACGTTATTTGTGAAAACATGTTACATTAATCTGTTCTGAAACAAATATTACTTATGGCATAAAATATTGCCTACAAGCCTTTCTTAACCACGGAGTCTTGTTATTCTCACATCTCCATTGACGGCGTAAGGTGTTGACAGGGTAAGTATGGTGGACCAAAATTGACATAAATTTACGAATTCCAACTAAAAAAAGTCATTATTCATCAGAAATTTTTTTTTCAGAATATAATGTCCTTCATGTATTGTTTGGGACGAGTAGAATGTAATAAGTTTCTTTAACGAGAGTGTTGGAAATTATCAGAAGGATTTGGTTGTTAGGCTGGTGTGTTCTAAACATTCATCCTCAACAATAAAAATGTTTAACATATGAAACACAACAAAGCAATAATTCAATTCAAATAATACGCACATTTATATACAATTAAACAATATTTACAATGATGTTTTGTGTTATCAAAAGTTGGTGTGTTAATGATGTTTTGTATTATAATATCCGAATTGTTTGAGTGTTTCAATATATTCATGTACTATTACAAAGTTATGGTAGAATGAGTTTTTGGTAAATTAAATGTTCAATTACAATTCAACATGAATGTGTATGCAATTATTTACGTACTGTTTTTGGTTAAGTCATCTGAAGTTGCGTACACTTAACTGTAGTTAAGGTTTTAGTTCGATTGTAATTTTTACTTAAATAGTAGTGAATATTTTCTTGTTCACTTTAGGTAAGCAAAGTTTGTTTAAAGTTCGAAAATCTTTCTTGGTCACAGAGGATTATTCGGGCCAGTTGTCGTTGAGCCAGTGATGTTCTTTTTGCGCGGGAAAGTTACTGTTTTGAGTAGCGTTGTTTTGTTTGGCATCTCTCTGTGTTCGATCCGCTGACTGACTTGGTCAGTCCAAAATCTTCCTTTTATAAGTTCTCGGATATCAAAATCGGCTCACAGAGTTTTGGCGCAATTTACTTCTTTTCGCGTGAGCTTTCGAATTTTCGAGCTGTAAGCCAATAGAATTCTCAGATCGGAAAAATTGAGGCGCAGTATTTATGGGGTACGGACTAGTCCATTACTATTATGGGTAGGTTCCCATAACAATAATTTTAAAAAATACTTTAGTTTGTTCTCTTAATAATAACATAAATATTTTGTTTATATTAAGTTTGGGGCATTTTTTCATCATACTAATGCTGTTTTTTAGCGAAAAGGGGGAAGTACCTACATAAAATTGTACCAATAACAAAAAATATTATTAAACTATTAATTAACGTATTTTTAAACATAAATACCAATGTCAAATTTAAGTACCTCCACTACTTCGCTGAAAAGAGCATACCCTGATGTAAAAAGGCCCAAACATGATAAATAATTTTTTATCAGCTAAATATTTGCTATTATTAAGGGGAAAGACCAAAGTATTTTATTATTATTTTTTTAAAATTTTGTATCCTTCCTAGCAAGTCCGAAAATCTTGTTTTTTGTGTCAGCAAAATTGACATAAAATCGATTATCACACCCATTTCTGACAACTCCCTAAACAAAAGTGACATTCTAGGCTTAAAAATCTTGTAAAAGTCAATTATACATTTTTGAAAATTTATTTCAGAAAAATTAGAAAATTTAAAGTTTACTTCACGTAATTAGAAACAAACATTACTTAATTTTTTAGCAGAAACAATTAGTTGAAAATAAGAGAAGCAGGTCTAACCATGGTTATTGGTTTTGGAGGTGTGAATTAACGTTTACGCCAACGTATCAACAACTGACGTCGGAGCAATTTATCGGACGGAAGAACAGAAGTGACAGTATTTTCGAATTTTAAGTGAACCAGCTTATTTAAATATAAAATAATTCTTAAAAATTAAGTACTTCCAAAAGTCTAATATTTTATTGATTTTAGGTACTTTTTTTAAAACAAAGTTATATCTAAAGCCGGGACTGTTTCCGTCCCTAAAACTGAATCTAAAAAAAAAATTAATAATTGAATTTTGTCTCTTACTGAAAAACAATAAATTAATTATATTTAGAAAATGAAATTAAAATATTTAGTGGAATAGGATGTGAAAAAAGGAAAATTAAAAATTTTGAAAATGTGATGATGGTTGATCAGTCAGAGAGTTTGACACGTGTTAGCCAGAACGAAAGCAACGCAATTTATGAGGTTGGATCCTCGTTATCAGGAGAAACAACTCTTAAAACACTTGACATTATTTCTCAGTTGTGCATCCGTAGTTTTTCTGGAAACGATTTTAAAACATTTTTTGGCATATTAAAACATTACTCTAAAAATACTAACGCTTCACAGATTGTGAATATAAATCTGAAAAAAATATGTCTTTTTAATAAAAGTATTTCCAAAAAAAGACATATATTCAAACTTGATTTTATTTAACAACTGTATCACATTTTATATTTCAAATTGAAAAAAAAAAAGAAATTCTTGAAAAAATTCATTTTTCCTCGGAAAAATATTTTGGCTTTAGGCAACAAGGCCCTTAACATATCATAAAGACAATTAAAAGCTTTTCTAATTAAATAATGTCTTAGTTTTATTGGTTTTATGTTTACAGTCCAAGGGAAATAACTTATCATTAACTCTTTGATTTCGATACTCTTATGAAAAAGAGATTTTTAATTGTAATGCAGTTTCCTGATGTACTCGGCGGGCAGAATAAACGTTGATATCTGTCTCTCCGATTTTGTGCATTCATTTATAAGACACAGTAACTGGCGACGAGGATCATAAAGCTGAATTAATTAACAAATTAATTAACAAACCTCATACACAAGCAAAAAAAAAACAAAAACAATATTACGGATTTTTCGTCATTACAAAAAGAAAAAAAAATACTATGTCACTTCCAGGTTTTGAAAATTTCATTGTTCACGGAAAAGAACATACAGCCTGGACAAGATGGAAAAAATTTCCAAGCTGGATAACCTTTTCATAGCTCTGGATATAAACACCGACAGGCGTAAAAAAAAAAGCTTTACTTTCACATTACGGAGCTAACGACATAATGGAAGTCTATGACGCCATGACAGACGAACAGAAAGGCATGAATCCAATGTCAGAAGGCGAAAACCCAACACGGAAGGAATATTATGCATTAAAAAAGTCCACAGTCTGGAAATGGCGGAAACGCGAACAAAATGCTTTCAATAAACTGAAGGAGACACTCACCAATAGTAAGGTGACGTCAAATTTTGACCCCCACAAACCAACAGCAATCCTGGTGGATGCCAGCCCTGTAGGACTAGAAGCAATTCTTGTGCAATAAGTTCGCCGCATCTGCTATGCAAGTAGAGCTCTAACAGAAAGAGAACAAAAAATACTCCCAGACTGATAGAGAATACTTCTATATGGAGTTGAGCATTTCTACCTTAATCTCTTTGGGGCACATTTTACAGTTATCACAGACCACTCACAGGAAAAATGAAGAGTAGATAACCCACGACAGCCAGGCCAGAGAGATGGCGCCTACGCCTAATGCCATACAGCATGGATCTGATATACAGACCTTGACGCGATGAAAACAACCCTGTTGACTACATCAGCAGACACCCCCACAAAATACCCAAGTATAACAATGTAGGAGAAGTATATATAGCAACGAATGCAATCCCCAAATCTTTGACTTTGACAAAAGTCTGCAACTGGGAAAGACCAACACCTCCAAAAAGTAATGCAAGCTATACGAACTGGACATAAAGGACTTTAAAAAATTCAAGGATGAGTTGTCCATTTATGATGGGCTTTTTTTTCAGGCAAAACAGGATAATCATACCTGAAAATCTGCGTCAGAAGACTATAGCTATTGCCCACCAGGCCCACCAAGGCATAATCAAAATGAAACAATGCATCAGAGAAAAGGTGTGGTCTCCAGGAATTGATAGGTTTGTAGAGGATACAGTAAAGTCCTGCATACCATGCCAGGCATCTCACCCAGGCCACAGCCGACGTGAACCCCTACAGCCTACACCACTACCACCAGAACCATGGAGCTCCCTTACCATTGATCTTGCTGATCCTTTTTCCCCAGGCGACTATTTACTTGTAGTCATAGAGGAATACAGCTGTTTTCCTGAGGTAGAAATAATCTCACCCACCTCATCAAGAGCAGTCGTGCCAAGACTTGAAGTCATCTTCTCGCGTCAAGAAATCCTTACCTCAGTCAAGACAGACAATGGTCCTCAATTTAATGGAGAAGCGTTTTCTAAAGCTATTGCATGAGTTCGGGATACAACACAGAAAAATTACACCTCTCTGGTCAGAGGCAAATGGAGAGGTGGAACGTTTCATGGTCAAACAAAAACATTAGGTCATGTATAACTGAGGGTACACATACATCTCAACTACCCACATTTCTTCATATGTATAGGAGCACTCCCCCTATACTTCGACAAAAATGTCCCCTTTTGAGGCTCTCACAGATAGAAAGATGAAAGTCGGCCTACCTCGCATACACTCTCAAGCCCCAACCCCAAACACACATGACAAAATAAACAAAAATATCTGTAAAAATGATTACATCAGTAAACAGATGTGTGAATATGCTGACAAACATATCTCTCAACACTTCATGGCAACGTTATCCTAGTAAAACAGAAAAAAACAAAAAACAAACACACCCACCTCCGCCTTACATAATAACTCAAAAGAAAAGCAGTATGATAACAGCATAACGTGGCCAAAATAGCATCACACGGAACTCATCTCATTTTAAACCCATAAAAGGTTTATCACCTGCTTGTTTGGAAGGAGAATATGAGAATGGCACAATAGATGCTGAGAGGCCTTGCAATTCAGCCCACATGCCGTTTTCAGCTGAAACCTGTATTGACACCACACCCACATCATCACCTTTCACCACCCCTTTCCTGGAACCAGAGATTTCCTCACCCGAAACGCTAGGTTTGTCCCGAGACAAACCTAGGGGTTTCTGGGTTAGGTACCTCCAACAATTCGCTAAAATTCAGTATAGAATAATGATAAAAAGGTTCCAAACTTAATAAAAACAAAGTTTTATCGTCAAAATGTTTATGTTATTATTAAGATAAAATTTTAATTATTTTCAAAAAGTTTTAATCCTTTCTAGCACGTTCGAAATGTTTGTTTTTTTACGTCAGCGGTCACGTAATATTTAGCCTTAGTTTTTTTTTTAATGTTTCCTTCTTTCTAAAATTTGGATAAAAAACTCGTTTTGTTTTTTTTTGTTTTTTTTTTTTTTTTGGTCACCTATGTACTACTTGTGGTAATGGACATTTTTAGCAGTTTCCGGGGGGAGGGGACCCATTAATTTGGAAATTCTTATAGAAATCAAATAATTGTTTGATTTTAATGAAACTTTCAGGACTTATTCAAAAAATGAATGAATTTATTTTTGAAATTTTTATTTTTAGAAAATCTTGGAAATTTTCTTTTTTTACATCTGTTACCCCCCACCCCCAACTTAATCTCATTAAATTTTCTAGAATTTCAAACAGTTCGCAAATTGTTTTATATTACTTATAAGCAGTACTCCTTGGAGAATGTAAATCATCAATTTTTTTTTTTCACAACTACTGCCAACTTTTGAAAAACTGCTCCAAATCGTAAAATAAAAACTGCAATGAAACTATTTAATTATCTAATTAGATAGGCTTTTATTTGCTTTTATAAATAATATACATTAAAGTCATCATTAACTGAAGAAAATTTGTTTTCGATGAATAAAGAATTTTTACAACAATTGTTTGCATTTTTCTTTTAGTTTTTCATTTTTCTTTAATTTTAAAAACTGTTTTAAAATTCTTCCAAAGAGAGTACGAGGTAGGTTCTTAAGTTTTTAAGTGAATATTATATTTACTAAGCGAAAATTAAAAGCTTAATACAAATCATGCTACCAAATTTTTTTACCATAATTAAAGATATTTTTGTGCGTCAAAATATTATATTGTTTTAGTATGGAAGCTCATAAGTCATATTATGGTTAAAAGTCACATGTTTTATGGCTTGTCTCCCCCTTAGGGAAAGCCCCTTGACATATAAAGGTCTTCGGCTTATCTCACTCTCAGTTATTAAATTAAAAATTAAATTGAGATAATAAAATTATCTTATTTATCAATTTAAACAATTATTGAGTGAGATAATTTAATTATTATTATAATAATAATTTTATTAGTTATTATCTCAGTTATTAAATTAAAACTATAATAACTTAATATAATATTAATAATTAATAAAATTATCTATCATTATTTTAGCTATTAAATAATGAAACACCAACTCAATAATGTAAGAAACTTTTATAGTATTTTAAATTATTATAAGAAACAAAAAAACGTTCTTAGAATTCATAAAATTATGTCAATTTTGGTGCACCATACTAAACCTGTCAACACATTCAGCCATCAAATTATCAATGGAGACGTGAAAATAACAATACACCGAGGTCAAGAAATGTTTATCTAGAAAGTTTTATGCTATAAGTAAGTGATATTTGTTTCAGAACAGATTAATTTATGTTTAAATTTGCTAATTTTACGAAAGTGACGCTTCAGAAATGTATATCTTATTTTAGCGGGATTTTCAAAAATGAAAAAAATAAGTTTTGTGTGCATTTCTCTAAAAATGTGGTACACAGCAATAAACAATGAGAAAAGCAGTCAAAATACAAGATAGAGGAATATTTATAGGTTAATAAATTATATATGTGTATAGCACGAATGACTGACAGCAAACTCCTTCTAACAATTAAAGCATAAAACACCTGTTCCTTATATTTACTACTAAATACATTACGAGTAAAGAAATATATTAAAAAAAAAACTAAGACCGTTTTATCTTTACCAGAAAGGAAAGTATTAAAAATTGTAAATTTACAATTTAATACAAAAAAAAACCTAGTGAGTTTAATGTAATAAGAAAATATTATTTACCTCATTGACAAGTAGGTGGAAAGCAAATTAAGAATAATAGGGTAACAAAAAAGGTGGAAAAATACCGGTAATGGTATCTCGTGTTTGACCCCAATACACTAAATGGGTTTCTGGACAGAGGCTTGTAGTGGACCCGTTTGGGTTTGAGTATTGTTGAATTAGGAACATGTGCTGTTTATTTCCTGCTAGAAGGCCCGACTACAAGAAAATGGCGGACTCAAATTGAATCCAACCGAAGATGTAAAGAAGACAAACAAGACCGATATATACATGTCAACAAATACAAGATTTACAAGTGACAAAGACATTAACATTTGTGTTTGTGTGTGAACGTAAAGAGTTTGTATTTTGGTGAATGTTCGTATGTACGTGTATGTGTGTTTAATTTTCACGGTGTCTTCCCAAAAGTGGGGAGATGCTATCTTCTAAGAGAGCTTACATTGTAGATGTGTTCGCTCAAATGAAGAAATGAAAATGAGAACGAAGCAAGAAGTTGCCCACTATTTATAGTGTAGGGAGAGCAACCCCTAGTGAACAATTAGGGAATTAAGGAGGAGCTAACTCCGACAGGCTGACTAAAAAGGCTAGGTTAAGATTTTTGAAATTCGGCTATATAATGGCGTGTAATAATAAAGGTGGACACGAAGCTCAAAATAAATTTACGGGCACCCTATATCAGTCTATCTGCCGAAATGTTTAATATTAACTTGTGTAAAAAAAACTTCTGCTGTCAAGCATACCAAAATATAAAGCGAATATTTTGCTTATAAGAAAAAGGAAAAGGAACTACTTTGTTTTGGCATTAGGGTCCTCTTTTATTAGGGAGTGACCAAAACTCACCATTTCTGTTGGAACTATTTTAGGGAGTGAACTAGGCTAACCGTCACTACCGAAATTTGGACACGTACTGAAAAGCACCTGTTTATTTATCCAAAAGAAACAAAAATAAGTGTTCCCAAAATTCTACTCTCAAAACACACATGTTAACACACAAAGGAGAGAAACGCTTTCACTGTAAAATTTCTGAAGTGAAATGTTCCCAGAAAGTACATCTCAAACAACAAACACATGTTAAGACACACTGTAAAGAATACTAGTGACACAAATGTAACCCAATAATTCACCAGAGACCTACACAAAACGAAGATCAGCTTAGAAAAGTTTTACTGAAAAATATACCTATATATTGCATACGTGTATTCCAGACAAACTTGAAACTTGCAGCAAAGCTTGGATTAGAGTAGACAGAATACATAAGCCACTAGAATCACCATATACAGGTCCTTTGCAATTTCTTGAATGGACGCCAAAATATTATATGATAAAAATTAATGATGACATACAAACCCAAGTATCCATTCATAGATTAAAACCCTTCGGTTAAACACAGGAGGAGAACACTAAATACCAGGGAAGCATGTTAGACAGAAACATGATAACCAACAAATCCACCCAACACCAAATGTAAAAGAGAACATAGAAGGTCACACTTCCAGGAAACCTAAAACTAAATCAGGTAGTACAGTTTCTTGGAAGGAACAGTACAATTATTTTTATGATTAGCACGTTCTGCTCAAGGCTGAGGATTTCTCTAATGGCTTCTCTTAAGAAAATAAAGGAAATGTTCTTTTTAACAGAATTGCTGGAATCAGCATGTAATTAGTTATCAGATTGATCAATAGATATACCAATGACAGCCCTGCCTCGTTTTCACCTTGGCAGACAATTTAGAAAATCTTCCTCTTTTGACAACAGACAGCTGACCGGTAAAATGTATTGAGATGCTTTCTGATCTCTAATAAAATGGAAATGTTAATGACATGTATGTACCATTTTGAATAAATATCTCTAATTATTATATATATATTTCTTAAAGTATATTGTGAAACTGAAATCATTTTCGATATGTTTCTATCTGGGTACAATCACAGCAATGAAATTATAAACAAAGTCCATAGTAAAATCAGTACAAATTTTCCATTGAAAATCTTTTCAATGGAAAAATTTTATTTTTTTCCTTAATTAAAAGGTAGTTTAACAATAATATTGTAAGAATAAATATTTTCTTCTAAGTAATTCTTTCATATCAGTGGACTTCATTACTTCTAATTTTTAGTTCCACTGAAGCAATTTTAAATTTCCGAAGCCTCTTTTTCACTGCAGTAAAATGCATTTTAATTGAATAAATCTTGACTTCTTTCTTTCTCCAAGCCAAATTTTTAGCTTGACTTCCCTAAATATGTTCATGTTATAATGTGCATAGAAGAGCAAATTTGGTTTTGAATAAATGTTTCTCTATATAAACCTTATGGGATCTTTCAATTCCCCAAATATGATCATATTGTAATGTGCATAGACGAGCAAATTTTGCTTTGAATGAATGTTTATCTATATAAACCGTATGGTATCTTTCAATTCCACAAAAGGGGATTATGTTGTAATGTGCATAGAGAGCTACACAACTCAATATCAAAGATCAACTTAGAAAATTGTACTAATATGCCAATATACTGCATGCGTATATTCCAGACAAACTTGAAACTTTCAGCAAAGTTTTGAAGTTCGATCCATTCATGTAGCAAAAACACTAAATACCAAGAACGCATGCTAGAAAGAAACATGACAACCAATAAATCCACTCCACTCCAAACAAAGCAAAGAATGTAGAAGATCCTACTTCCGGTAAACCTAAAACAAAATCAGGTAGTAATTTTTATTTGGAAGAAACAGAACGATTATTTCTTATGATTAGCACGTTCTGCTCAAGGGTGGGGGTTTCTCTAATGGCTCCTATTAAGAAAATAAAGGAAATGGCCAATCCAGTGTTCTCTTTAAAAACAGCATTGCTGTAATCAGTATGTAATGAGTTATCTGATTGGTCAATAAATGTCAGCCGTACGGTAAATGTTACGAGAAGGTTTCTGATCTACAATCACATTTAAACGTCAACATGGATGTACCAATTTCAATAAATATCTCTATTTATTAGATATATATTTGATATTTCATGTTTTTCAATTTTTTTTCTTTTTGTTCTGCGTTATTAGAACTGGACCCTCATATTGTACATTTATAACAGTGTCCGCACCAACCTGTGAACATTGATGCTATATATGTCGAAATCAAATGCCCAAAGCATAACTGCCCACCTCAAAATTCAGGACAACATCACGTTATGCAACGCTTTACTATGGTTGAAAATGAACTCTAACGGTTTGTGGTCCGACTTTAGTAGAAATTCCTCACCCAATAACAAATTGTGCGGCCTTTCAGTACTCCAGACAATTGCCAGCACTTCTTTTTCAATGTTAGGATTTGTCTCCGCTGCTGTCAACTTTCTCGACAAAAATAGGATATCCCTCTTGTGATAAGATCGCTGCTACGACACGTTCACTAGCACCAGTAGTTAGTGTGAGTTCTTTTGTCGGGTCAAATACCTTAACTACTAGCTTGTTTCTAAGTGCTTCCTTTAGCTTTTTGAAGGCTACCTCCTGTCTTTCAGTTCACTGAAATTCACTATTCCTCTTTCTCAAGTTCGCAAAATATACAATCATATCGCTATATCAAGGTATATATTTATTATAAAAGTTAAACCCAAGATAGATTCTCTTTCTTATTTTTTGGTGTACTTATTTCTGATATTTTGCTAATACGTCTGTCATCTGGCGAGATCCCATCTTCAGATATATAATAACCTAAGTATGAAATTTTCTCTCAATTAATTGCCATGTCAGCCTTACTCAATCTGCTCAGAACCTGTTCTGTTTTATTTTTTAGCTCCTCCTTGGTATGAGCGCCAATACCTATGTCATCCTGATAGACAATGATGTTCTTTTTACTCTTTCCAAAACTTTCTCAATAGCCTTTTAGAATATGTAACTTGATATTTTAATTCCAATTTGAAGATGGGTCCAGCTTAGGTGACCTATACTAGTGTTTATCGAGGCGACTTCTTGAAGATGTTCGTCAATTTTAAATCTGATTATACGAAGATTCCAGATTAATCTTGGCTAAAATTTTCATGCCAGTAAACTCGTGACAGGCTGTTTCAATATTTGGTAATGGGAAGGAATCTGAATATATCTGGTGACTTACACCAACTTTGTAGTCACCCCAAATCCTTAAATCACAATTGATTTTGCGCATGACCATGGTTGGAGAAGCCTTATTTCTACCTCCCTGGCAAAGTCTTCTCCAATATTCCTTGTTGACTCATTTTATTAAGTTTCGCCGGAATCACCGGAAGAAGGTGAACCGGAAGTTTACGAGAGTGAAAATATACTGGTTGGTTATTCTCTTTGAGCCGAACATTCATATCGTAGTCCTTTAAAACTCCAATCTCAAGTTCTTTTAATTTCATGCAATTAACCAACTTTGGGGTGTTTATTCTTAATACGTCAACCTTCAGGAAACCATGATATGTTATGCACACCACAATTATTATTGGTATTACTTTGAATCAATGTCTGAGCCTCGAACACCCACTCAAAGCATCCAGGTCTTTTAATGACTGATGCGTCAAATTGTTTCAAATGCAGATCGCTCCTCCTTAATTTCGGTCTTCCCAAAAATTCTTGGATAATATTGGCACAAGGCCAAAGGAGAAGTAGGCAAAGGAATTAGCTATCCTAGTTAATCAGAATCACAACCCATTCGTTCATTACAATGTACCCATTCACCACATGAACTTATCCATAACCACTCAATCCAGTATATACCACAATACCACATATTCACAGGGGATCTACAAAATACCCCATGACATAAAAATTTATATATGTAAAATGTCTTTGTTCTTTTTTAACAAAAATATGTAAAATTTTATAGAATTATGAAAATGATAGGGGAGGGGATGAACAAAATTTAAAATATGACAAAACTTTCAAAATAAAATAAAACAGATGTTACTAGGAACTGTCCGCCCTTCAAAAATAATAAGTGGCCGCTGTATTCTGCCAATATCAAGAATCACACTCACTAATGGAGTGAGAAGAAAAAAATAAATGATGGAGTGGGAAAATCAAAGGCTGACGCAGCTGAGATGGAAAAGTGAACGCAAACAAATTGGGGAGGTTAGGTATCTCGACGTGGCTCATAACAAAAGAGAATGCCGCGAGCAACACTTATTCACATTAACTAGAAAAACAAATAGTGTCTAACTTAACCAAGGGACATTTCACAGCAGACCGCCCCTTTGCATCAAGGGGACTTACAAAAGAAAATCAAAGCTTGCCCATTCACACTAACCACGTTCGCCACATTCATCCAACTTTTGCTGAAATCTGTCGATATCAAACGCTTTTTATCAGATCTGATCATCTTAAGCTGAAGCTCAAAGAATCCAACCAAATCCTAATGAGAATAACGTTTATATCGAAAGATTCCCGCTATTCGCGATGTCCATACAGCCATTTCTGCTATGGCTAGCAATGTAAGAAACACCATCCATTTCACCCTGGAGAAAGGGGGTAACACGTTGTCACACACTTATGTGAGATTAATGGACACATGGAGTGATACGAGCCGTCAACTCGCCGACACAGTCCCAGAAAGGGTGCACCCAGGACAATGGTAGAAAGCGTGTGAAGCTGTTTCTTATAAACCAAGGTCACATCAATAGTAGTCGGGCAAATCTTCTCAGCCCCATCTTAAGGTTACGTCATCGAGAGTTAGCACATTCTAAATCAGTCGCCAGACAAGCGAAACGCAGTGTTGCCAAGATAGTCTGCCACGGTTCTTTTTACTTGAATTTATATTTGCTGAGCCAGAGACGGTATTAAAATCCACAACAGTAGCAACAACAACAACAGGGTTCTGTCTTACCATTTATAAAAATTTTATTTTTATTTAAAAAAAAGAATTAAAAAAAAATGTCAAATTAAATGTAAAACCGTCTAGGTGTTGTTTTTTTGTTGTTTATTTACACGTCTTTTGAGAGAGGTGTATTTTTTGTAAGCCAGACGGTGTGTGTAAAAAAAAGGAAGCTGTGCGTTTTTTATGACCCTTTTGGATCAGGAATTTGCCGCCAAAATTGTTTGCCAAACTCTGATTTCTTCTGTGAAATCGTGCAATTTTTATGACCCTTTCGGATCAGGAATAGCCGTCAGAAGCAAAATTTTTGAAGGGCCTTTTTTATATATTGGCCAATGAAAATTAAGTTTTCGAGACCCGTAGAAATTCCGGATGGCCCCAAGTGGAGCCGACTTTTTCAAATAAAAGAGAGGGCTTTGAGAAACGAAAGCAGAAACGAAAAAAGAACGAAAGGGAACCGAAGCAGAGATCTGAGACGACACGCAGTTGGCAGACCACTTAACACCCTCTCTCTACTTTGACCAGCAAGTGGGCCATAAATCAGCCTTCAACTACCAAAAAAAACAACCTTTTCCAAAACCAATCCGGCCTGCTGTCAACGAAAATTCTTCAAAGGAGGTGGGTGCCTTTTGTGAGTTCTGCTAAAGTGGTGGTCTCTTTAAAAAAAACAAAAAAAAAACTTTATCCCTTTTTTGTATTTTGTAAAGGGTCTAAAACTTTATCCTTTTTTGTATTTTTGTAAAGGGTCTAAAAACTTTATCCCTTTCTTTTTGTATTTTGTAAAGGGTCTAAAACTTTATCCTTTTTTTGTATTTTTGTAAAGGATCTGAAACTTTATCCTTTTGTAATTTTAAAGGGTCTAAAATTAAAAAAAAACTGAGTTGGACTAAACAATTTCATAGCTTGTTTCTGTGGGTATTTCCTTTTTAGAAACCCCAGGAAAATATTGTTATCCTGCCGTGTTAGGCGCACAGAAGGAAATTTTTGTGCAACCTTTCTTGTTGGTGTCTGTACCTTTTGTGATTATTGTAAAATAATTGTACAATAAATGTTTTTTCCTGTTTTTAAAATTTTACGCAGTGGTTTGTCTTGTATCGTTAACTCGCGCTTACTAACGGCAGCTATCGTTTCTTCTGCCAACTAAATTGTGTCTGGCACAAGGAGTTGGTAGGAGTGAGAAATAAAAAAGAAACAAAATTTTTACACATTTTCACCTCCGAAGCATGATGAACTGTTGCGTTTGACAACAATTTTCATGTTAGTCACATTGCGATTGTTGAAATGTATTTGAGTGATTCATTTCTTATAGAAAGCTTTAAATGCTTTTTAGGCTGTTGTAATCTCTGTCTATAGGTAAAATGTTGCGTTTCTGGCATGAATAGTGTCATCCCAAGTTGAAAATTGAAATAATGCTAATAATAATATAGACAGTGTTAGTTGCTTTTTTAAAAGGTCACAAAATGTATACTGCAAAGAATTTAAAAACAAAGAAAAATTCACATCAAAAGTATAAAATTAAATTCAGGATTATCAGTCCTCTTACCCGGAGGTCTTTATAAAAATGGACTAGCTCATATAGTCACCGGGGGTGTACTATTTTTACTCCACAACATTGCCAATTCATAATAATATGAGGACGATGACGCACATTTTCTAGCAAGTTTCTGCTTATTTTATGTTCAGAAGGGTATCCTGATATTTTTAACCCGGGTTACCTGACATGAAGTCGTATAAATATGAATAATTGAGGCCGAAATTGCTATTACCACCACTCTTGGAACATATCATGTCTTGGCAAAATTTTAAATTAACCTTTAGCTGTGACACTATAAAGTAGTAGTAGCTGAAACTAAAAGGGGTCATGTGAAAAACGTGTATAGGAATTAGAGAATGGAAGGCTTAAAAATGTTAAGATGAAAACATGAATTGAAATATGGACCAAGGGTAAAAATGAAAATGATTTTTTTTCCTTTCTGATAACCAGAAAAGCCAAATGGAATGTTGAGTTCAAAATATGGTTTGAGAAATGTAAGCCAAAGAATGAATGGAGTTATGATTTGAAAAACCGATACTGTAAATAATCTGACATGCGTGAAATGTAAAAACGTATTTGTCAGACAAAAAACAAACGGAATTGTTATAAATCATAAATCTAATAATGTAAACAAAATGACGGATGGTTTTATAAAGATGCAAAGTAGTAAAATTTATATCTTCATATTGACAAGTCGACAATAAAAACAATTCTTTGGCGTCACGGACACAGGATAGAATTTATAAACAAAGTTTGAGAGATAATTAATGGATTGATATGAATATTAATGAATCTTGAAGTGCAGTTGGGTGAAGTACATATAAATGGGCACTTAGGCGACCCAAAGATGAGAAGCCAACAGAGGGTGTAAGAGGCTGCGTAACCTGCTGCTGAGAGAATTCCCAAATTTGTTTTTGTTTTTAACCCACTCCAAGTTTTAGAAGAAAAGGAAAAAGCGTCGCGATAGAAATTTTAACAGGAAGGGTTAATTTTGTTGTATCAAGAACTATATAAACCAACTGAAATTAACCCAGCAATCTTCTTCATTATTTTATGTTATTTTTATTTATGCAAGTGGAAACATTCTTAGTCCTTTTGTAGCACGGTTTTGGTGTGGTATAAATTTGATCTCATTGCTCTGTGATCAAGGAACACAATGTGGGGCAGAAGCGGATGAAAGAATGAAACAACACGGACATAACCATCAGTTGGCCAATGACAATACTGACCAGCGTTGGAAGGACCCAAGATTGAGCCAGGTCAGCCGTGTTATAAAGCATTCTGTATGTGACTTCATTTTTCAAACAAAATGTAAAGCCACTGCATGCAACTCTGATCAACCAGACAATAATGTGGCTGAAGTTTGCATTAGTGTTATCATATCCTACTATATGTCAACAGCAAAAGGATGGGCTGAAAATCAAAGATGATGCAGTTGACTTGGTAATCATACGCAGTGGATGAAATACTTCCGAATATATATCACAGTTCTAAAGGTTAAATGAGTGCTATTCTTGTTAAAAATCATGAAAAATACACACACACAAATAGGGTACTTTCAAAATCTACACTTACTAAAACTGATTCCAGAAGAGGGCTCATTATACACTATGCAGTAGAAATACCCTCCACACAATGGTAAGATGTTAGTGGGAATGGTATCTTCATCAAGCTAATGCCTTACCATTATGTGGGAGGTACCTTTGCTACACTTGTTCAAACAGATGTGTTTCTAGGCTTGAGAGATAGAATACAAAATTCAGGTAAGTTGCTTCGAGAATTCAATCTCGAAGCAACTCACCAGCATATAATGACGTATGGTTATCACAATGTATAATGACGTATGGTTATCACTAAAATGATCTCATGATATTTATTATCAATTCACCCCGTGCATAACAATAACACCGCTAAGATGCAAGGGACTACTTTGTGTGAAAAATTTTACAAGGAACCAGAAACCCAATCCTAAACAGGAAACAACGAATAAACCTCTACTCCTGTTTAAAAGGCTGGGGGTGATAGCAGTGATGTGCAGAGGTTTAGTGATGCACATGGCCAACTTCTTGATTGTATGCTCCTAAGACAGAAATAGTGGCGGGGTAGGCTACTCCGGTCTCACTTATCAAAACACAGACCCACATTCACACCAGCTTCTGTGACTGTAGGGCACCTGTACAACAATGTTAACAAACACTTCAAAAACTAAATTTTTATGCCACTCTTTCATTGGATGCCCGGGACCGTCACACCTTCTGCACGATAGGCAAATATTCTACTCCTACTGAGTAAAAGTAAATAGTAAATAAACACAGAATTTCTTTTTTATACAAATAGAAATAATTTTTAAATGGATCCAAAATGGGTTCTAATAATACAAATATTATTTTCAGTGGGTACGCATGTTTGAATTGAGATTCCTGTTTGCTTTTATTTCGCTGACAGCAAAAGGGTATACATGTTGAATTCTGAGGAAGAAACGTTTTACTTTAGTAGGATGTCTCAATCTAGACTGGTTGACTTGAATTTCACTGTCAAAAAGATATGATGTTAACTCAAACACATGTCCCGAATTTAAGTTTCCAAATATAAGTGTATCGATAGTCGTAAGCATCTCATAACAACATCAAACTCCAAGAGGATGCAAAGACTTAAAAATTAGTAGTACTGAAGTCCACTGATCTAACACTTCGCCCCCAGCCCCTCAACCTCCGGCGTCGTCTTCTTTGGGTTGAGGTGTCCACTCGGTCCGAACCGAACTTAGGGGTAACTGTCCGTATGCTCCCTGAGTCCCCGTAGATTATTTCGACCGGTCAACTGGTCAAGTCTCTCTCGCTGGCCACGCTGTGTTAGTTTTTAGATCCAGTAAGCGGGGTGTTGTCCATACGTTCACGGTTGACTGGGGTGTGTGGACACGGCTGTGAGAGTTGGTGCTAGGAAGATTAGATTGTGGCAAAATAAAACAAGAAATAATATCTGCAGAAGCCGGACAACAATGGGGGAAATATTGACGTCGTTTATATAATAAAATAACACCAGAACAGAGGTTACAGGGAGAATAAAAACATTTAACATAAATGAAGATAAAAAAAGAAGAAAAAGACAAAATGCATCCAGCGAATTCCCAACAGAGAGAGGGTTTGTGTGTGATAAACGCGTATTGAATCGCCTGGGGTACGTTTATGACGAAAAGTCCAGTCTCATACAGACTTCTCAGAACAGGGGGCAGTCTTCTTTCTCTCCGCCCAAATCCTCCCGCAAATCTCTCGACTCACTGCGACGAGAGTCTCGCGACTCTCTCGACGACAGTCTTTCTCCCCGACTCTTCCTTATTAGCAAAAATCTCGAGTTAATATAGAAAAAGGATCAGCTGATCACAATTGACCCTCGGCCGGCACGCAGCTACCACGAGCCTCAACTAATCATGCGATTTCCAAAGTGCCAAAAATTATCCCTTGACATGTAAACCTATTCTCCAATTATTTACCTTATCTCAATCACGAGTTCTTCTCGCTTCACCAAAATTATACTTTGGGATATCTAAACATTGATTCAACCTTTTAATCAAAACAAATACTGTTAAACAAAACTAAGTATCTCACCCATCCCCATTGCTTACTAGTGACCAGGTTTAAAACATCGCCTCCTGCC
>OZ038479.1:35337744-35435244 GCA_964036315.1 Acanthosepion esculentum
TCTCCAGTGTGTGTTAACATATGTGTTTTGAGATTTCCATTCTTGGAAAAATTCAATCCACAGATTTTACATTGGAATGGTTTTACTCCAGTGTGTGTCAACATATGTTGCTTGAGGTTGCCGTTCTGGGAAAATTTGGATCCACAGATTTCACAGTGGAATGGTTTCTCCCCAGTGTGTGTTAATATATGAGCTTGAAGCTGTCCATTCAGGGAAAATTTGAATCCACAGATTTCACAGTGGAATGGTTTCTCTCCAGTGTGTGTTAACATATGTGTTTTGAGATGTCCCTTCTCGGAAAGTTTCAATCCACAGATTTCACAGTGGAATGGTTTCTCTCCAGTGTGTATTAACATGTGCGTTTTGAGATGTCTATTTTGCGAAAATTTCAATCCACAGATTTCACAGTGGAATGGTTTCTCTCCAGTATGTGTCAACGTATGTGTTTTGAGATTTCCAGTTAGGGAAAATTTCAGTCCACAAATTTCACATTGGAATGGTTTCTCTCCAGTGTGTGTCAACCTATGTTTCTTGAGATTGCTGTTCTGGGAAAAATTCAGTCCACAGATTTCACAGTTGAATGGTTTCTCTCCAGTGTGTGTTAATATGTGTTTTTTGAGATTTCCTTTCAGGGAAAATTTCAATCCACAGATTTCACAGTAGAATTGTTTCTCTCCAGTGTGTGTCAACATATGTGCTTTGAGCGCAGAATTAAGAGAACACTTATATCCACAGATTTCACAGTGGAAACGTTTCTCACCCATGTGAATTTTCATGCTCATTTTGAGATTTCCATTCCATTCATACAAAGTGGGTTATCTCCTATGTGTGTTCTGTTATGTCTCTTCTGTGTGAACTTAACTATGAATCCACAAATTTCAGTGTGAGAATGCCTTCCTTTTTATTTATGTTCATCATGGTTTCAGAGACTCTTAAAATAGAAAACTGAAAATAAAAAATATAATCAATGAGCACTGTAAGAAGAAAACACATTTCATGGACTTATGAAACAGGTTATAAAAATGCATTTACAAGTATTTTCTTAAAGTTAATCTCAAAAGCATAAAAATGCAACATTATAGTATCTGTTAAACAAACAGAAATATGTCTGATTAATTAGAGTTTAAATATGACACATTATACAGATTATTTTGTATCAGTGGACATGGATGTATGGGTGTTGGAATGGGTAATAGAACGGAAAAAACAAAATCAGCAAGCTGAGTTCTAGACTATGAAAAGGAAAACTTTGAATTCAAAAGCATGTATGCTATTATACTAAATACATGCCACAATCAAATTTCACACCTGACCATCAAATGAAGTCAGGTGCTGGAATTGATTTAGGGTGATGCATGACTCGTGTGCAGAGGTGGAGGACGTGACCTCACACCTGCATCCACTACAGCAGGCAAGAGAACATGAATGTTGTAGAGGTGGATATTAAAACAACAGCCATAGAGATGACTTGGGCAATCTCTCATGTACAGTAGAAAGAGAGTATCATATCTGCATGCCAGACTTTGAGTGTCAGATGAAAACAATGCCTGCATATCACAGACTCACTAAGATGATGAAATGTTGGTATGGATGAAATGTAAATTAATGAAGATTCAAGTCTTATGTTATCATTTAATCGGCAGCCCCCATTCATTATACACCAACCACTTATTAAGCAAGAAGAAAGAAAACCCCTGGAAACCTCTCAAATATCTTTATATGTCATAACCTTTATACATAGAAAATGAAATATGAACAGTGAACCCCATGCGTTTGAATTGTCCTTCTGTCATTGAGCATTTGGCACAATTGTAAATATATTCTGGTGTTTTGGGGTTTGTTTTCCACAAATGGTGTTGATTTTTTGACTGTTTAATTCATGGCTGCCACATTGGCATTTTCTTATACAATAGCTACTCTCTGCAGCTCGATATGCTGTTTAACCCAAAATATGATGTTTTAATTTTTAGATTAAGCACGTTTTGTACATTATTTACATTATTCGGACTATTGTCCTCATCTTTATGGCCATATTTATTACAACGTTTCGGCCGTTGTACGCTTCGGCTTTCTTCAGGTGGTGGGAATGTTGAACTGAACCCTTTATTTCGCTCACTGGTGCAGACTGTTCTAGTTCCACGTGCCATGTTTAATGGATGTCAGTTATCAGTTATCTCCTTTTTTTATATTAATTTTTGTGCCTTGACCTTGTTTTAATACAAACATAATCAATAATTAAGTGTTGAACATTTTTATACGAATTGTTTTAAATCTTCAAGGTAAACTTTGAATTCAAAAGCCAAATACATGCCACACTCAAATGCAAATGTATAGATTCTACAATTCAAGATATATCACTTAAATTTCCTCAACATCAGGCTGTCAGTAAGTCACCTAACATGTCAGAAAACACAAGCTCTCCATGTTAAAAATATATACTTTCCTGCTATATCTTAAACTAAAAGTAGTATTTATTTCAATTTAGATTAATTACACTTGAAAACAGCTAATTTTCTCAGTGTTTCAGTAGAGTATATCCTGTTTTTTATTAATACAGAAAATGATGCTGTCTTAACAGATTTGTCACTATGGAAAAATTGATAGATTTTAATGAAAAAATTATAGAAGTTCAAAATTCTCTTTAAATATTGAATTGTAATGAGTTCTTCCATTTATTTTTAATACAGTTTTAATTTAATAATATCACTTGATCCCTACAAATGAATACAGAATTTTAGAGGTTTATTAATTATTCTAATTAAAAGTTTAAAAAATAACAATTCTTGTAAAGGATTTATTATTCATTCAAAAAAATTAAGACAAAATATATCTTATAATTAAAAAAAAAACATGACTTCTTTTTCAAGGACAGACTCAAACTGAAATGGTATCACTAAAATGCACGTTTCAAAGAAAAAATTGCTACCTACTATTTAAATATTAGTAATAAATCAGTGAATTTTCTGATGGAAACAGAATTTACAGTACTTATTCAGAAATAGGGAGATTTTCTTCAAATTCTTTTACATTTTAAATCTGTTGTTTCCACTTTTCATCCAAAATGTCAGCTCGCTTTAACATTTCAAATAATCAATGTCATTCAGTCAATTTTGTCAGGAGAGGCATACATTCTCCTTCAATACAAAAGTGATGATGTTGAAAAACTATTAATAATTATAAAATGGAAACGGAAATGAAATAAACTATAAAAATAATTAAACATTAAAAAAGTTTGCCTTTCAAATGGTTTAATTTCACGCCCACATCTGTTCAATTTTTGTTAAAACTTTCACCTATACTCCAGCATCTTTTTAGCTGTCAATCAATGAATGAAAATTAATGCTTTGAAAATATCTAGAGTCATTCCCTGCATTAGGAACTTCTCACATTCTCTATTGACAATACCCGCATAAATGACCAAATCTCCATCCTCTTTTTTTTTGGGGGGGCTAAATTCATGCAACACCAATGATTATGAAACGGAGCTCTTATCAGTAAAGATTTTTGTCACAATGTGTATCCTGTCGTCAAACAGGTTTTCACCTGTTTTATTTTTTTTCGGCAACATGTAACTGAAGTATTTTTTCATACTCTATCAGAGGTATTTTTCTCACCAACAAACTTGTATTTATCACCTTACCAGCTACTGCATTCGTGACTGAATATTTGTTCATATCTATAAAAATATGTAGGAAAAATCAAACCCTCCTCGGGATTGTGTACAAATTTTGATATGGTGCTTTGAAAAGCATCTGGCCTAAGAAATGTTGAAGAATTTTTTATTTTCTTTATATCCAAAATTTTCTGCTGCTATTGTTGTAGTTCCAACAACTGTTGATTTTGTTGCAGTTGTTTAATTTCAACAATGGTAGCTGAAAATTGCCCCATATTAGCAAGAATGTTTTTTCTATGTTGACTCAGTTACAACTTGTATGAGTTCCGAATCCTCATTACAACGTTTATACTTTGTCTGAGTTACGATTGCCTCATCACAATGTTTATAACTCATCTGAATTACAAATACCATGTCTCAGTGTTTATATTTCAATTGAGTTACAAATACCTTGTTCGAACACTTTGATTGCCATAATGCCGGTATGTATTAGTCTGAAGACAGACTCCAAGCAGCTTCTACCTCTTACCTGGAGGTCTTTATAATGATGGACTAGTATAGTCACTGGGGGTGCATTATTTACCCCACAAAGCCAGTGCCAATTCGTCATAATATGAGGAGGAGGATAGACATTTTCTAACAAGCTTCTGCTTCTTTTATGTTACAAACAGTATCCTGATACTTTTAGCCCAGGTTTCCTGATATCAAGTTGGATAAATATGAATAATTGAGGCTGAAAATGGTTTCTGGTTCCTACTACCACCACTCCTGCAACCTGTCATGTCATGGCAAAATTGTGAATTAACCTTCAGCATTCTGTATATAGATAACTTCATTTGTCAAAGAAAATGTTTGTACAGCCACTGCATACAATTCTGATCATCAGACAACAGCGTGGTTGAATTTTGCACAAGTTTTCTCATGTGGTAATAGGAAAATAACTAACTGGAAATCAAAAATGATGCTACTGCAGTTGACTGGCTAATTATACCCAGTAGATGAAATTATTATGAATATTGCAGAATGGTAAAGGTTAAATGAGTGCTCTTATTAAAATCATGACAAATACAGACCCACAAATAGAGTACTTTCAAAATCTATACTTACTAAAAATGATTTCAAAAGGGGGCTTATAAATACCCTCCACACAATAAGACATTAGTGGCAATTGTGTCTTCATCTGGCTAATGTTTTGTTCTTATGTGGGAGGTACCTCTGCTGCACCTTTTTTATATAATTTTGAAGTACTCAGTAATCTTCAAAATGCTGAAAATATTCTCTATAATCTAATTTTAGGAATGTTGACTTTATATTTACTATAGTCATTACTTTGATTTTTTGAAAATGTCATGTATAATCTACCATACTTTAAAAAAAAGGAAATTTATATAACATTTTATATACATAAATTATTTTTAAAATCTTGGTGCAAAATGATTTGTATTCAGCTTTTCAATTTTAGATTAGTAAATATAGTTTTCATTTAATAACAATATCTCCTAAGCATACAAAAGTATTGCAGAATTTCAAGATTTAAAACTTCATAAATTTTTTAATTCAAATTTAAAAAAAATAAAAACAATTCATGTAAAAATTCATTATTCCGGGAAAAATTTTTTCTTAAGGCAATAGTGTCTTTAATAAATCTTATTTATAAAAGCAATTAAAACTTTTCTGGTTAAATAATGTCATAGTTTTATTGCAATTTTTATTTTATGATTCGGAGCAGATTTACAGGAAATGAGTTGAAGTTTGAAAACAAAAAAAGTCTCATATTCTGCAAGGAGTCCAGCTTTTAACATGAAAATTTAATTTAAAAATTTTTTTTTTGAAATTCAGTTAGTGTGGGGTAATGTAAGTGAAAAAATATTTTTACTAAGATTTTCTAAAAAATATATAAAAATATTTTAAAAAATAATTTCCTTTAAAATTTCTAATGTGCTAGAATGGATTAAAATAATAATAATAAAATACTTTGGTCTTTCCTCTTAATAATAACAAACATTGTGACAATAAAATTTTGGTTTTATTAAGTTTGGTGCCTTTTTTCATCATGCTATACTCTTTTTGAAACATATTTGTAGGATAAATATTGATTTCAAAAGGGGGCTTATAAATACCCTCCACACAATAAGACATTAGTGGCAATTGTGTCTTCATCTGGCTAATGTCTTGTTCTTATGTGGGAGGTATCTCTGCTGCACCTTTTTTAAATAATTTTGAAGTACTCAGTAATCTTCAAAATGCTGAAAATATTCTCTATAATCGAATTTTAGGAATGTTGACTTTATATTTATATTTATTATAGTCATTAATCTTATTTAGTTTTCACTTAATAACAATATCACCTAACCAGATGAAAATAATGCAGAATTTCAAGATTTAAAACTTCATATATTTTTTTAATTCAAATTTTTTAAAACTGAAAACAATTCATGTAAAAATTCATTATTTACTGAATAAAAAAATTTCTTAAGGCAATAGTGTCGTTAATAAATCTTATTTATAAAATCAATTAAAACTTTTCTAATTAAATGTCATAGTTTCATTGCATTTTTTATTTTATGATTCCGAGCAGATTTTCAAAAGTACCATTTAATTAAAAGACAACAGGAAAAATGACTTGTCATTTTAAAAATAAAGTTATTGATTCTAATCTACTAAGCTTTATATAATCGTATATTTTTAAAATTATTCTGAAACTATTGGTTACATAAAATCAAATAATGTATTTTTAAACATAAATACGAATGCCTTGATTATTGCACCACAGGTGTACCATTTTTGTTTTAAACAAGGGTTATGATTATACTACATCCATTTTGCAAATCAATAGTATACCCAGCATAAATAAACGTCATGTATTTTCATTAAGTTTTAAGTAAAAAGTAAACATTACTTTTACAAAATCCATTTCTTTTCATCCATCAATTTACTCAATGAAGTTGAAACGTATCTCATGAATAAATATTGGATTTTTAAGAGATTTTTAAATTTGTTGTTTTAACTTTTTGTTTTGTCTATAATGGCGGTGCGATTTCAAATTTCAAAATTGATAGGAAGAATTAAAAAAATTAATTTTAATAAAAAATACTTTGGTCTTTTCTCTTAATAATAACAAACATTTTCATGATAAAATTTTGTTTTTCTTAAGTTTGGGGTCTTTTTTCATCATGTTATACCCTTTTCAATACATATATGTAGCATAAATATTGGATTTTTAAATTTGTTTCCACTTTTCGTCTCTAATGCCAACTCAGTGACGAACAAGAAAATGTGTTGTTGTTAAAATTAACTAGGCACCTCCAATAATTTAGTATACGTAAAGTTTAAATGTATTTCATAAATGAAAAATCTTTCTTGAAGTTTTTTTTCTTCAGACTATAATGTCCTTAATATATATTATTTATAGAAGCAATTAAAAGTTTATCTCATTAAATAATTAGATAGTTTTATTGCAGTTTTTATTTTACAATTTGGAGCAGATTTTAGGAAAGTTGATAATAGGAAAAAAATTAATAATTGACATCTCTAAGGTGTTCTGTTTTTAACTGATAAAAAATATTTCATTGGACATTTTAAATTCTAGAAAATTTTATGAGATTAAGTATGGGGGTTGCGTAACAGATGTAAAAAATATTTTTATCAAGATTTACTAAAAAATAATAATTACAAAAATAAATTCATTCATTTTTTAACAAGTCCTGAAAATTTCATTAAAATCCGACAAGTATTTGATTTTTGCAAGAATTTCAAAATGAATGTTTTTCACCGAAAACAGTGGTGTGAAAATGTTCATTACCAGATGCTGGTATGCTCGTTTTTCAGCGAATTATTGGAGGTACCTATGATAAACTGTAGATGATTATCATGCTTCCATATATTTTATTTAATTTCGGTTGTTTTATTGTATAGAAAATTATAATAATTTAACCATAGCCTCCTTGAATCTCAATGCAATAAGTTCTGTGATAGTAAGTGATCTTGAACAGCTTAAGTTTTCTCAGTTGTCTCTCCATGAGAAAGTTACAGTTTAGAAAAGAGGACATTCAACATTGATATTCAAATATCTCAACCAGAAATAAGCAACAAATAAGTTATATTCTTAGCTTTAATTCTGAATGGTACCAACAAAAAAACTAGTTCCATGAATGTAAAGTGAAAATGCCTGAAAGATTTATTAATAAACGGAAATTAATTTTTCTTTTAATTCTCATTAGCTTTAGGCTAATATCTTTCAAATAAAACCAAAGAAGACATTTAAATTAATTTAGGTACCTTCGATAATTCGCCGAAAATACTGCATAACATGATGGAAGAAATGCCCCAAACTTAATAAAAACTAAGTTTTATTGTCAAAATGTTTATGCTATTATTAAGAGGAAAGACCAAAGTATGTTTTAATTATTTTTAAAAATTTTTTAATCCTTTTCAGCACATTCGAAGTTTTGGTTAAAAACACATTAATTTCGAAATTCTTGTAAAAATCAAATAATTTTCAGATTTTAGTGAAACTTTTTGTTATGGGAACTTACTCATAATAATAATAATGGACTATTCCGGACATTATAAATACTGCGCCTCTCAAGAGGGAGGAGAGATAATTGTAAGAACATTGGAATAGTGATACTTGTCGAGACAACATAGTTCACTCTAACCAAATCTGATAGTCATTACTAATATTTCTACTTCTTTGTATTATATTTCTGTTATAATATAGCTTGTTATTCCATACCTGTGTTCGAGTTATTTCTTCATTGGTTCTAACCTTGGACCATCACCGTGGTACAAGGAACTTGGACCATAACAAGTGGCGACGAGGAAACTCCAAAAAACGAACTCTCTACGCGGAGGACAAACCTTTTTGCTATCCGTCGCACATAACAGTGTCGACGAGTAAAGTGTAAGAAACAAGTTCTACGTGGAGATTTTTAAAAAAAAAGGAAGTTCTACGCGAACATATAAAAAAAAAGAAAATTTTCTTTTTGGACATCAATTTTACTGTGGCAACAAGGGAAAAAATTTTTGCGTACACTGGTTCCAGAATATTAGGCTACACTAAGGGAAAATACTTACACAAAATTACGTTAACATGGAAGATTTTAAATCAACCATTGTGGAACTTATGAAAATCCAATTTGAACAGCAACAAAAAACGAACAGAAACATCTTGAATTACAAGAATTATTGCTACGTGTAATGTCAAATAAAGGGCAAAATTTCGAAAATGAAACAGTTCTCTTACAAGACGCTATTTGGTGCACTATCGGAGATTTCACGTATGCACCGGACGAAGACAAAACTTTTGCAACTTACTTCCGAAGGTACGAAGATCTATATAAATTTGACTGCAGAAATTGGTCAGATGCAAGAAAAGTACGTCTATTACTAAGAAAATTAGGCACATGCGAATATACCAAATTCGTAGATTACATCCTACCGAGGAAAATAAAGGAGTTAACTTTCAAAGAAGCCATAAAACTGTTAACAGAACTTTTCAATCCTAATACCTCACTACTCCACAAAAGATGGAAATGTCTGAACCTAATAAAAAAGGACAGCGAAGATTACATAACTTTCGCTTCCATTGTAAACAAATATTGTGATGACTTTAAGTTATCGGAACTCAGCCCGGACAATTTCAAATGTTTAATATACGTCCAAGGCCTGGTTTCAACCAAAGACGCGGAAATTAGACGCAGAATCCTTACAAAATTGGAGAGTGAACAAGATTTGACACTTCAAAAACTGGCCAAAGACTGTCAGAGATGCATAAGTGTAAAGAAAGACTCAAAACATATAGAAGAAGCTGGCGTCGCGCACATACGTAAAGTATGAAGACAAACCAACTTTCCCTCTTCAGAAAAAAACAAAACCAATTTTCCCTCCTCAAAAACAGGTAAAACAAATTTTTCTACTTCAAAAAGTCAATATCAGAGAAAACTACCACCCAGTCCATGCTATCGCTGTGGGACTTGGCATTGGTATAAAGACTGTCCATACCGTTTTAAAACTTGTCTATCATGCAAAAAAGTAGGACATAAAAGTTCTCATTGTTGGACTAGAAGAAAAAGTAAAAGCAGAATAAGAATCACGAGGACTGACCAAGCGGATGAGACTAACATAAGAAAATACGTGCAAGTAGAAATGCAAAACAGAAAAGTCAGACGACAGTTGGATTCCGGCTCGGACTTAACTATTATTAACGTACAAACATGGAGAAAACTGAACAAACCTACCATGTTAAGAACCGATAAAATTGATAGATTGGTAACTGGGAGAAAAATAAAATTTGAGGGTGAAGTGATTACAAATGTGACATTTAATGGAATGACCCCAAAATTAGAAATGTATGTGTTAAGGAATACAGAAAACTTATTCGGAACGGACTAGATGCAAAAATTCGAACATTTGGGATTTACCAATAAGTACGTACTGCCAAAATGTAAAAAGTTTATCGACCAAGGCAGATAAATTAAAAGAGAAACTAAAAGAGAGTTTCCCCGAAGTATTGTCAGCAGGTCTCGGAAGATGTAAAAACAAATGGCAGAAAATATAGAAATAAAAGAAAATGTTCAACCTATCTTCAAGAAAAAAAGGAGCGTACCGTTTGCTTCGATAGAAAAAATAGATCACGAATTGGCTAGACTCAAAAACACTGGCATATTGACAAAAGTAGAATACAGTCAATGGGCCGCACCTATGGTTTACGTCAAAAAGAAATCGGGGGAGATTCGAGTATGCGCTGATTTCTCAACGGGTTTGAACGCAGCGATAAAAGACTACCACTATTCTCTACCCAGTCCAGAAGTATTCACAAAATTAAATGGCGGAAAATTTTTCTCAAAAATAGATTTAAGTGAAGCGTACCTACAAATTCCAATCGATGAGGAAAGTTCAAAATTACTGTGCATAAACAAACACAAAGGATTATACAAATACCAAAGATTACCATTTGGGATTAAGGTCGCGTCGGCTATATTCCAACAGACAATGGATACGATGCTCGCCGGACTAGAGTACACGATTGCATACCTGGATGACGTATTGATAAATAGCGAAAGTGTGAACAACACTGGGAACACGTACAAGAGGTGTTCAGGAGAATACAAAGCTATGGGTTCAAACTAAAAAAAAACAAGTACGATATTTTTATGAAGGAAATAAAATACCTGGGCCATATCATCGATCAAGAAGGAAGACGACCAGACCCTGAAAAAAAATGCCAGTTCCAAAGAACATAACAGAATTTCAAAGTTTTCTAGGCTTAGTGAATTACTACGAGGAATTGATTCCTCACATGCATAAACTTCGCGCACCACTGAACGAACTGCTGAAGAAAGAAAAAGTTTGGGAGTGGACAGATGAATGCCAGAAAACGTTTGACAAAATAATTAAGACGTTAATTTCGGATTTATTTTTGGCACACTACGGTCCAAAATTAGAAATAATTGTAGCAAGTGACGCGAGTGCCTATGGAGTCGGGGCATGTATACTGCATAAAATGCCGGATGGGACAATAAAACCCATCGCGCATGCTTCTAGAACATACTACCAGCAGAGAAAAATTACTCACAAATAAAGAAAGAAGCTCTGGGAATTATTTTTGCAGTCACAATATTTCATAGATATATCTATGGTAGATTTTTTACTCTACAGACGAATCACAAGCCGTTATTAACAATATTTGGTTCGAAAAAAAGTCTACCGGTTTACACTGCCAATAGCTTACTAAGATGGGTACAATTCTACTGAACTACAATTTCAGATTGGAGTATCTACCAACGAAAAAAATCGGGCATACAGATCTATCGAGACTTATACCAACGAAAACAGAGCCATTGGAAGATTCTGTAATCGCAGCCCTACGACATGAAGAAGATATCAGGACAGTACTATGTTGTACAGTTCGAAACCTCCCCGTCACACTACAAGAGATAAAAAATGAAGCAATAAATGATGAATTCATAAAAGAAACACAAGCAAAATTAGCAGAAAAAAATAAGCAAACATCGGACAGCTTTTCTTTATGCGATAATGTGCTACTTTATAACGAAAGGGTAGTAATTCCCAAAACGCTACAAAAGCGAATCCTAACGGATTTCCACAGGGCCATCCAGGAAAAAATAGAATGAAATCGCTCATGCGAAACTACGTATATTGGAAAAACATGGACCAGGACATTACACAGATGGTGGGAAAATGCAAGGGTTGTTCCTTAGCAGCCAAAGCACCGCCAATCATCTATAAGCCATGGCCAGAGACAGATCGTCCGTGGTCAAGAATACACGCAGATTATGCAGGTCCAATAGATGGTTTCTACTATTTGATCATAGTGGATAGTTATAGTAAATGGCCGGAGGTGTTTCGTTGCAAAAATCCTACTTCGGAAACTACAATAAATTGCCTCCACGAGCTGTTTGCTCGGTTCGGAGTAGTGGATTGTCTAGTCACAGATAATGGAACGCAATTCACATCAGCGGACTTCCAAGAGTTTTGCGAAATTTTTCAAATCAAACATATCAAATCCCCGCCATATCATCCAAGATAAAATGGGAAAGCGGAGAGATTTGTTGATACATTCAAAAGAGCGTTAAGGAAAGCATATGACGTGCCTACGAAAAAAGCGTTACAACAATTTTTACAGGTATATCGAATTACGCCAAATAATGCTACGCCATCGGCATTATCACCCGCAGAAGTGATGTTCGCCAGAAAAATCAGATCAGTATTTGATAAATTGTACCAAAACAAACGAAGCAAATAACACAGTCGTGCGTACCAAAAAGAAAATTCTACCCAGGAGAAAAAGTTTTTTTAAAGCTTATAAAAACAATACATCTTACTGAGAGCAAGGTACAATTGAAAAAAAGAATCAGGAATATGGTTTACATAGTACAGAGACACAAATTCTCACATAAAAGACACGTAAACCAAATAAGAAAGAGACTGTTAGAGGATGCTAACGGTCCACCACAGGAAGAAGTGATGGATACAATTTTCGATACATTTGATATAAAAAGGCCGCAAACAATGCCACGAAAATCGTCCAGAAAATGAAGTTCACATAACCTTTGGAAATAAGAGATTCAAAGAGAAAAAAATATTAAAAACTCCTGCTACGCAAAAGCTTCGGAAGGGGGTGTTATGAGAACTTACCCATAATAATAATAATAATGGACTATTCCGGACATTATAAATACTGCGCCTCTCAAGAGGGAGGAGAGATAATTGTAAGAACATTGGAATAGTGATACTTGTCGAGACAACATAGTTCACTCTAACCAAATCTGATAGTCATTACTAATACTTCTACTTCTTTGTATTATATTTCTGTTTGCAATATATCTTGTTATTCCATACCTGTGTTCGAGTTATTTCTTCATTGGTTCTAACCTTGGACCATCACCGTGGTACAAGGAACTTGGACCATAACACTTTTAGAACTTATTTACAAATTAATTATTTTAGAAATGTTTGTTTTTTAGAAAGTCATGGTAAAAATATTTCTTTACATCTGTTAATCGCTTACATAATTTTATGAAAACTTGAAGATTCGACTTCTGTGCAATTTTGTGATTATATTAGTTAAAGACTGAAGAATATAAATTATCAATTTGTTTAATTGATTCTGACCCAATATTACCCAATAAATCTAAGACATTATTGAATTAAAAAAAAAGCTTTCAATCATCGTCCCATTTTCAAATTTTTTTTATTTTCTTTTTTACTTACAATTTCACAAAATATTTTAATTTCATTTTTTAAACGTAATTTTTTTTTCAATGAAAGACATACTGCAATTATTAATTATTTTCTTTTTTAGATTCAATTTTAGGGATGGAAACTACAGGCTTTGGACATATCTTTGTTTAAAAGTACCTAAAATAAATCAATAAAATATTAGACTTTTGAAAGTATTTAATTTTTTAAAATTACTTTATAGTTAAATAAGCTGGTTCATTTAAAATTTGAAAATATTGTCACTTCTGTCCTCCCGTCCGATAAATTGCCCTGATGTTAGTTGTCAATACATTGACATAAAATATCAATTCACGCCTCCAAAACCAATGACTGACTATGACTAGACCTGCTTCTCTTATTTTCAACTAAATTTTTCTGCTAAAAAATTAAGTAATGTTTTTTTTTTTCCAATTACATTAAGTAAACTTTAAATTAGGTACTGGCATGAGATTGCTGGAAAAATGAGCATAGCATGATAAAAACGGCCTTAAACTTGACAAAAATATTTTTTTTACTGTCTAAATGTTTATGTTATTATAAAGAGAAAAGATCAAAGTATTTTTTGATTATTTTTTTACATTTTTTAATCATTCCGAGCATGTTCCAAATTGACATTTAAAATCATGTTTTTTTTAGTCTGGAAAAATCGATCGTCAGCCATTTTTCAATTTTGTAAACAAAAGTTAATTTTTCCGTTTAAAATTTTGTCAAAAATCAATTATACTTTTTAAAAATTTATTTTAACAAAATTAGAAATTTTAAAATTTATTTAATATATTTTAAAACAAACATTTCTTACTTTATGCACGGAAAAAATGTATTTTAAAAACAAGAGACAGCATGTCTTGATAGCGGCGATGTGCAACTATGTCATGATTGATGCTTTCAGTACGTATTGACAGCTTGCTCAAGTTATAAAAGGAAAGAAGTGATATAATTTAGCTTTTTATTGAACCAACTTATTTACCTTGTTATTTTGAAGGAAAATTTTTAAACTAAGCCTGTTGAGAGTGAGATAAAATTTCATAAGAAAGGTACATAAAATTAATTAGGTACCTTTCTTATGAAAGGTTAAGTGTACATAATTTAATATACATTTATTACATTTTACAGTATTATTTGTATTTCCACTCATTTTATTAATTTTGATATTTCATTTATGGAAAAATGTCATAACTGAGATAATATAAAAATAAGACCATATAAATTTCATAAGATAGGTACATAATACTTTAGGTACCCTTACAAAATTTTTTTTCTCTTATGTTAATTTTTTTCAAATTTTTTAATTTTAATATGACTATTGAAAAGGCATTTTTTTTCTCATAATTATGTAATCATAACCACTTTTTATTTTATTTATTCATAGCCAAGAAAGAACAGAGGTCTAGAAATGCAATGCAACTGGTATCAGACTGGATCGTCACTTTAGGCTATAGTTTAAATTTTTTGTTTTAAGTAAAACAAAACATCAAAAATTTCTCCACTCGTGTTTCGCACGAACAATGTATTGAAAAGGCTGTCTAAAAGCGGAGAACAACATTTATACCAACACAAACTACGTGATGGACTATTGTTTTCATGATGATTCTGGTCTTCCATATATGTGAATTAAGCTATTTTATGGACACAAAAATACCATGTTATATTAGATTTTTATCTATTTGCAGATTGCTGATTGTAACCAGCTTTATTTTATAATCTGTAAATGATATTTATCTACTTAATAACACCACTGACTAAACTGTACACCATATTCATTAATTTGAGAATATTTAACAACTTTAATGTAAAAAATAAAATAATTTAAGAAATAAAAAATAATTCTTGTAAAAATGTATTTTTCTTCGAAAACGTTTTTTGCTTTCAGACAATATTATCCATGTTCATAAAAAGTAAAAGGAACTAAAAGCTTTTGAAATTAAATATCTTTGTTTTATTAAGTTTGCTGATTTTGAGGTAGAAAGGTGTCAACTAAAAAAATAAAATGATGTACTTTTCTCAAAGCCTTGTGCTTTTAACTAATTAATTACTAAAAATGTACAGATTTGAATTTGAAGAGTTCATAAAATCAGTTAGGGAGGTATTATTAAATTTTTTAAAAATTACCATGACTTAAAAAAAAAACATATTTATAATAATTTCCATCATTTATGAATAGTTTATGAAAGTTTCATTAAAATCCGACAATTATTTTGATTTTTGCAAGATTTTCAAAATTAATGTCTGCCATTAAAAAAAATGACCAAACATCCGCCATATAATTTAATAGTAGTTCCGATCATGAAGAGAAACAATTTTTTTCAATCAAAGAATGTTCTACTAAAGAGAGAAAAAATTCTAAAAATACTTAAAAATTAAGTTCTTTTCTCTTACTAATAACATAAACATTTTGACGATAAAATTTTGTTTTCGTCAAGTTTAAGGCTGTTATTATCCTGTTATGCTCATTTTCCAACGATCTCATACCAGTATCTACTTTAAATTTTCTAATTTTCCTAAAATAACTTTTGAAAAAAGAATAATTGAATTTTACAAGATTTTTAAACGGAGAATTTCACGTTTGTTTACAAGTTGTCAAAAATGGGTGACATGATCGATTTTATGTAAATTTTGCTGACTCTAAAACAAACATTTTTTTAACTAAAATTTTGGACGTGCTAGAATGGATTCAAAATATTTTTTTTAAATAATAAAAAAAATACATTGGTCTTTTCGAAAGACAAATGTATTTTTTAAAAGAAAAGCCTTTCCTTTTAATAATAACAAACGATAAGATTTAAAACGATGAAAATATTGTTTATCAAGTTTGGAGCCTTATGTTCATTTTAGCGAAATAGTGAAGATACCTATTTAACTGAAATGTGTTTTTTCATAGATAGGAAGTCCGTGCTGGTTTGTCTACTTACCTTTTCACTCAGGGCGAATTTGTAAATATTTTTCATAGAAAAACAAACAGGATTAAGTCGCTGTTGTTAGATTAGACATTTCTTTCATGCTTGACAATATTTTGTATTCAATTAAACTTCCTATTTTTAAAGAAATTACAATTAAAATAAGAAATTACTTCAAAATTAGAAAGCATAGAGTTTCTTAAGAGAACAACGGAATTACAGGAAACGGTGTAAAAGAAGAATTTATTCCTTGCTCAAAAATAGTCTGGATGCACTCAAAATTATACAGAATAACAAAAAAAAACAACACTGGTTTCAATTAGATATTTTTTTATATCAAACTGGTTTGAAAATTTAAAAAAATAAAAATGTATTAATGTCAAAATTATCAATTTAACTAAAAAACAAAAGCAAAAAACGATTTATTTTAAAAATAAAGTTATTCGTTGTAATTTTACTAAGTTTTAAAAAATCGTAGATAATAAAAATATTCCGAAACTATTGGTTATACAGTGTAACCCGGATATAAGAGAGTTGTCGGGACCGGAAAACTAAGTCTCTTATATCCGGGTTTCTCTTATATCCGGGTTTTGTCTATTTTGTTTAGGTAAGTATGGCTCTAATTAATGACCAGAGAAAATAGCTCTTATATCCGGGTTTCTCTTATATCCGGGTTACACTGTATAAAATTAAATAATATATTTTTTTAACAGAATTTAAACATTAATTACAATTTGTTTCATTATTTATTTAATTATCATTTGTTTTATTATTTAACTTCTTTTATTATAAAAAAATAACACTCTTGTTGGGGATGAGTTGAGTGTGGGTTATCATCATTATGTTGGTTGAAACGTCGGTATCATCAATTTGTAGATGATGAAAGGATTATTATTATTTAATAGAGGTTGGATGTCGTTGTGTTACGTGATATCAGAAGGTTTAGGTTGTTAGATCGATGTGTTCTTTACATTCATCCTCAACAATATTAAAAACAATATTAAAGTTCAAAAAATATGGAACAAACAAAGCAAGAATAAATTGAAATAATACAAACATTTATATACAACTGAAAGGTATTTACAATAGTGTTTTATGTTGCCGGATGTTCAATGTTAGAAATAGTGTCGTATTGGTTTAAGTCAAGAAAAGTTGCGTACCCTTAACTTCGTATGTTTGTATCTGAGCTCATATTAGAAGTAGATTGTAGATTGTACTTGCGTAAGTGTCATAGTGAATGTTCTGTTCACTTTGGGTAGCAAAGTTGTTTTATGTTCGAAAGTTCTTTTACGTCTGACTGCGTTAGTCAAAGACGGGAGTTGCGTGAAGGTTACATTTTGGTAATCGTGTTGAGCGGTCGAAATTGGTTTGCTATCTGCTTTGCTCGGCTCTGCTTCGGAATGCTTCTGGAATACTCAAGGTGACACGTGTTGCTACCGGTTTATATGCAGTCGAAGAGGCTCCTGGAAGAATGGCGCGAAGAATAATCGTGCGCGTGGGAGCGATATGATTGGTCGAAACTGACCAGTCAGCAAGCCGGATTTACGGTGATCGACCAATGGATGTAAGAAGAGTTTATTTCCAGCGGAGGGTAGACTAACTGACGTGGAAGATTCCACACTCTTGTTATTGTTTTTCTAAATAACTTAAACAAATTTACCTAAAAACCCAACCCCTACCCCTAACCCTTGTGCTGTAATAAATCAATGTGCGTGCCGAGACGAACATGACGGCTTACCGACAACGGGCCACCAGTAGTGAACGCTGTGTTGCGGGGCCGATAAGGATGTCGCCCCCGCAAGCTTTTTGAAGAAAGGTGTGAACAGCCAAGACAATGATGGGACAAAGGCAGGGGTTTAAAAAATAACAAACGTTGGTTTTTATTTTTACAATTTGTACAAGTACAAGTGTGTACTGTCCGGAGAAAATTCCTAGATCAGTATCGGGTCCGGGATGACTGGTTCCGTCAGGAGAATTTGATCGGTTGTATCGGCGGCGGTTGCCGGACGTAGAGTTGTCGGCGGCGGTAGCTGGTCGACTGCCAGATTGATGAACTGTTGGCGGCGGTAGCTGGTCGACTGCCGAGTTGGAGAGTTGTCGGAAGAGGTAGCTGGTCGACTACCGGGTTGGAGAGTTATTGGCGGCAGTAGCTGGTTGATAGCCGGGTTGGCAGCAGCAGCTGGTCGATTGACGAGGTTTGAAGGTTTCTCGAGTTGATTAGGGCGAGTCCCTAAACAGAGCCGAGTCAGTGAGATAATACGTCCTCAAGGCGGATCGGCCACGGAAGCATAATCACGCCGAAGGGTATCACTCGACGGATCCGGAGTCAGAAAGGCGATACGTCTCCCATGGCGGATCAATCGGCTTCGTCGAGTGATACCCTTCGGCGCGATCCCGCCTCCGCAGTTGATCTGCCCTGGAAGACATATCATCTCACTGACTCGGCCCTGTTTAGGGATTTCGACTTTGTTGAGTGATACCCTTCAGCGCGATCCCACCTCCGCGGTTGATCCGCCTTGGAAAACGTATCACTTTACTGAAGCCAAAATGTCTAAATAGGGCCGAGTCAGTGAGATGATACGTCTTCCAAAACTCTTTGTCCCCTCATTGTCTTGGCTGTTCACACTTTTCTTCAAAAAGCTTGTGGGGGCGACATCCTTATCGGCCCCGCAGCAGCTGTAGTGGCCTGCCATCATCAGCCGCAGTGGCCCACTGGTGGCTTGTGTGTAGGGTAGATATAGATATAAATGTTGAAATGAGCTAAATAAAGAGATATAAACAATCATATATGTGAGTGATTACTTACACATACAGGTGAGCAAATAATAATTTTTTATTTAATTAATTCTATAGACAAAACAATGCTCAATGTAGTTAAATAGATCTGTAAGGTATGTATATATCAATAATTACAGATATACTTACGTTTAGTATGATTCATAGTTTCATGTCTTTCCAATTCATCAGGTATCAAAAGTTATGAACTATTCAATACGTTTTGTTTTTTGTTTTGTTTTGTTTTTTTTAAATTATGGGTCTCATGGGAGCAACGCCATGATTAAGAAGACGGAAAGGAAACAACATTCATCGGAATTTGGCGAAAGGTGGGTAAGTCTTGCGCGTTTGTGCCGAGTGAATGATGCTAAGTGACATTTTGATACTGGTTTGGCATTAAGGATATTGGGATTGCTAGAGTGAACATTGGCAACCCTGCCCAAATTTAGAGTTGTATTGTAGTGTAATCTAAATTACGTCCGTTGGACCCTTAAAAATATATAGACTCTTCTAGCTATGAAAATACGAAAGCCCTTATTTTAGGCCACGTGGGCACTTTTGTAATGGTAGTCAATTAGTAAACAACATATCCTACCTTCACTTGTTTCCTTTTTGTTCTTCTCCGTTTTATCATTACTAACCTTTCAAAACAACACAGTATAATCGCCTGTTTTTTCTTTAGTTTTTCTTAGCCCAGTTAACTTAGCTAGGGGATGTATGCGCATTGGTCCCCCTTTTATTATTTGCTCCACTCACCACTTTCTTTGTTTAATTCCCCTCTCTTTCTCTTTAGATGACCAAAGATGTTAGTTCTCTGGTGGATGCAGGATGCCTTTCATATTTTGGGTGTGATTTTCGTAATTTTTTGTTTGAATGAGGGCTTTGATTATTTAAGTTCCCCATTAATTTTGTCCCGTTAACTAATATTTCTGCCTCATCTAGGGATTGGGAAGTGGTTATTACTAACACAGTTTTGTTTCCTGTAAATATTCATTGGTTTATAAATTTTATTAAGTTGTTATTTCATTCCCTCCCACCCCAGACAATTTGTTCATATGTAAGGGCATCATAGAGTTTCTAAGGTATTATGGTGGATGTAGTAAGAATGATAAGTAAGAATGCGTTGTTTTGGTGCAAGGGTCAGTGATGGTGGCTAGCTAAGTTTACAGATGAAAACCAGCCTTCCCCATCCTGAAATTTTGGCCTTGTGCCATATTTGTATTTTGTGCAATAAATATTCTCCCATTGCAAAAAGAACAAGATCAGGAAGGACTACAATCATCCCTCAATGCAACAAATGAGCCGACCTTGTAAGTTAAAATAAATTCTTATACTCTCCCAACTCATTGGTCTATATTACATATATAAAGAGCTGGAAGAATCACTACTTGGATTCACCCATTACAAAAAGAACAAGATCAGGAAGGACTACAATCATCCCTCAATGCAACAAATGACCCGACCTTGTAAGTTAAAATGAATTCTTATACTCTCCCAACTCATTGGTCTATATTACATATATAAAGAGCTGGAAGAATCACTACTTGGATTCACCCATTACAAAAAGAACAAGATCAGGAAGGACTACAATCATCCCTCAATGCAACAAATGAGCCGACCTTGTAAGTTAAAATAAATTCTTATACTCTCCCAACTCATTGGTCTATATTACATATATAAAGAGCTGGAAGAATCACTACTTGGATTCTCCTATTACAAAAAGAACAAGATCAGGAAGGACTACAATCATCCCTCAATGCAACAAATGAGCCGACCTTGTAAGTTAAAATAAATTCTTATACTCTCCCAACTCATTGGTCTATATTACATATATAAAGAGCTGGAAGAATCACAACTTGGATTCACCCATTACAAAAAGAACAAGATCAGGAAGGACTACAATCATCCCTCAATGCAACAAATGACCCGACCTTGTAAGTTAAAATGAATTCTTATACTCTCCCAACTCATTGGTCTATATTACATATATAAAGAGCTGGAAGAATCTCTACTTGAATTCTCCTATTACAAAAAGAACAAGATCAGGAAGGACTACAATCATCCCTCAATACAACAAATGCCCCGACCTTGTAAGTTAAAATAAATTCTTATACTCTCCCAACTCATTGGTCTATATTACATATATAAAGAGCTGGAAGAATCACTACTTGGATTCACCCATTACAAAAAGAACAAGATCAGGAAGGACTACAATCATCCCTCAATGCAACAAATGACCCGACCTTGTAAGTTAAAATAAATTCTTATACTCTCCCAACTCATTGGTCTATATTACATATATAAAGAGCTGGAAGAATCACTACTTGGATTCACCCATTACAAAAAGAACAAGATCAGGAAGGACTACAATCATCCCTCAATACAACAAATGCCCCGACCTTTTAAGTTAAAATGAATTCTTATACTCTCCCAAATCATTGGTCTATATTACATATATAAAGAGCTGGAAGAATCACTACTTGGATTCTCCTATTACAAAAAGAACAAGATCAGGAAGGACTACAATCATCCCTCAATACAACAAATGCCCCGACCTTGTAAGTTAAAATGAATCCTTATACTCTCCCAACTCATTGGTCTATATTACATATATAAAGAGCTGGAAGAATCACTACTTGGATTCACCCATTACAAAAAGAACAAGATCAGGAAGGACTACAATCATCCCTCAATGCAACAAATGACCCGACCTTGTAAGTTAAAATGAATTCTTTTACTCTCCCAACTCATTGGTCTATATTACATATATAAAGAGCTGGAAGAATCACTACTTGGATTCACCCATTACAAAAAGAACAAGATCAGGAAGGACTACAATCATCCCTCAATACAACAAATGCCCCGACCTTGTAAGGTAAAATGAATTCTTATACTCTCCCAACTCATTGGTCTATATTACATATATAAAGAGCTGGAAGAATCTCTACTTGAATTCTCCTATTACAAAAAGAACAAGATCAGGAAGGACTACAATCATCCCTCAATGCAACAAATGCCCCGACCTTGTAAGTTAAAATGAATTCTTATACTCTCCCAACTCATTGGTCTATATTACATATATAAAGAGCTGGAAGAATCTCTACTTGAATTCTCCTATTACAAAAAGAACAAGATCAGGAAGGACTACAATCATCCCTCAATACAACAAATGCCCCGACCTTGAAAGTTAAAATGAATTCTTATACTCTCCCAACTCATTGGTCTATATTACATATATAAAGAGCTGGAAGAATCACTACTTGAATTCTCCTATTACAAAAAGAACAAGATCAGGAAGGACTACAATCATCCCTCAATGCAACAAATGCCCCGACCTTGTAAGTTAAAATAAATACTTATACTCTCCCAACTCATTGGTCTATATTACATATATAAAGAGCTGGAAGAATCACTACTTGGATTCACCCATTACAAAAAGAACAAGATCAGGAAGGACTACAATCATCCCTCAATACAACAAATGCCCCGACCTTGTAAGTTAAAATGAATTCTTATACTCTCCCAACTCATTGGTCTATATTACATATATAAAGAGCTGGAAGAATCTCTACTTTAATTCTCCTATTACAAAAAGAACAAGATCAGGAAGGACTACAATCATCCCTCAATACAACAAATGCCCCGACCTTGTAAGTTAAAATGAATTCTTATACTCTCCCAACTCATTGGTCTATATTACATATATAAAGAGCTGGAAGAATCTCTACTTGAATTCTCCTATTACAAAAAGAACAAGATCAGGAAGGACTACAATCATCCCTCAATGCAACAAATGACCCGACCTTGTAAGTTAAAATGAATTCTTATACTCTCCCAACTCATTGGTCTATATTACATATATAAAGAGCTGGAAGAATCACTACTTGGATTCTCCTATTACAAAAAGAACAAGATCAGGAAGGACTACAATCATCCCTCAATGCAAAAAATGCCCCGACCTTGTAAGTTAAAATGAATTCTTATACTCTCCCAACTCATTGGTCTATATTACATATATAAAGAGCTGGAAGAATCTCTACTTGAATTCTCCTATTACAAAAAGAACAAGATCAGGAAGGACTACAATCATCCCTCAATACAACAAATGCCCCGACCTTGTAAGTTAAAATGAATTCTTATACTCTCCCAACTCATTGGTCTATATTACATATATAAAGAGCTGGAAGAATCACTACTTGAATTCTCCTATTACAAAAAGAACAAGATCAGGAAGGACTACAATCATCCCTCAATGCAACAAATGACCCGACCTTGTAAGTTAAAATGAATTCTTATACTCTCCCAACTCATTGGTCTATATTACATATATAAAGAGCTGGAAGAATCACTACTTGAATTCTCCTATTACAAAAAGAACAAGATCAGGAAGGACTACAATCATCCCTCAATGCAACAAATGACCCGACCTTGTAAGTTAAAATGAATTCTTATACTCTCCCAACTCATTGGTGTATATTACATATATAAAGAGCTGGAAGAATCAATGCTTGGATTCTCCTATTACAAAAAGAACAAGATCAGGAAGGACTACAATCATCCCTCAATGCAATAAAAGACCCGACCTTGTAAGTTAAAATGAATTCTTATACTCTCCCAACTCATTGGTCTATATTACATATATAAAGAGCTGGAAGAATCACTACTTGGATTCTCCTATTACAAAAAGAACAAGATCAGGAAGGACTACAATCATCCCTCAATGCAACAAATGACCCGACCTTGTAAGTTAAAATGAATTCTTATTCTCTCCCAACTCATTGGTCTATATTACATATATAAAGAGCTGGAAGAATCACTACTTGAATTCTCCTATTACAAAAAGAACAAGATCAGGAAGGACTACAATCATCCCTCAATGCAACAAATGACCCGACCTTGTAAGTTAAAATGAATTCTTATACTCTCCCAACTCATTGGTCTATATTACATATATAAAGAGCTGGAAGAATCACTATTTGGATTCACCCATTACAAAAAGAACAAGATCAGGAAGGACTACAATCATCCCTCAATGCAACAAATGACCCGAACTTGTAAGTTAAAATAAATCCTTATACTCTCCCAACTCATTGGTCTATATTACATATATAAAGAACTGGAAGAATCACTACTTGGATTCTCCTATTACAAAAAGAACAAGATCAGGAAGGACTACAATGATCCCTCAATGCAACAAAGGACCCGACCTTGTAAGTTAAAATGAATTCTTATACTCTCCCAACTCATTGGTCTATATTACATAAATAAAGAGCTGGAAGAATCACTACTTGGATTCAACCATTACAAAAAGAACAAGATCAGGAAGGACTAGAATCATCCCTCAATGCAACAAATGACCCGACCTTGTAAGTTAAAATAAATCCTTATACTCTCCCAACTCATTGGTCTATATTACATATATAAAGAGCTGGAAGAATCACTACTTGGATTCTCCTATTACAAAAAGAACAAGATCAGGAAGGACTACAATCATCCCTCAATGCAATAAAAGACCCGACCTTGTAAGTTAAAATGAATTCTTATACTCTCCCAACTCATTGGTCTATATTACATATATAAGAGCTGGAAGAATCACTACTTGGATTCTCCTATTACAAAAAGAACAAGATCAGGAAGGACTACAATCATCCCTCAATGCAACAAAGGACCCGACCTTGTAAGTAAAAATGAATTCTTATACTCTCCCAACTCATTGGTCTATATTACATATATAAAGAGCTGGAAGAATCAATGCTTGGATTCTCCTATTACAAAAAGAACAAGATCAGGAAGGACTACAATCATCCCTCAATGCAATAAAAGACCCGACCTTGTAAGTTAAAATGAATTCTTATACTCTCCCAACTCATTGGTCTATATTACATATATAAAGAGCTGGAAGAATCACTACTTGGATTCTCCTATTACAAAAAGAACAAGATCAGGAAGGACTACAATCATCCCTCAATGCAACAAATGACCCGACCTTGTAAGTTAAAATGAATTCTTATTCTCTCCCAACTCATTGGTCTATATTACATATATAAAGAGCTGGAAGAATCACTACTTGAATTCTCCTATTACAAAAAGAACAAGATCAGGAAGGACTACAATCATCCCTCAATGCAACAAATGACCCGACCTTGTAAGTTAAAATGAATTCTTATACTCTCCCAACTCATTGGTCTATATTACATATATAAAGAGCTGGAAGAATCACTAATTGGATTCACCCATTACAAAAAGAACAAGATCAGGAAGGACTACAATCATCCCTCAATGCAACAAATGACCCGACCTTGTAAGTTAAAATAAATCCTTATACTCTCCCAACTCATTGGTCTATATTACATATATAAAGAGCTGGAAGAATCACTACTTGGATTCTCCTATTACAAAAAGAACAAGATCAGGAAGGACTACAATGATCCCTCAATGCAACAAAGGACCCGACCTTGTAAGTTAAAATGAATTCTTATACTCTCCCAACTCATTGCTCTATATTACATAAATAAAGAGCTGGAAGAATCACTACTTGGATTCAACCATTACAAAAAGAACAAGATCAGGAAGGACTAGAATCATCCCTCAATGCAACAAATGACCCGACCTTGTAAGTTAAAATAAATCCTTATACTCTCCCAACTCATTGGTCTATATTACATATATAAAGAGCTGGAAGAATCACTACTTGGATTCTCCTATTACAAAAAGAACAAGATCAGGAAGGACTACAATCATCCCTCAATGCAATAAAAGACCCGACCTTGTAAGTTAAAATGAATTCTTATACTCTCCCAACTCATTGGTCTATATTACATATATAAGAGCTGGAAGAATCACTACTTGGATTCTCCTATTACAAAAAGAACAAGATCAGGAAGGACTACAATCATCCCTCAATGCAACAAAGGACCCGACCTTGTAAGTAAAAATGAATTCTTATACTCTCCCAACTCATTGGTCTATATTACATATATAAAGAGCTGGAAGAATCACTACTTGGATTCACCCATTACAAAAAGAACAAGATCAGGAAGGACTAGAATCATCCCTCAATGCAACAAATGACCCGACCTTGTAAGTTAAAATAAATCCTTATACTCTCCCAACTCATTGGTCTATATTACATATATAAAGAGCTGGAAGAATCACTACTTGGATTCTCCTATTACAAAAAGAACAAGATCAGGAAGGACTACAATCATCCCTCAATGCAACAAATGACCCGACCTTGTAAGTTAAAATGAATTCTTATTCTCTCCCAACTCATTGGTCTATATTACATATATAAAGAGCTGGAAGAATCACTACTTGGATTCTCCTATTACAAAAAGAACAAGATCAGGAAGGACTACAATCATCCCTCAATGCAACAAATGACCCGACCTTGTAAGTTAAAATGAATTCTTATTCTCTCCCAACTCATTGGTCTATATTACATATATAAAGAGCTGGAAGAATCACTACTTGAATTCTCCTATTACAAAAAGAACAAGATCAGGAAGGACTACAATCATCCCTCAATGCAACAAATGACCCGACCTTGTAAGTTAAAATGAATTCTTATACTCTCCCAACTCATTGGTCTATATTACATATATAAAGAGCTGGAAGAATCACTACTTGGATTCTCCTATTACAAAAAGAACAAGATCAGGAAGGACTACAATCATCCCTCAATGCAACAAATGACCCGACCTTGTAAGTTAAAATGAATTCTTATACTCTCCCAACTCATTGGTCTATATTACATATATAAAGAGCTGGAAGAATCACTACTTGGATTCTCCTATTACAAAAAGAACAAGATCAGGAAGGACTACAATCATCCCTCAATGCAACAAAGGACCCGACCTTGTAAGTAAAAATGAATTCTTATTCTCTCCCAACTCATTGGTCTATATTACATATATAAAGAGCTGGAAGAATCACTACTTGGATTCACCCATTACAAAAAGAACAAGATCAGGAAGGACTAGAATCATCCCTCAATGCAACAAATGACCCGACCTTGTAAGTTAAAATAAATCCTTATACTCTCCCAACTCATTGGTCTATATTACATATATAAAGAGCTGGAAGAATCACTACTTGGATTCTCCTATTACAAAAAGAACAAGATCAGGAAGGACTACAATCATCCCTCAATGCAACAAATGACCCGACCTTGTAAGTTAAAATGAATTCTTATTCTCTCCCAACTCATTGGTCTATATTACATATATAAAGAGCTGGAAGAATCACTACTTGGATTCTCCTATTACAAAAAGAACAAGATCAGGAAGGACTACAATCATCCCTCAATGCAACAAATGACCCGACCTTGTAAGTTAAAATGAATTCTTATTCTCTCCCAACTCATTGGTCTATATTACATATATAAAGAGCTGGAAGAATCACTACTTGAATTCTCCTATTACAAAAAGAACAAGATCAGGAAGGACTACAATCATCCCTCAATGCAACAAATGACCCGACCTTGTAAGTTAAAATGAATTCTTATACTCTCCCAACTCATTGGTCTATATTACATATATAAAGAGCTGGAAGAATCACTACTTGGATTCTCCTATTACAAAAAGAACAAGATCAGGAAGGACTACAATCATCCCTCAATGCAATAAAAGACCCGACCTTGTAAGTTAAAATGAATTCTTATACTCTCCCAACTCATTGGTCTATATTACATATATAAAGAGCTGGAAGAATCACTACTTGGATTCTCCTATTACAAAAAGAACAAGATCAGGAAGGACTACAATCATCCCTCAATGCAACAAATGACCCGACCTTGTAAGTTAAAATGAATTCTTATTCTCTCCCAACTCATTGGTCTATATTACATATATAAAGAGCTGGAAGAATCACTACTTGAATTCTCCTATTACAAAAAGAACAAGATCAGGAAGGACTACAATCATCCCTCAATGCAACAAATGACCCGACCTTGTAAGTTAAAATGAATTCTTATACTCTCCCAACTCATTGGTCTATATTACATATATAAAGAGCTGGAAGAATCACTAATTGGATTCACCCATTACAAAAAGAACAAGATCAGGAAGGACTACAATCATCCCTCAATGCAACAAATGACCCGACCTTGTAAGTTAAAATAAATCCTTATACTCTCCCAACTCATTGGTCTATATTACATATATGAAGAGCTGGAAGAATCACTACTTGGATTCACCCATTACAAAAAGAACAAGATCAGGAAGGACTACAATCATCCCTCAATGCAACAAATTACCTGACCTTGTAAGTTAAAATGAATTCTTATACTCTCCCAACTCATTGGTCTATATTACATATATAAAGAGCTGGAAGAATCACTACTTGGATTCTCCTATTACAAAAAGAACAAGATCAGGAAGGACTACAATCATCCCTCAATGCAACAAATGACCTGACCTTGTAAGTTAAAATGAATTCTTATACTCTCCCAACTCATTGGTCTATATTACATATATCAAGAGCTGGAAGAATCACTACTTGGATTCTCCTATTACAAAAAGAACAAGATCAGGAAGGACTACAATCATCCCTCAATGCAACAAATGACCTGACCTTGTAAGTTAAAATGAATTCTTATACTCTCCCAACTCATTGGTCTATATTACATATATAAAGAGCTGGAAGAATCACTACTTGGATTCTCCTATTCCAAAAAGAACAAGATCAGGAAGGACTACAATCATCCCTCAATGCAACAAATGACCTGACCTTGTAAGTTAAAATGAATTCTTATACTCTCCCAACTCATTGGTCTATATTACATATATCAAGAGCTGGAAGAATCACTACTTGGATTCTCCTATTACAAAAAGAACAAGATCAGGAAGGACTACAATCATCCCTCAATGCAACAAATGACCTGACCTTGTAAGTTAAAATGAATTCTTATACTCTCCCAACTCATTGGTCTATCTAACATATATAAAGAGCTGGAAGAATCACTACTTGAATTCTCCTATTACAAAAAGAACAAGATCAGGAAGGACTGCAATCATTCCTCAACACAACAAATGGCCCGACCTTGTAAGTTAAAATAAATTCTTATACTCTCCCAACTCATTGGTCTATATTACATATATAAAGAGCTGGAAGAATCACTACTTGGATTCTCCTATTACAAAAAGAACATGATCAGGAAGGACTACAATCATCCCTCAATGCAACAAATGACCTGACCTTGTAAGTTAAAATGAATTCTTATACTCTCCCAACTCATTGGTCTATATTACATATATCAAGAGCTGGAAGAATCACTACTTGGATTCTCCTATTACAAAAAGAACAAGATCAGGAAGGACTACAATCATCCCTCAATGCAACAAATGACCTGACCTTGTAAGTTAAAATGAATTCTTATACTCTCCCAACTCATTGGTCTATATTACATATATAAAGAGCTGGAAGAATCACTACTTGGATTCTCCTATTACAAAAAGAACAAGATCAGGAAGGACTACAATCATCCCTCAATGCAACAAATGACCTGACCTTGTAAGTTAAAATGAATTCTTATACTCTCCCAACTCATTGGTCTATATTACATATATCAAGAGCTGGAAGAATCACTACTTGGATTCTCCTATTACAAAAAGAACAAGATCAGGAAGGACTACAATCATCCCTCAATGCAACAAATGACCTGACCTTGTAAGTTAAAATGAATTCTTATACTCTCCCAACTCATTGGTCTATATTACATATATCAAGAGCTGGAAGAATCACTACTTGGATTCTCCTATTACAAAAAGGACAAGATCAGGAAGGACTACAATCATCCCTCAATGCAACAAATGACCTGACCTTGTAAGTTAAAATGAATTCTTATACTCTCCCAACTCATTGGTCTATATTACATATATCAAGAGCTGGAAGAATCACTACTTGGATTCTCCTATTACAAAAAGAACAAGATCAGGAAGGACTACAATCATCCCTCAATGCAACAAATGACCTGACCTTGTAAGTTAAAATGAATTCTTATACTCTCCCAACTCATTGGTCTATCTAACATATATAAAGAGCTGGAAGAATCACTACTTGAATTCTCCTATTACAAAAAGAACAAGATCAGGAAGGACTGCAATCATTCCTCAACACAACAAATGGCCCGACCTTGTAAGTTAAAATAAATTCTTATACTCTCCCAACTCATTGGTCTATATTACATATATAAAGAGCTGGAAGAATCACTACTTGGATTCTCCTATTACAAAAAGAACATGATCAGGAAGGACTACAATCATCCCTCAATGCAACAAATGACCTGACCTTGTAAGTTAAAATGAATTCTTATACTCTCCCAACTCATTGGTCTATATTACATATATCAAGAGCTGGAAGAATCACTACTTGGATTCTCCTATTACAAAAAGAACAAGATCAGGAAGGACTACAATCATCCCTCAATGCAACAAATGACCTGACCTTGTAAGTTAAAATGAATTCTTATACTCTCCCAACTCATTGGTCTATATTACATATATCAAGAGCTGGAAGAATCACTACTTGGATTCTCCTATTACAAAAAGAACAAGATCAGGAAGGACTACAATCATCCCTCAATGCAACAAATGACCTGACCTTGTAAGTTAAAATGAATTCTTATACTCTCCCAACTCATTGGTCTATATTACATATATCAAGAGCTGGAAGAATCACTACTTGGATTCTCCTATTACAAAAAGAACAAGATCAGGAAGGACTACAATCATCCCTCAATGCAACAAATGACCTGACCTTGTAAGTTAAAATGAATTCTTATACTCTCCCAACTCATTGGTCTATATTACATATATCAAGAGCTGGAAGAATCACTACTTGGATTCTCCTATTACAAAAAGAACAAGATCAGGAAGGACTACAATCATCCCTCAATGCAACAAATGACCTGACCTTGTAAGTTAAAATGAATTCTTATACTCTCCCAACTCATTGGTCTATATTACATATATCAAGAGCTGGAAGAATCACTACTTGGATTCTCCTATTACAAAAAGAACAAGATCAGGAAGGACTACAATCATCCCTCAATGCAACAAATGACCTGACCTTGTAAGTTAAAATAAATCCTTATACTCTCCCAACTCATTCGTCTATATTACATATATAAAGAGTTGGAAGAATCACTACTTGGATTCTCCTATTACAAAAAGAACAAGATAAGGAAGGACTACAATCATCCCTCAATGCAAGAAATGACCTGACCTTGTAAGTTAAAATGAATTCTTATACTCTCCCAACTCATTGGTCTATATTACATATATCAAGAGCTGGAAGAATCACTACTTGGATTCTCCTATTACAAAAAGAACAAGATCAGGAAGGACTACAATCATCCCTCAATGCAACAAATGACCTGACCTTGTAAGTTAAAATAAATCCTTATACTCTCCCAACTCATTCGTCTATATTACATATATAAAGAGTTGGAAGAATCACTACTTGGATTCTCCCATTACAAAAAGAACAAGATCAGGAAGGACTACAATCATCCCTCAATGCAACAAATGACCTGACCTTGTAAGTTAAAATGAATTCTTATACTCTCCCAACTCATTGGTCTATATTACATATATCAAGAGCTGGAAGAATCACTACATGGATTCTCCTATTACAAAAAGAACAAGATCAGGAAGGACTACAATCATCCCTCAATGCAACAAATGACCTGACCTTGTAAGTTAAAATGAATTCTTATACTCTCCCAACTCATTGGTCTATATTACATATATAAAGAGCTGGAAGAATCACTACTTGGATTCTCCTATTACAAAAAGAACAAGATCAGGAAGGACTACAATCATCCCTCAATGCAACAAATGACCTGACCTTGTAAGTTAAAATAAATCCTTATACTCTCCCAACTCATTCGTCTATATTACATATATAAAGAGCTGGAAGAATCACTACTTGGATTCTCCTATTACAAAAAGAACAAGATCAGGAAGGACTACAATCATCCCTCAATGCAACAAATGACCTGACCTTGTAAGTTAAAATGAATTCTTATACTCTCCCAACTCATTGGTCTATATTACATATATCAAGAGCTGGAAGAATCACTACTTGGATTCTCCTATTACAAAAAGAACAAGATCAGGAAGGACTACAATCATCCCTCAATGCAACAAATGACGTGACCTTGTAAGTTAAAATAAATTCTTATACTCTCCCAACTCATTGGTCTATATTACATATATAAAGAGCTGGAAGAATCACTACTTGGATTCTCCTATTACAAAAAGAACAAGATCAGGAATGACTACAATCATCCCTCAATGCAACAAATGACCCGACCTTGTAAGTTAAAATAAATTCTTATACTCTCCCAACTCATTGGTCTATATTACATATATAAAGAGCTGGAAGAATCACTACTTGGATTCTCCTATTACAAAAAGAACAAGATCAGGAAGGACTACAATCATCCCTCAATGCAACAAATGACCTGACCTTGTAAGTTAAAATGAATTCTTATACTCTCCCAACTCATTGGTCTATATTACATATATAAAGAGCTGGAAGAATCACTACTTGGATTCTCCTTTTACAAAAAGAACAAGATCAGGAAGGACCACAATCATCCCTCAATGCAACAAATGACCTGACCTTGTAAGTTAAAATAAATTCTTATACTCTCCCAACTCATTGGTCTATATTACATATATAAAGAGCTGGAAGAATCACTACTTGGATTCTCCTATTACAAAAAGAACAAGATCAGGAATGACTACAATCATCCCTCAATGCAACAAATGACGTGACCTTGTAAGTTAAAATAAATCCTTATACTCTCCCAACTCATTGGTCTATATTACATATATAAAGAGCTGGAAGAATCACTACTTGGATTCTCCTATTACAAAAAGAACAAGATCAGGAATGACTACAATCATCCCTCAATGCAACAAATGACCCGACCTTGTAAGTTAAAATAAATTCTTATACTCTCCCAACTCATTGGTCTATATTACATATATAAAGAGCTGGAAGAATCACTACTTGGATTCTCCTATTACAAAAAGAACAAGATCAGGAAGGACTACAATCATCCCTCAATGCAACAAATGACCTGACCTTGTAAGTTAAAATGAATTCTTATACTCTCCCAACTCATTGGTCTATATTACATATATCAAGAGCTGGAAGAATCACTACTTGGATTCTCCTATTACAAAAAGAACAAGATCAGGAAGGACTACAATCATCCCTCAATGCAACAAATGACCTGACCTTGTAAGTTAAAATGAATTCTTATACTCTCCCAACTCATTGGTCTATCTAACATATATAAAGAGCTGGAAGAATCACTACTTGAATTCTCCTATTACAAAAAGAACAAGATCAGGAAGGCCTGCAATCATTCCTCAACACAACAAATGGCCCGACCTTGTAAATTAAAATAAATTCTTATACTCTCCCAACTCATTGGTCTATATTACATAAATAAAGAGCTGGAAGAATCACTACTTGGATTCTGCTATTACAAAAAGAACATGATCAGGAAGGACTACAATCATCCCTCAATGCAACAAATGACCCGACCTTGTAAGTTAAAATGAATTCTTATACTCTCCCAACTCATTGGTTTATATTACATATATAAAGAGCTGGAAGAATCACTACTTGGATTCTCCTATTACAAAAAGAACATGATCAGGAAGGACTACAATCATCCCTCAATGCAACAAATGACCCGACCTTGTAAGTTAAAATGAATTCTTATTCTCTCCCAACTCATTGGTCTATATTACATATATAAAGAGCTGGAAGAATCACTACTTGAATTCTCCTATTACAAAAAGAACAAGATCAGGATGGACTACAATCATCCCTCAATGCAACAAATGACCCGACCTTGTAAGTTAAAATGAATTCTTATACTCTCCCAACTCATTGGTCTATATTACATATATAAAGAGCTGGAAGAATCACTACTTGGATTCACCCATTACAAAAAGAACAAGATCAGGAAGGACTACAATCATCCCTCAATGCAACAAATGACCTGACCTTGTAAGTTAAAATGAATTCTTATACTCTCCCAACTCATTGGTCTATATTACATATATAAAGAGCTGGAAGAATCACTACTTGCATTCTCCTATTACAAAAAGAACATGATCAGGAAGGACTACAATCATCCCTCAATGCAACCAATGACCCGACCTTGTAAGTTAAAATGAATTCTTATACTCTCCCAACTCATTGGTCTATCTAACATATATAAAGAGCTGGAAGAATCACTACTTGAATTCTCCTATTACAAAAAGAACAAGATCAGGAAGGACTGCAATCATTCCTCAACACAACAAATGGCCCGACCTTGTAAGTTAAAATAAATTCTTATACTCTCCCAACTCATTGGTCTATATTACATATATAAAGTGCTGGAAGAATCACTACTTGGATTCTCCTATTACAAAAAGAACATGATCAGGAAGGACTACAATCATCCCTCAATGCAACAAATGACCCGACCTTGTAAGTTAAAATGAATTCTTATACTCTCCCAACTCATTGGTCTATATTACATATATAAAGAGCTGGAAGAATCACTACTTGGATTCTCCTATTACAAAAAGAACATGATCAGGAAGGACTACAATCATCCCTCAATGCAACAAATGACCCGACCTTGTAAGTTAAAATGAATTCTTATACTCTCCCAACTCATTGGTCTATATTACATATATAAAGAGCTGGAAGAATCACTACTTGGATTCTCCTATTACAAAAAGAACAAGATCAGGAAGGACTACAATCATCCCTCAATACAACAAATGACCCGACCTTATAAGTTAAAATGAATTCTTATTCTCTCCCAACTCATTGGTCTATATTACATATATAAAGAGCTGGAAGAATCACTACTTGGATTCTCCTATTACAAAAAGAACAAGATCAGGAAGGACTACAATCATCCCTCAATGCAACAAATGACCCGACCTTGTAAGTTAAAATAAATTCTTATACTCTCCCAACTCATTGGTCTATATTACATATATAAAGAGCTGGAAGAATCACTACTTGGATTCTCCTATTACAAAAAGAACAAGATCAGGAATGACTACAATCATCCCTCAATGCAACAAATGACGTGACCTTGTAAGTTAAAATAAATCCTTATACTCTCCCAACTCATTGGTCTATATTACATATATAAAGAGCTGGAAGAATCACTACTTGGATTCACCCATTACAAAAAGAACAAGATCAGGAAGGACTACAATCATCCCTCAATGCAACAAATGACCTGACCTTGTAAGTTAAAATGAATCCTTATACTCTCCCAACTCATTGGTCTATATTACATATATCAAGAGCTGGAAGAATCACTACTTGGATTCTCCTATTACAAAAAGAACAAGATCAGGAAGGACTACAATCATCCCTCAATGCAACAAATGACGTGACCTTCTAAGTTAAAATGAATTCTTATACTCTCCCAACTCATTGGTCTATATTACATATATAAAGAGCTGGAAGAATCACTACTTGCATTCTCCTATTACAAAAAGAACATGATCAGGAAGGACTACAATCATCCCTCAATGCAACAAATGACCCGACCTTGTAAGTTAAAATGAATTCTTATACTCTCCCAACTCATTGGTCTATCTAACATATATAAAGAGCTGGAAGAATCACTACTTGAATTCTCCTATTACAAAAAGAACAAGATCAGGAAGGACTGCAATCATTCCTCAATGCAACAAATGGCCCGACCTTGTAAGTTAAAATAAATTCTTATACTCTCCCAACTCATTGGTCTATATTACATATATAAAGAGCTGGAAGAATCACTACTTGGACTCTCCTATTACAAAAAGAACAAGATCAGGAAGGACTGCAATCATTCCTCAATGCAACAAATGGCCCGACCTTGTAAGTTAAAATAAATTCTTATACTCTCCCAACTCATTGGTCTATATTACATATATAAAGAGCTGGAAGAATCACTACTTGGATTCTCCTATTACAAAAAGAACATGATCAGGAAGGACTGCAATCATCCCTCAATGCAACAAATGGCCCGACCTTGTAAGTTAAAATAAATTCTTATACTCTCCCAACTCATTGGTCTATATTACATATATAAAGAGCTGGAAGAATCACTACTTGGATTCTCCTATTACAAAAAGAACATGATCAGGAAGGACTACAATCATCCCTCAATGCAACAAATGACCTGACCTTGTAAGTTGAAATAAATCCTTATACTCTCCCAACTCATTGGTCTATATTACATATATAAAGAGCTGGAAGAATCACTACTTGGATTCTCCTATTACAAAAAGAACAAGATCAGGAAGGACTACAATCATCCCTCAATGCAACAAATGACCTGACCTTGTAAGTTAAAATGAATTCTTATACTCTCCCAACTCATTGGTCTATATTACATATATAAAGAGCTGGAAGAATCACTACTTGCATTCTCCTATTACAAAAAGAACATGATCAGGAAGGACTACAATCATCTTTCAATGCAACAAATGACCCGACCTTGTAAGTTAAAATGAATTCTTATACTCTCCCAACTCATTGGTCTATTTAACATATATAAAGAGCTGGAAGAATCACTACTTGAATTCTCCTATTACAAAAAGAACAAGATCAGGAAGGACTGCAATCATTCCTCAATACAACAAATGGCCCGACCTTGTAAGTTAAAACAAATTCTTATACTCTCCCAACTCATTGGTCTATATTACATATATAAAGAGCTGGAAGAATCACTACTTGGATTCTCCTATTACAAAAAGAACAAGATCAGGAAGGACTACAATCATCCCTCAATGCAACAAATGACCCGACCTTGTAAGTTAAAACAAATTCTTATACTCTCCCAACTCATTGGTCTATATTACATATATAAAGAGCTGGAAGAATCACTACTTGGATTCACCCATTACAAAAAGAACAAGATCAGGAAGGACTACAATCATCCCTCAATGCAACAAATGACTCGACCTTGTCAGTTAAAATGAATTCTTATACTCTCCCAACTCATTGGTCTATTTAACATGTATAAAGAGCTGGAAGAATCACTACTTGGATTCTCCTATTACAAAAAGAACAAGATCAGGAAGGACTACAATCATCCCTCAATGCAACAAATGACCCGACCTTGTAAGTTAAAATGAATTCTTATACTCTCCCAACTCATTGGTCTATTTAACATATATAAAGAACTGGAAGAATCACTACTTGGATTCTCCTATTACAAAAAGAACAAGATCAGGAAGGACTACAATCATCCCTCAATGCAACAAATGACCTGACCTTGTAAGTTAAAATAAATTCTTATACTCTCCCAACTCATTGGTCTATATTACATATATAAAGAGCTGGAAGAATCACTACTTGAATTCTCCTATTACAAAAAGAAAAAGATCAGGAAGGACTACAATCATCCCTCAATGCAACAAATGACCCGACCTTGTAAGTTAAAATGAATTCTTATACTCTCCCAACTCATTGGTCTATATTACATATATAAAGAGCTGGAAGAATCACTACTTGAATTCTCCTATTACAAAAAGAACAAGATCAGGAAGGACTGCAATCATTCCTCAATACAACAAATGGCCCGACCTTGTCAGTTAAAATGAATTCTTATACTCTCCCAACTCATTGGTCTATATTACATATATAAAGAGCTGGAAGAATCACTGCTTGAATTCTCCTATTACAAAAAGAACAAGATCAGGAAGGACTGCAATCATTCCTCAATACAACAAATGGCCCGACCTTGTAAGTTAAAATAAATTCTTATACTCTCCCAACTCATTGGTCTATATTACATATATAAAGAGCTGGAAGAATCACTACTTGAATTCTCCTATTCCAAAAACTACAATATCAGGAAGGACTGCAATCATTCCTCAATACAACAAATGGCCCGACCTTGTAAGTTAAAATAAATTCTTATACTCTCCCAACTCATTGGTCTATATTACATATATAAAGAGCTGGTAGAATCACTACCTGAATTCTCCTATTACAAAAAGAACAAGATCAGGAAGGACTGCAATCATCCCTCAATGCAACAAATGACCCGACCTTGTAAGTTAAAATGAATTCTTATACTCTCCCAGCTCATTGGTCTATATTACATATATAAAGAGCTGGTAGAATCACTACCTGAATTCTCCTATTACAAAAAGAACAAGATCAGGAAGGACTGCAATCATTCCTCAATACAACAAATGGCCCGACCTTGTAAGTTAAAATGAATTCTTATACTCTCCCAACTCATTGGTCTATATTACATATATAAAGAACTGGAAGAATCACTACTTGGATTCTCCTATTACAAAAAGAACAAGATCAGGAAGGACTAGAATCATCCCTCAATGCAACAAATGACCTGACCTTGTAAGTTAAAATAAATTCTTATACTCTCCCAACTCATTGGTCTATATTACATATATAAAGAGCTGGAAGAATCACTACTTGAATTCTCCTATTACAAAAAGGACAAGATCAGGAAGGACTGCAATCATTCCTCAATGCAACAAATGGCCCGACCTTGTAAGTTAAAATGAATTCTTATACTCTCCCAACTCATTGGTCTATATTACATATATAAAGAGCTGGAAGAATCACTACTTGAATTCTCCTATTACAAAAAGATCAAGATCAGGAAGGACTGCAATCATTCCTCAATACAACAAATGGCCCGACCTTGTAAGATAAAATAAATTCTTATACTCTCCCAACTCATTGGTCTATATTACATATATAAAGAGCAGGAAGAATCACTACTTGAATTCACCCATTACAAAAAGAACAAGATCAGGAAGGACTACAATCATTCCTCAATACAACAAATGACCCGACCTTGTCAGTTAAAATGAATTCTTATACTCTCCCAACTCATTGGTCTATCTAACATATATAAAGAGCTGGAAGAATCACTACTTGAATTCTCCTATTACAAAAAGAACAAGATCAGGAAGGACTGCAATCATTCCTCAATGCAACAAATGGCCCGACCTTGTAAGTTAAAATAAATTCTTATACTCTCCCAACTCATTGGTCTATATTACATATATAAAGAGCTGGAAGAATCACTACTTGGACTCTCCTATTACAAAAAGAACAAGATCAGGAAGGACTGCAATCATTCCTCAATGCAACAAATGGCCCGACCTTGTAAGTTAAAATAAATTCTTATACTCTCCCAACTCATTGGTCTATATTACATATATAAAGAGCTGGAAGAATCACTACTTGGATTCTCCTATTACAAAAAGAACATGATCAGGAAGGACTGCAATCATCCCTCAATGCAACAAATGGCCCGACCTTGTAAGTTAAAATAAATTCTTATACTCTCCCAACTCATTGGTCTATATTACATATATAAAGAGCTGGAAGAATCACTACTTGGATTCTCCTATTACAAAAAGAACATGATCAGGAATGACTACAATCATCCCTCAATGCAACAAATGACCTGACCTTGTAAGTTGAAATAAATCCTTATACTCTCCCAACTCATTGGTCTATATTACATATATAAAGAGCTGGAAGAATCACTACTTGTATTCTCCTATTACAAAAAGAACAAGATCAGGAAGGACTACAATCATCCCTCAATGCAACAAATGACCCGACCTTGTAAGTTAAAATGAATTCTGATACTCTCCCAACTCATTGGTCTATTTAACATATATAAAGAGCTGGAAGAATCACTACTTGAATTCTCCTATTACAAAAAGAACAAGATCAGGAAGGACTGCAATCATTCCTCAATACAACAAATGGCCCGACCTTGTAAGTTAAAACAAATTCTTATACTCTCCCAACTCATTGGTCTATATTACATATATAAAGAGCTGGAAGAATCACTACTTGGATTCTCCTATTACAAAAAGAACAAGATCAGGAAGGACTACAATCATCCCTCAATGCAACAAATGACCCGACCTTGTAAGTTAAAACAAATTCTTATACTCTCCCAACTCATTGGTCTATATTACATATATAAAGAGCTGGAAGAATCACTACTTGGATTCACCCATTACAAAAAGAACAAGATCAGGAAGGACTACAATCATCCCTCAATGCAACAAATGACTCGACCTTGTCAGTTAAAATGAATTCTTATACTCTCCCAACTCATTGGTCTATTTAACATGTATAAAGAGCTGGAAGAATCACTACTTGGATTCTCCTATTACAAAAAGAACAAGATCAGGAAGGACTACAATCATCCCTCAATGCAAAAAATGACCCGACCTTGTAAGTTAAAATGAATTCTTATACTCTCCAAACTCATTGGTCTATTTAACATATATAAAGAACTGGAAGAATCACTACTTGGATTCTCCTATTACAAAAAGAACAAGATCAGGAAGGACTGCAATCATTCCTCAATGCAACAAATGGCCCGACCTTGTAAGTTAAAATAAATTCTTATACTCTCCCAACTCATTGGTCTATATTACATATATAAAGAGCTGGAAGAATCACTACTTGGATTCTCCTATTACAAAAAGAACATGATCAGGAAGGACTGCAATCATCCCTCAATGCAACAAATGACCCGACCTTGTAAGTTAAAATGAATTCTTATACTCTCCCAACTCATTGGTCTATATTACATATATAAAGAGCTGGAAGAATCACTACTTGAATTCTCCTATTACAAAAAGATCAAGATCAGGAAGGACTGCAATCATTCCTCAATACAACAAATGGCCCGACCTTATAAGTTAAAATAAATTCTTATACTCTCCCATCTCATTGGTCTATATTACATATATAAAGAGCTGGAAGAATCACTACTTGAATTCTCCTATTACAAAAAGAACAATATCAGGAAGGACTGCAATCATTCCTCAATACAACAAATGGCCCGACCTTGTAAGTTAAAATAAATTCTTATACTCTCCCAACTCATTGGTCTATATTACATATATAAAGAGCTGGAAGAATCACTACTTGGATTCACCCATTACAAAAAGAACAAGATCAGGAAGGACTACAATCATCCCTCAATGCAACAAATGACCCGACCTTGTCAGTTAAAATGAATTCTTATACTCTCCCAACTCATTGGTCTATATTACATATATAAAGAGCTGGAAGAATCACTGCTTGAATTCTCCTATTACAAAAAGAACAAGATCAGGAAGGACTGCAATCATTCCTCAATACAACAAATGGCCCGACCTTGTCAGTTAAAATGAATTCTTATACTCTCCCAACTAATTGGTCTATATTACATATATAAAGAGCTGGAAGAATCACTGCTTGAATTCTCCTATTACAAAAAGAACAAGATCAGGAAGGACTGCAATCATTCCTCAATACAACAAATGGCCCGACCTTGTAAGTTAAAATAAATTCTTATACTCTCCCAACTCATTGGTCTATATTACATATATAAAGAGCTGGAAGAATCACTACTTGAATTCTCCTATTACAAAAACAACAATATCAGGAAGGACTGCAATCATTCCTCAATACAACAAATGGCCCGACCTTGTAAGTTAAAATAAATTCTTATACTCTCCCAACTCATTGGTCTATATTACATATATAAAGAGCTGGTAGAATCACTACCTGAATTCTCCTATTACAAAAAGAACAAGATCAGGAAGGACTACAATCATTCCTCAATGCAACAAATGGCCCGACCTTGTAAGTTAAAATGAATTCTTATACTCTCCCAGCTCATTGGTCTATATTACATATATAAAGAGCTGGTAGAATCACTACCTGAATTCTCCTATTACAAAAAGAACAAGATCAGGAAGGACTGCAATCATTCCTCAATACAACAAATGGCCCGACCTTGTAAGTTAAAATGAATTCTTATACTCTCCCAACTCATTGGTCTATTTAACATATATAAAGACCTGGAAGAATCACTACTTGGATTCTCCTATTACAAAAAGAACAAGATCAGGAAGGACTACAATCATCCCTCAATGCAACAAATGACCTGACCTTGTAAGTTAAAATAAATTCTTATACTCTCCCAACTCATTGGTCTATATTACATATATAAAGAGCTGGAAGAATCACTACTTGAATTCTCCTATTACAAAAAGAACATGATCAGGAAGGACTACAATCATCCCTCAATGCAACAAATGACCCGACCTTGTAAGTTAAAATGAATTCTTATACTCTCCCAACTCATTGGTCTATATTACATATATAAAGTGCTGGAAGAATCACTACTTGGATTCTCCTATTACAAAAAGAACAAGATCAGGAACGACTACAATCATCCCTCAATGCAACAAATGACCCGACCTTGTAAGTTAAAATGAATTCTTATACTCTCCCAACTCATTGGTCTATTTAACATATATAAAGAGCTGGAAGAATCACTACTTGGATTCTCCTATTACAAAAAGAACAAGATCAGGAAGGACTACAATCAACCCTCAATGCAACAAATGACCCGACCTTGTAAGTTAAAATGAATTCTTATATTCTCCCAACTCATTGGTCTATATTACATATATAAAGAGCTGGAAGAATCACTACTTGGATTCTCCTATTACAAAAAGAACAAGATCAGGAAGGACTACAATCATCCCTCAATGCAACAAATGACCCGACATTGTAAGTTAAAATGAATTCTTATACTCTCCCAACTCATTGGTCTATATTACATATATAAAGAGCTGGAAGAATCACTACTTGGATTCTCCTATTACAAAAAGAACAAGATCAGGAAGGACTGCAATCATTCCTCAATACAACAAATGGCCCGACCTTGTAAGTTAAAATAAATTCTTATACTCTCCCAACTCATTGGTCTATATTACATATATAAAGAGCTGGAAGAATCACTACTTGAATTCTCCTATTACAAAAAGAACATGATCAGGAAGGACTACAATCATCCCTCAATGCAACAAATGACCCGACCTTGTAAGTTAAAATGAATTCTTATACTCTCCCAACTCATTGGTCTATATTACATATATAAAGTGCTGGAAAATCACTACTTGGATTCTCCTATTACAAAAAGAACAAGATCAGGAAGGACTGCAATCATTCCTCAATACAACAAATGGCCCGACCATGTAAGTTAAAATAAATTCTTATACTCTCCCAACTCATTGGTCTATATTACATATATAAAGAGCTGGAAGAATCACTACTTGAATTCTCCTATTACAAAAAGAACAAGATCAGGAAGGACTGCAATCATTCCTCAATACAACAAATGGCCCGACCATGTAAGTTAAAATAAATTCTTATACTCTCCCAACTCATTGGTCTATATTACATATATAAAGAGCTGGAAGAATCACTACTTGAATTCTCCTATTACAAAAAGAACAAGATCAGGAAGGACTGCAATCATTCCTCAATACAACAAATGACCCGACCTTGTAAGTTAAAATGAATTCTTATACTCTCCCAGCTCATTGGTCTATATTACATATATAAAGAGCTGGAAGAATCACTGCTTGGATTCTCCTATTACAAAAAGAACATGATCAGGAAGGACTACAATCATCCCTCAATGCAACAAATGACCCGACCTTGTAAGTTAAAATGAATTCTTATACTCTCCCAACTCATTGGTCTATTTAACATATATAAAGAGCTGGAAGAATCACTACTTGGATTCTCCTATTACAAAAAGAACATGATCAGGAAGGACTACAATCATCCCTCAATGCAACAAATGACCCGACCTTGTAAGTTAAAATGAATTCTTATACTCTCCCAACTCATTGGTCTATTTAACATATATAAAGAACTGGAAGAATCACTACTTGGATTCTCCTATTACAAAAAGAACAAGATCAGGAAGGACTACAATCATCCCTCAATGCAACAAATGACCCGACCTTGTAAGTTAAAATGAATTCTTATACTCTCCCAACTCATTGGTCTATATTACATATATGAAGAGCTGGAAGAATCACTACTTGGATTCTCCTATTACAAAAAGAACAAGATCAGGAAGGACTACAATCATCCCTCAATGCAACAAATGACCCGACCTTGTAAGTTAAAATAAATTCTTATACTCTCCCAACTCATTGGTCTATATTACATATATAAAGAGCTGGAAGAATCACTACTTGAATTCTCCTATTACAAAAAGAACAAGATCAGGAAGGACTGCAATCATTCCTCAATACAACAAATGGCCCGACCATGTAAGTTAAAATAAATTCTTATACTCTCCCAACTCATTGGTCTATATTACATATATAAAGAGCTGGAAGAATCACTACTTGAATTCTCCTATTACAAAAAGAACAAGATCAGGAAGGACTGCAATCATTCCTCAATACAACAAATGGCCCGACCATGTAAGTTAAAATAAATTCTTATACTCTCCCAACTCATTGGTCTATATTACATATATAAAGAGCTGGAAGAATCACTACTTGAATTCTCCTATTACAAAAAGAACAAGATCAGGAAGGACTGCAATCATTCCTCAATACAACAAATGACCCGACCTTGTAAGTTAAAATGAATTCTTATACTCTCCCAGCTCATTGGTCTATATTACATATATAAAGAGCTGGAAGAATCACTGCTTGGATTCTCCTATTACAAAAAGAACATGATCAGGAAGGACTACAATCATCCCTCAATGCAACAAATGACCCGACCTTGTAAGTTAAAATGAATTCTTATACTCTCCCAACTCATTGGTCTATTTAACATATATAAAGAGCTGGAAGAATCACTACTTGGATTCTCCTATTACAAAAAGAACATGATCAGGAAGGACTACAATCATCCCTCAATGCAACAAATGACCCGACCTTGTAAGTTAAAAGGAATTCTTATACTCTCCCAACTCATTGGTCTATTTAACATATATAAAGAACTGGAAGAATCACTACTTGGATTCTCCTATTACAAAAAGAACAAGATCAGGAAGGACTACAATCATCCCTCAATGCAACAAATGACCCGACCTTGTAAGTTAAAATGAATTCTTATATTCTCCCAACTCATTGGTCTATATTACATATATAAAGAGCTGGAAGAATCACTACTTGGATTCTCCTATTACAAAAAGAACAAGATCAGGAAGGACTACAATCATCCCTCAATGCAACAAATGACCCGACATTGTAAGTTAAAATGAATTCTTATACTCTCCCAACTCATTGGTCTATATTACATATATAAAGAGCTGGAAGAATCACTACTTGGATTCTCCTATTACAAAAAGAACAAGATCAGGAAGGACTACAATCATCCCTCAATGCAACAAATGACCCGACCTTGTAAGTTAAAATGAATTCTTATACTCTCCCAACTCATTGGTCAATATTACATATATAAAGAGCTGGAAGAATCACTACTTGGATTCTCCTATTACAAAAAGAACAAGATCAGGAAGGACTACAATCATCCCTCAATGCAACAAATGACCCGACCTTGTAAGTTAAAATGAATTCTTATACTCTCCCAACTCATTGGTCTATATTACATATATAAAGAGCTGGAAGAATCACTACTTGAATTCTCCTATTACAAAAAGAACAAGATCAGGAAGGACTGCAATCATTCCTCAATACAACAAATGGCCGGACCTTGTAAGTTAAAATAAATTCTTATACTCTCGCAACTCATTGGTCTATATTGCATATATAAAGAGCTGGAAGAATCACTACTTGAATTCTACTATTACAAAAAGAACAAGATCAGGAAGGACTGCAATCATTCCTCAATACAACAAATGGCCCGACCTTGTAAGTTAAAATAAATTCTTATACTCTCCCAACTCATTGGTCTATATTACATATATAAAGAGCTGGAAGAATCACTACTTGAATTCTCCTATTACAAAAAGAACATGATCAGGAAGGACTACAATCATCCCTCAATGCAACAAATGACCCGACCTTGTAAGTTAAAATGAATTCTTATACTCTCCCAACTCATTGGTCTATATTACATATATAAAGTGCTGGAAAATCACTACTTGGATTCTCCTATTACAAAAAGAACATGATCAGCAAGGACTACAATCATCCCTCAATGCAACAAATGCCCCGACCTTGTAAGTTAAAATAAATCCTTATACTCTCCCAACTCATTGGTCTATATTACATATATAAAGAGCTGGAAGAATCACTACTTGGATTCTCCTATTACAAAAAGAAAAAGATCAGGAAGGACTACAATCATCCCTCAATGCAACAAATGACCCGACCTTGTAAGTTAAAATGAATTCTTATACTCTCCCAACTCATTGGTCTATATTACATATATAAAGAGCTGGAAGAATCACTACTTGGATTCTCCTATTACAAAAAGAACAAGATCAGGAAGGACTACAATCATCCCTCAATGCAACAAATGACCCGACCTTGTAAGTTAAAATGAATTCTTATACTCTCCCAACTCATTGGTCTATATTACATATATAAAGAGCTGGAAGAATCACTACTTGAATTCTCCTATTACAAAAAGAACAAGATCAGGAAGGACTGCAATCATTCCTCAATACAACAAATGGCCCGACCTTGTAAGTTAAAATAAATTCTTATACTCTCCCAACTCATTGGTCTATATTACATATATAAAGAGCTGGAAGAATCACTACTTGAATTCTCCTATTACAAAAAGAACAAGATCAGGAAGGACTGCAATCATTCCTCAATACAACAAATGGCCCGACCATGTAAGTTAAAATAAATTCTTATACTCTCCCAACTCATTGGTCTATATTACATATATAAAGAGCTGGAAGAATCACTACTTGAATTCTCCTATTACAAAAAGAACATGATCAGGAAGGACTACAATCATCCCTCAATGCAACAAATGACCCGACCTTGTAAGTTAAAATGAATTCTTATACTCTCCCAACTCATTGGTCTATATTACATATATAAAGTGCTGGAAGAATCACTACTTGGATTCTCCTATTACAAAAAGAACAAGATCAGGAACGACTACAATCATCCCTCAATGCAACAAATGACCCGACCTTGTAAGTTAAAATGAATTCTTATACTCTCCCAACTCATTGGTCTATTTAACATATATAAAGAGCTGGAAGAATCACTACTTGGATTCTCCTATTACAAAAAGAACAAGATCAGGAAGGACTACAATCATCCCTCAATGCAACAAATGACCCGACCTTGTAAGTTAAAATGAATTCTTATATTCTCCCAACTCATTGGTCTATATTACATATATAAAGAGCTGGAAGAATCACTACTTGGATTCTCCTATTACAAAAAGAACAAGATCAGGAAGGACTACAATCATCCCTCAATGCAACAAATGACCCGACCTTGTAAGTTAAAATAAATTCTTATACTCTCCCAACTCATTGGTCTATATTACATATATAAAGAGCTGGAAGAATCACTACTTGGATTCTCCTATTACAAAAAGAACAAGATCAGGAAGGACTACAATCATCCCTCAATGCAACAAATGACCCGACCTTGTAAGTTAAAATGAATTCTTATACTCTCCCAACTCATTGGTCTATATTACATATATAAAGAGCTGGAAGAATCACTACTTGAATTCTCCTATTACAAAAAGAACAAGATCAGGAAGGACTGCAATCATTCCTCAATACAACAAATGGCCCGACCTTGTAAGTTAAAATAAATTCTTATACTCTCCCAACTCATTGGTCTATATTACATATATAAAGAGCTGGAAGAATCACTACTTGAATTCTCCTATTACAAAAAGAACAAGATCAGGAAGGACTGCAATCATTCCTCAATACAACAAATGGCCCGACCATGTAAGTTAAAATAAATTCTTATACTCTCCCAACTCATTGGTCTATATTACATATATAAAGAGCTGGAAGAATCACTACTTGAATTCTCCTATTACAAAAAGAACATGATCAGGAAGGACTACAATCATCCCTCAATGCAACAAATGACCCGACCTTGTAAGTTAAAATGAATTCTTATACTCTCCCAACTCATTGGTCTATATTACATATATAAAGTGCTGGAAGAATCACTACTTGGATTCTCCTATTACAAAAAGAACAAGATCAGGAACGACTACAATCATCCCTCAATGCAACAAATGACCCGACCTTGTAAGTTAAAATGAATTCTTATACTCTCCCAACTCATTGGTCTATTTAACATATATAAAGAGCTGGAAGAATCACTACTTGGATTCTCCTATTACAAAAAGAACAAGATCAGGAAGGACTACAATCATCCCTCAATGCAACAAATGACCCGACCTTGTAAGTTAAAATGAATTCTTATATTCTCCCAACTCATTGGTCTATATTACATATATAAAGAGCTGGAAGAATCACTACTTGGATTCTCCTATTACAAAAAGAACAAGATCAGGAAGGACTACAATCATCCCTCAATGCAACAAATGACCCGACCTTGTAAGTTAAAATAAATTCTTATACTCTCCCAACTCATTGGTCTATATTACATATATAAAGAGCTGGAAGAATCACTACTTGAATTCTCCTATTACAAAAAGAACAAGATCAGGAAGGACTGCAATCATTCCTCAATACAACAAATGGCCCGACCATGTAAGTTAAAATAAATTCTTATACTCTCCCAACTCATTGGTCTATATTACATATATAAAGAGCTGGAAGAATCACTACTTGGATTCTCCTATTACAAAAAGAACAAGATCAGGAAGGACTACAATCATCCCTCAATGCAACAAATGACCCGACATTGTAAGTTAAAATGAATTCTTATACTCTCCCAACTCATTGGTCTATATTACATATATAAAGAGCTGGAAGAATCACTACTTGGATTCTCCTATTACAAAAAGAACAAGATCAGGAAGGACTACAATCATCCCTCAATGCAACAAATGACCCGACCTTGTAAGTTAAAATGAATTCTTATACTCTCCCAACTCATTGGTCAATATTACATATATAAAGAGCTGGAAGAATCACTACTTGGATTCTCCTATTACAAAAAGAACAAGATCAGGAAGGACTACAATCATCCCTCAATGCAACAAATGACCCGACCTTGTAAGTTAAAATGAATTCTTATACTCTCCCAACTCATTGGTCTATATTACATATATAAAGAGCTGGAAGAATCACTACTTGGATTCTCCTATTACAAAAAGAACAAGATCAGGAAGGACTACAATCATCCCTCAATGCAACAAATGACCCGACCTTGTAAGTTAAAATGAATTCTTATACTCTCCCAACTCATTGGTCTATATTACATATATAAAGAGCTGGAAGAATCACTACTTGAATTCTCCTATTACAAAAAGAACAAGATCAGGAAGGACTGCAATCATTCCTCAATACAACAAATGGCCCGACCTTGTAAGTTAAAATAAATTCTTATACTCTCCCAACTCATTGGTCTATATTACATATATAAAGAGCTGGAAGAATCACTACTTGAATTCTCCTATTACAAAAAGAACAAGATCAGGAAGGACTGCAATCATTCCTCAATACAACAAATGGCCCGACCATGTAAGTTAAAATAAATTCTTATACTCTCCCAACTCATTGGTCTATATTACATATATAAAGAGCTGGAAGAATCACTACTTGAATTCTCCTATTACAAAAAGAACATGATCAGGAAGGACTACAATCATCCCTCAATGCAACAAATGACCCGACCTTGTAAGTTAAAATGAATTCTTATACTCTCCCAACTCATTGGTCTATATTACATATATAAAGTGCTGGAAGAATCACTACTTGGATTCTCCTATTACAAAAAGAACAAGATCAGGAACGACTACAATCATCCCTCAATGCAACAAATGACCCGACCTTGTAAGTTAAAATGAATTCTTATACTCTCCCAACTCATTGGTCTATTTAACATATATAAAGAGCTGGAAGAATCACTACTTGGATTCTCCTATTACAAAAAGAACAAGATCAGGAAGGACTACAATCATCCCTCAATGCAACAAATGACCCGACCTTGTAAGTTAAAATGAATTCTTATATTCTCCCAACTCATTGGTCTATATTACATATATAAAGAGCTGGAAGAATCACTACTTGGATTCTCCTATTACAAAAAGAACAAGATCAGGAAGGACTACAATCATCCCTCAATGCAACAAATGACCCGACATTGTAAGTTAAAATGAATTCTTATACTCTCCCAACTCATTGGTCTATATTACATATATAAAGAGCTGGAAGAATCACTACTTGGATTCTCCTATTACAAAAAGAACAAGATCAGGAAGGACTACAATCATCCCTCAATGCAACAAATGACCCGACCTTGTAAGTTAAAATGAATTCTTATACTCTCCCAACTCATTCGTCTATATTACATATATAAAGAGCTGGAAGAATCACTACTTGAATTCTCCTATTACAAAAAGAACAAGATCAGGAAGGACTGCAATCATTCCTCAATACAACAAATGGCCCGACCTTGTAAGTTAAAATGAATTCTTATACTCTCCCAACTCATTGGTCTATATTACATATATAAAGAGCTGGAAGAATCACTACTTGAATTCTCCTATTACAAAAAGAACAAGATCAGGAAGGACTGCAATCATTCCTCAATACAACAAATGGCCCGACCATGTAAGTTAAAATAAATTCTTATACTCTCCCAACTCATTGGTCTATATTACATATATAAAGAGCTGGAAGAATCACTACTTGAATTCTCCTATTACAAAAAGAACAAGATCAGGAAGGACTGCAATCATTCCTCAATACAACAAATGGCCCGACCTTGTAAGTTAAAATAAATTCTTATACTCTCCCAACTCATTGGTCTATATTACATATATAAAGTGCTGGAAGAATCACTACTTGAATTCTCCTATTACAAAAAGAACATGATCAGGAAGGACTACAATCATCCCTCAATGCAACAAATGACCCGACCTTGTAAGTTAAAATGAATTCTTATACTCTCCCAGCTCATTGGTCTATATTACATATATAAAGAGCTGGAAGAATCACTACTTGGATTCTCCTATTACAAAAAGAACATGATCAGGAAGGACTACAATCATCCCTCAATACAACAAATGGCCCGACCATGTAAGTTAAAATAAATTCTTATACTCTCCCAACTCATTGGTCTATATTACATATATAAAGAGCTGGAAGAATCACTACTTGAATTCTCCTATTACAAAAAGAACATGATCAGGAAGGACTACAATCATCCCTCAATGCAACAAATGACCCGACCTTGTAAGTTAAAATGAATTCTTATACTCTCCCAACTCATTGGTCTATATTACATATATAAAGTGCTGGAAGAATCACTACTTGGATTCTCCTATTACAAAAAGAACAAGATCAGGAACGACTACAATCATCCCTCAATGCAACAAATGACCCGACCTTGTAAGTTAAAATGAATTCTTATACTCTCCCAACTCATTGGTCTATTTAACATATATAAAGAGCTGGAAGAATCACTACTTGGATTCTCCTATTACAAAAAGAACAAGATCAGGAAGGACTACAATCATCCCTCAATGCAACAAATGACCCGACCTTGTAAGTTAAAATGAATTCTTATATTCTCCCAACTCATTGGTCTATATTACATATATAAAGAGCTGGAAGAATCACTACTTGGATTCTCCTATTACAAAAAGAACAAGATCAGGAAGGACTACAATCATCCCTCAATGCAACAAATGACCCGACATTGTAAGTTAAAATGAATTCTTATACTCTCCCAACTCATTGGTCTATATTACATATGTAAAGAGCTGGAAGAATCACTACTTGGATTCTCCTATTACAAAAAGAACAAGATCAGGAAGGACTACAATCATCCCTCAATGCAACAAATGACCCGACCTTGTAAGTTAAAATGAATTCTTATACTCTCCCAACTCATTGGTCTATATTACATATATAAAGAGCTGGAAGAATCACTACTTGGATTCTCCTATTACAAAAAGAACAAGATCAGGAAGGACTACAATCATCCCTCAATGCAACAAATGACCCGACCTTGTAAGTTAAAATGAATTCTTATACTCTCCCAACTCATTGGTCTATATTACATATATAAAGAGCTGGAAGAATCACTACTTGAATTCTCCTATTACAAAAAGAACAAGATCAGGACGGACTGCAATCATTCCTCAATACAACAAATGGCCCGACCTTGTAAGTTAAAATAAATTCTTATACTCTCGCAACTCATTGGTCTATATTACATATATAAAGAGCTGGAAGAATCACTACTTGAATTCTACTATTACAAAAAGAACAAGATCAGGAAGGACTGCAATCATTCCTCAATACATCAAATGGCCCGACCTTGTAAGTTAAAATAAATTCTTATACTCTCCCAACTCATTGGTCTATATTACATATATAAAGAGCTGGAAGAATCACTACTTGAATTCTCCTATTACAAAAAGAACAAGATCAGGAAGGACTACAATCATCCCTCAATGCAACAAATGACCCGACCTTGTAAGTTAAAATGAATTCTTATACTCTCCCAACTCATTGGTCTATATTACATATATAAAGTGCTGGAAAATCACTACTTGGATTCTCCTATTACAAAAAGAACATGATCAGCAAGGACTACAATCATCCCTCAATGCAACAAATGCCCCGACCTTGTAAGTTAAAATAAATCCTTATACTCTCCCAACTCATTGGTCTATATTACATATATAAAGATCTGGAAGAATCACTACTTGGATTCTCCTATTACAAAAAGAACAAGATCAGGAAGGACTACAATCATCCCTCAATGCAACAAATGACCCGACCTTGTAAGTTAAAATGAATTCTTATACTCTCCCAACTCATTGGTCTATATTACATATATAAAGAGCTGGAAGAATCACTACTTGGATTCTCCTATTACAAAAAGAACAAGATCAGGAAGGACTACAATCATCCCTCAATGCAACAAATGACCCGACCTTGTAAGTTAAAATGAATTCTTATACTCTCCCAACTCATTGGTCTATATTACATATATAAAGAGCTGGAAGAATCACTACTTGAATTCTCCTATTACAAAAAGAACACGATCAGGAAGGACTGCAATCATTCCTCAATACAACAAATGGCCCGACCTTGTAAGTTAAAATAAATTCTTATACCCTCCCAACTCATTGGTCTATATTACATATATAAAGAGCTGGAAGAATCACTACTTGAATTCTCCTATTACAAAAAGAACAAGATCAGGAAGGACTGCAATCATTCCTCAATACAACAAATGGCCCGACCATGTAAGTTAAAATAAATTCTTATACTCTCCCAACTCATTGGTCTATATTACATATATAAAGAGCTGGAAGAATCACTACTTGAATTCTCCTATTACAAAAAGAACAAGATCAGGAAGGACTGCAATCATTCCTCAATACAACAAATGGCCAGACCTTGTAAGTTAAAATAAATTCTTATACTCTCCCAACTCATTGGTCTATATTACATATATAAAGTGCTGGAAGAATCACTACTTGAATTCTCCTATTACAAAAAGAACATGATCAGGAAGGACTACAATCATCCCTCAATGCAACAAATGACCCGACCTTGTAAGTTAAAATGAATTCTTATACTCTCCCAGCTCATTGGTCTATATTACATATATAAAGAGCTGGAAGAATCACTACTTGGATTCTCCTATTACAAAAAGAACATGATCAGGAAGGACTACAATCATCCCTCAATGCAACAAATGACCCGACCTTGTAAGTTAAAATGAATTCTTATACTCTCCCAACTCATTGGTCTATTTCACATATATAAAGAGCTGGAAGAATCACTACTTGGATTCTCCTATTACAAAAAGAACAAGATCAGGAAGGACTACAATCATACCTCAATGCAACAAATGACCCGACCTTGTAAGTTAAAATGAATTCTTATACTCTCCCAACTCATTGGTCTATATTACATATATAAAGAGCTGGAAGAATCATTACTTGGATTCTCCTATTACAAAAAGAACAAGATCAGGAAGGACTACAATCATCACTCAATGCAACAAATGACCCGACCTTGTAAGTTAAAATGAATTCTTATACTCTCCCAACTCATTGGTCTATATTACATATATAAAGAGCTGGAAGAATCACTACTTGAATTCTCCTATTACAAAAAGAACAAGATCAGGAAGGACTGCAATCATTCCTCAATACAACAAATGACCTGACCTTGTAAGTTAAAATAAATTCTTATACTCTCCCAACTCATTGGTCTATATTACATATATAAAGAGCTGGAAGAATCACTACTTGAATTCTCCTATTACAAAAAGAACAAGATCATGAAGGACTGCAATCATTCCTCAATACAACAAATGGCCCGACCTTGTAAGTTAAAATAAATTCTTATACTCTCCCAACTCATTGGTCTCTATTACATATATAAAGAGCTGGAAGAATCACTACTTGAATTCTCCTATTACAAAAAGAACAAGATCAGGAAGGACTACAATCATCCCTCAATGCAACAAATGACCCGACCTTGTAAGTTAAAATAAATTCTTATACTCTCCCAACTCATTGGTCTATTTAACATATATAAAGAGCTGGAAGAATCACTACTTGGATTCTCCTATTACAAAAAGAACAAGATCAGGAAGGACTACAATCATCCCTCAATGCAACAAATGACCCGACCTTGTAAGTTAAAATGAATTCTTATATTCTCCCAACTCATTGGTCTATATTACATATATAAAGAGCTGGAAGAATCACTACTTGGATTCTCCTATTACAAAAAGAACAAGATCAGGAAGGACTACAATCATCCCTCAATGCAACAAATGACCCGACATTGTAAGTTAAAATGAATTCTTATACTCTCCCAACTCATTGGTCTATATTACATATATAAAGAGCTGGAAGAATCACTACTTGGATTCTCCTATTACAAAAAGAACAAGATCAGGAAGGACTACAATCATCCCTCAATGCAACAAATGACCCGACCTTGTAAGTTAAAATGAATTCTTATACTCTCCCAACTCATTGGTCTATATTACCTATATAAAGAGCTGGAAGAATCACTACTTGGATTCTCCTATTACAAAAAGAACAAGATCAGGAAGGACTACAATCATCCCTCAATGCAACAAATGACCCGACCTTGTAAGTTAAAATGAATTCTTATACTCTCCCAACTCATTGGTCTATATTACATATATAAAGAGCTGGAAGAATCACTACTTGGATTCTCCTATTACAAAAAGAACAAGATCAGGAAGGACTACAATCATCCCTCAATGCAACAAATGACCCGACCTTGTAAGTTAAAATGAATTCTTATACTCTCCCAACTCATTGGTCTATATTACATATATAAAGAGCTGGAAGAATCACTACTTGAATTCTCCTATTACAAAAAGAACAAGATCAGGAAGGACTGCAATCATTCCTCAATACAACAAATGACCCGACCTTGTAAGTTAAAATAAATTCTTATACTCTCCCAACTCATTGGTCTATATTACATATATAAAGAGCTGGAAGAATCACTACTTGAATTCTCCTATTACAAAAAGAACAAGATCAGGAAGGACTGCAATCATTCCTCAATACAACAAATGGCCCGACCATGTAAGTTAAAATAAATTCTTATACTCTCCCAACTCATTGGTCTATATTACATATATAAAGAGCTGGAAGAATCACTACTTGAATTCTCCTATTACAAAAAGAACAAGATCAGGAAGGACTGCAATCATTCCTCAATACAACAAATGGCCCGACCTTGTAAGTTAAAATAAATTCTTATACTCTCCCAACTCATTGGTCTATATTACATATATAAAGTGCTGGAAGAATCACTACTTGAATTCTCCTATTACAAAAAGAACATGATCAGGAAGGACTACAATCATCCCTCAATGCAACAAATGACCCGACCTTGTAAGTTAAAATGAATTCTTATACTCTCCCAGCTCATTGGTCTATATTACATATATAAAGAGCTGGAAGAATCACTACTTGGATTCTCCTATTACAAAAAGAACATGATCAGGAAGGACTACAATCATCCCTCAATGCAACAAATGACCCGACCTTGTAAGTTAAAATGAATTCTTATACTCTCCCAACTCATTGGTCTATTTAACATATATAAAGAGCTGGAAGAATCACTACTTGGATTCTCCTATTACAAAAAGAACAAGATCAGGAAGGACTACAATCATACCTCAATGCAACAAATGACCCGACCTTGTAAGTTAAAATGAATTCTTATACTCTCCCAACTCATTGGTCTATATTACATATATAAAGAGCTGGAAGAATCATTACTTGGATTCTCCTATTACAAAAAGAACAAGATCAGGAAGGACTACAATCATCACTCAATGCAACAAATGACCCGACCTTGTAAGTTAAAATGAATTCTTATACTCTCCCAACTCATTGGTCTATATTACATATATAAAGAGCTGGAAGAATCACTACTTGAATTCTCCTATTACAAAAAGAACAAGATCAGGAAGGACTGCAATCATTCCTCAATACAACAAATGACCTGACCTTGTAAGTTAAAATAAATTCTTATACTCTCCCAACTCATTGGTCTATATTACATATATAAAGAGCTGGAAGAATCACTACTTGAATTCTCCTATTACAAAAAGAACAAGATCAGGAAGGACTGCAATCATTCCTCAATACAACAAATGGCCCGACCTTGTAAGTTAAAATAAATTCTTATACTCTCCCAACTCATTGGTCTATATTACATATATAAAGAGCTGGAAGAATCACTACTTGAATTCTCCTATTACAAAAAGAACAAGATCAGGAAGGACTACAATCATCCCTCAATGCAACAAATGACCCGACCTTGTAAGTTAAAATAAATTCTTATACTCTCCCAACTCATTGGTCTATATTACATATATAAAGAGCTGGAAGAATCACTACTTGAATTCTCCTATTACAAAAAGAACAAGATCAGGACGGACTACAATCATCCCTCAATGCAACAAATGACCCGACCTTGTACGTTAAAATTAATTCTTATACTCTCCCAACGCATTGGTCTATATTACATATATAAAGAGCTGGAAGAATCACTACTTGGATTCTCCTATTACAAAAAGAACAAGATCAGGAAGGACTGCAATCATCCCTCATTACAACAAATGGCCCGACCTTGTAAGTTAAAATAAATTCTTATACTCTCCCAACTCAGGAGAAAAAACAATAAATTGTTATTCATTGTTTTGACAGATATGCAACATAAATACTGTTTGGAGATAAAAACCCTATTGTCAATTCTGACATTAATTTTAATGAAACTTCTAGAACTTATTCACTAATCAATTAAATTATTTTTGACATTTTTTTTAGAAAATCTTGGTAAAAATTCTTTTCTTTTTTTCTGGACATATGTAACCCTTACCCATATTGGAATATTTGCTTAATAACTTTTTCGAATATAAACTTGTTTTCAAACATTTTTTTTTACTTTTTCATTCATACAAAAAATATTATTTTTTATACGTAAGTTCTTTCCCTTCTTTTTGTAGCCCTTCAGTCTCACCAATTTCAAAATTAGAATTGTTAAAAATAGATTTCATTGGTTGCAGTTTTTGTGGCATGAAGCAGGTAGAGAAAAAAAGAAACGAATTAATCTCCAAAATATAATTTAACTAGTTTTTGATTAATTTCCATTCTACACATTTTTAATGTCGTATGAAAATAAAATGAATTCTAATTTTCATACAATCTTTTAACTTTTGGTTACATAATGTCAAAATAATTTATTTTTAAAGAAATTCAATTTCTAGATTATAGCCCGTTTGATCCCCGTATTTTTTTACCATTCCACGTGTGTATCGAGATGACATAAAAAGGGAGTTCTTTCGGAATGAGAATAAAAGATTATTCAATTGTCATTAACCTGTGACTTTGATGAAACATAAACAACGTGGGTTACGGTGCGTAAATATACGGTATTTTTGCTATTGTTAAATAATTATTAAATTTACTAATTTTCTGCAAAACAAATCTCTTGGATAAATATTGAATTTTAAAGAGGTTTTTAATTTTGTTGTTTTCATTTTTCATCAATAATAGAAGTTTATATAAAATCAGAAAAAATATTGCGATAAAATACAATGTTTTCTCCTTTTGACATGTTGTCTGTACCTAGACTATTTTCTGAGAAGGAACAAATTCTTCTTTGACACCGGTTATTCTAATACCTTTGTTCTGCTCGCTGTTTGTGTTCAGAAACTACATCCGTTCTATTTTCAAATCTTTTGTTAATGGCTGTTAATTTGAAAATAGGAAGTTTTATTGAACGAGCTTGAGAAAAAAAAATATCAAGTCCAACAGCAACATAATCCTGATTGTTTGTCTATGAAAAGGTTTTTAGAGAGATTTGCCCTGAAAAGGTAAGAAGTTAGTAGTAGACGAACCGTCACTGTCTTCCTAAAAAAGACCCTCTCCGCAAAAGAAACACATTTTTAAATAATTAAAATGTCTTCTCTGAAAGAAGGTTGGTTACATCTCGATTTTATTTCAAAGATAATAGCCTAAAAAGCTAATACGTATTGACAGAAAAATTAATTTCCGTATATATAAGTAGAAAAAATTTTTTTTTTTAATTTCGAACGTGTTAGAAAAGAAAATCTTTCCTCCTTATAATAACATAAAGTTTAAAAACATTGGGTAAATTTGCTTTTTAAACCCTGCGCTAAATACCTATTTTAAATTTTTTCAAAATTGTCTTATTTCCGTGTAAAATGTACATGCTGAACTCGAATTAACAATTAAATTATGAAAAAAAACTACCGTTTTGGAGTTATCGACAAGAAAAAAATCGGACTTCTTGTTGGTCATTCGTCCGTCATTACTGCCATAATTTTTACTAAATCGCTGCGGGGTACTTCCGTTGGCGTAAACAAAAATTTTGGCCTATTTACTTCTTTTACAGACTTACGGTGCAGAAATCACTACGCACTGTTGTAAAGCATTTTTTGTGGATATGTGTAGTATTATTTATAACAAAACTTTAAACGAAAACCAATTAAATAATACAATAAAACCTGTTTTTCTGTGTAGAATAGCAATGACAAACTAAAAAAGAACAAAATAAATAATAAGTTTTTTTTTTTAGCAAAAAGTGGTGGTACCTCAAACTTAATAAAAACTCCAAAATATAAATGTATAAAAGTTTTAGCGTCAAAATGTTTGTTATTATTATGAGGAAAAAACAAAGTATTTTTTAATTATTTAAAAAAAATTTTTCCTCCTTTCTAACACGTTCTAAATTTGGTTAAAAAATCACGTTTTTTATGTTTGTTTGTTTTTTTTTGGGGGGGGGGGTCAGCTGTGTAAGACTTGTGGCAATACACATTTTCCTGTAGCCTTTTTCAGTAAAATAACACATTAATTTGGAAATGTTTACAAAAGTCAAATAATTGTTGGATTTTAATCAAACTTTCAGGACTTATTCGAAAATGAATTTATTTGTGAAATTTTTGTTTTTAGAAAATCTTGGTAAAAATATATTTTTTATCATATGTTACCCCCCCCCCCCCCATAACTTAATTTCACAATATTTTCTAGAATTTCAAATCATCTAAAAATTGTTTTATATTATTTATAAGCATGACTCCTTGGAAAATGTAAATCATCATTTCTTTTCTTTTCCCAACTATCACCAACTTTTAAAAAATCGGCTTCAAATTGTAAAATAAAAACAGCAATAAAACTATCTAATCAGATAGGCTTTTATTTGCTTTTATAAATAATATAGGTACCATCATGAGATCGTTAAAAAAGAACATAGCATGATGAAAAAGATGCCAAACTTGACAAAAACAAAATTTTATCGTCTAAATGTTTGTTATTATTAAGAGGAAAGATCAAAATATTTTTAGGGCATTTTTTTTACATTTTTTTAATCATTCATAGCACATCTGAAATTTTCATTAAAAATCTTGTTTTTTTTTTTTTGAGTCAGCAAAATTGACAGATAATCAATCATTTTCCATTTTATAAAAATATGATAATCTCTGTTTCAAATTCTTTTAAAAATCAATTATAATTTTTCCAAACCTTATTTTAAGAAAATCAGAAATTATAATGTTTACTTAAAATATTTTGAAACAAGTTTTTTGCTTAGTTTTTAAATTATCTCACTCTCAGTTATTAAATTGATAACAGATAATATAATTTATTAATCATAGTTTTATAATTCAAAGTGAGATTGTTATTAAAGTATCATCTCTTGGTTATTGATAACTGATTATATTTTATTATACTATCTCAGTTATTAAATTAAAAATTAAATAATAGAATTATGATCTCATTTATCAATTTAAACATTTAATAACTGAGTGAGATAATTATTAATATAATGATAATTTTATTATTATCTCAGTTATTAAATTAAAAGTGTAATAACTGATAATATAATACTTAATAAAATTATTTATCATTATCTTAGTTATTAAATAATGAAATACCATTAGAGAGGTAACTCAGTAATTTAAGAAATTTTTATAGTATTTTAAATTATTATAAGAAAGCATCGTCAAAATTACTTTAAAAAAATTCAGTAAAATATTAGATAATTGCTTAAAATATTTTGTTAATTTTTAAACATTACCTGATAGTTAAAAAAACAAGAAAATGTTCTTACTTAGAATTTGTAAATTTATGTCAATTCTGGTCCATCATTCTAAACCTGTAAACACCTTTGGCCATCAAGTTATCATTGAATACATGAGAATACCAAGACACTGTGGTCAAGAAATGCTTGTCTATAAAATTTTATGTTATAAGCAAGTAATATTTGTCTTGGAGCAGATTAATTTAACTTTAAATTTGCTAATTTTACAAAAGTAATGTTTCAGAAATGTATATTTTATTTTTTGGATTTTTGAAACTGAGAATTAAGTTTTGTTTATATTTCTCAAAAAAAAATTTAAAAATGGCCATTTCTATTGGTTTTTCTGAAGAAGTGACTAAAAATCATTATAATTTCTATTTGACATACTCCACAGTATTTTGTTTTCTGGAATTATAAAATTGAATCTTTTAGCTTTCAAGGAAAGCTTCAAAAAGGATTTTTCATTCATGAAAAATACATTTAATCCTTAGGTATACCGAATTTTTGTAGTTACCTAATTTTAATCTTTTTCAGTTGAAAAACACATTAATTTAGAAATTCTTGCAGAAATCAAATAAATGTCAGATTTTAATGAAATATCATGATAGCCACACTTATTTTCATGAAATTAAATTTTCTGCCCCAATTTTCTTTTTTTAGTTAAAAGTAGGACTCCTTGGAGAATCTAAATCATCTCATTTTTTTTTTTTTTCATACTACTGCTGTTTTTCTGAAAATCTGCTCTGAATGGTACACTAAAAATGTGATAAAACTATGACATATTTAATTAGAATTGCTTTTATAAATAAAATATATTAAGGACACTGTTACCTGAAGAAAATTTTTTTCCAATAATGAATTTTTACAAGAATTTTTCCATTTTTAAAAATTTTAATTGAAATAATTTATAATTAAAAATCTTTTAAAATTCTGCATTACTTCCTTTCTTTTCAGTGATATTATGATTAAGTGGAAACTATATTTACAAATCAAAAAGTTGAAAAAATTTATATAAGTTGTTTTGCACAAAGAATTTTTTAAATTATTATTTTTTACTTTAAGCATTCCCATTTTTCTGTTTGGGAGTCTATACGTGATGTCATTATTAAAAGATCTCATGTTGTAAGAGTTGTTCGCCTTTTACAGAGAAATACGCAATATGTTATTCATTGCACGTTTACAACTCAACAGTTTTTTTGCATCATCTCTTCAAAGTTTTAAAATTTGGAAATTGAAACAAATTATCATATGTCTCTGAGTCACCACTTATGAATTTTTCTCAGTGTTGTAAGCAGCTATCTTTCTTTACACTGTATGGATGATGGGAGTTGGAAGTTTAGGTATTGTCTGGTGAATGTTGACTTGTGGTGTAAGGATGACTTGAACCCATGCTCTGTTTGAGATTTTAGTACATCCAGGAATGTGAGTTTGTCATTTTCTTCCACCATTGTAAACTGTATCCATGTTCTCATTGAGTTCATATGGTCCAGTAGTAGCCAGAGTGTGAAGGCATCATCTACATATCACAATCATAGGGTTGGCTTTGGTGATGTGGATTCTAATGCCATTTCTTCGAAGTATTCCATGTATATGTTTGCCATTGCTGGTGATAATGGTGAGCCCATTGCTAAGCCTTCGTCCTGTCTATATATGTCTAATCCCATTCCGAAGCATGTTGTTTGTTTACAGAAAATCAGCATCTCCATAGTGTTTATGGTATGCTAGTCCATTCTCCTAGAGTTGAGTTCAAGGCCAGTCTATTCCTGACTATCAAAAGTGCCACGTACATGGGTATCTTGGTGAAGAAACTCACCTCAGCCAGGCTCACCATCTAGTTGGTTGGATTGGAATATCTTTGATTATTTCCACGGAGTGGGCAGATTTTTGGACAGTGACTTTGATAGTGACTTTCCTATTAATATCTCAATTATATCCACAGAGGGTGGCACACAGAGCCTTGGCAGCTAACAATTGTCCTGAGCAGAATACTGTCTTAGGTGAGAAGTGGTCGTTGTTCATCTACACCCATTTTTGTTCTGTTTTCATCATCTTTCTTTACTATATTTCTAATGAGGCCTTCCAGGTTTCTTGTATATTCCATTTTGATTTGGTTTACTAAATAAAGGCTTTTGTTTGAAAATCCAATGTGTATCACCTGAAGAAAGCCTGTGCGTATAACAGCCGAAGCATTGTGAATATGCCAATAAAAATGAGGACAACAATCTGAAAGGTATAAATAGTGTAAATAGGCACAATACCTCATCTCCGAAATATAGACACACAATATCTACTATATTTACAGAAATAATGTACTTTCTTCATTTCCTTATCAACCAAACAACAGGTCTCAGTGATAATGACCCATAGTGGTTGAAATCCCAGTAAAATAATCTTCATTAACATTTTTTTTTCACTTCAGATTACATTTCTGTCTGTGTATACAATGGCTGAAACATTGTGAATATGGCAATAAAAATGAAGACAGCAATCTGAATGGTATAAATAGTGTAAATAGGCACAAACCTCATCTCAGAAATATAGACAGATAATATCTATTATATCTACAGAAATAATGTACTTTCTTCATTTCACTGCCAACCAACCAATTGTTTAGGCATTAATGACACGTGCTGGTAATATAACCAATCAATCTTTATTTGCCTGATTTTTCACTCCATATTACTTTTCTCTCATTCCTGTGTTATGATAAATGTTTTTACCAATTTTTCATATTCTTAATTTCCACACTTTCCTATTCTTAAATAAAACCATTTTTTCACATAATACATAATGAAATCAAGTGGAAAATATTACATTAATTGGGGAAATTATTTAATTATTCCTGTGTTTTTTCTTTCAATTGCTAATTATTATTTTAACAAATCATAGGTGATATTAACAAAAGATCTCTTTTCCTTGGCACTGATGAAGTTTTCTTTTATTGGGCAGAGATTCCTGCAGCAGATAATCTCACCCCAGGTGGTGCTGGCCGTGGAATTGATCATATTGCTAGTGACATTAGTCTAAGACAAGGTTTAAAAAAAACTTCAAAATCAACAGATATTTTTCAAGATCCCTATTTCAATTTTTTCTGAATTGACACTGTTCTGATTTTAATTGTATACATTTCATAAGATGAAGCAATCTTCTTTCACTGTAAAATGTTTGATCTTCACTGGTGGTTGATGCTGCTGCATTATTGAAATAATAATTACATGTATCTCTCATAATATAGGCTGCTTTCATATATTATTCTCGGCCTCTATTAATATATCATTTATGCTTTTTTCTTCACAGATGTTTTGGCCATACAAAAACCACAATGATTATTATTGAGAATTTTATGAAAGAAAGGACATTTCACTTAACATGAAAACACAAATATATGTTACATGGTTCATGTGAATATTATGGATCTACATGTTCAAAAGCATGATAATGAACTTCACCTGGCAAGAATTAATGTACTTTGAAATGTGTGGTTTATCTTTCTACAAAAACACATTTCCTCTTATGCCTGAATAAGCAAGAAAGACAGGACATATTCATATAAAAGCAGCTAAACTGTTGTGAAGTAGAACGTAATAGGCCAGATGGAAACACATATTACAAAGAAAGCATATTCATGTGAAGTTTGTGCATCTACATATTCATGCAAGTCAGCAATGGTAAAACATATGCGTAGACACACTGGAGAGAAACCATATTCTTGTGTAGTTTGTGGATCTGCATTTTCATGGAAGACAAATATGGATAAGCATATGCGTACACACACTGGAGAGAAACCATATTCTTGTGATGTTTGTGGATCTGCATTTTCACAAAAGTCAAATAGGGATAACCATATGCGTACACACACTGGAGAGAAACCATACTCTTGTGAAGTGTGTGGGTCTGCATTTACACAGAAGTCTCATTTGGTGGCACATATGCATGCACACACTGGTGAGAAACCATATACTTGTGAAATTTGTGAATCTAAATTTTCACAGAAGCGAGAACTGGTGAATCATATGCGTAGACATACTGGAGAGAAACCTTATTCTTGTGAAGTTTGTGGGTCTGCATTTTCACAGAGGTCGTACATGGTCAAGCATATGCGTACACACACTGGAGAGAAACCATATTCTTGTGAAGTTTGTGGATCTGCATTTTCACGGAAGTCATATATGGTCAAGCATATGCGTACACACACTGGAGAGAAACCTCATTCTTGTGATGTTTGTGGATCTGTATTTTCACAGAAGCAAAGTATGGTCAAGCATATGCGTACACACACTGGAGAGAAACCATATTCTTGTGAAGTTTGTGGATCAGCATTTTCACGTAAATCATATTTGGTCAAACATATGTGGATACACACTGGAGAAAAACCATATTCTTGTGATATTTGTGGATCTGCATTTTCAGAGAAGTCACACATGGTTAATCATATGCGTACACACACTGGAGAGAAACCATATTCTTGTGAAGTTTGTGGGTCTGCATTTTCATTGAAGTCAATTAGGGATAACCATATGCGTACACACACTGGAGAAAAACCTTATTGTTGTGAAATTTGTGGATCTGCATTTTCACAGAAGCCGGGTTTAGTGAGACATATGCGTACACATGTTTGATAGAAACCATATTCTTGTGTAGTTTATGGATCTGTATGTTTATAGAAGTCACATTTAGTAGCACATATGCTTACACACACTGGAGAGAAACCATATTCTTCTGAAGTTTGTGGATTTGTATTTTCATGGAAGACAAATTTGGTCAATCATAATTGTAAACACACTGAAGAAAACTATAATATGAATTTGGTTGTTCTTCATTTACACGGAAGTGATGTTTTAAAACTCATCTATATATATACACTGGGGAAAAAAAAATATTCTCATGATATTTGTATGTATTTTCAGACAAATGAGTTTTGATGATTCCTGTGAATACACAGTGGACAGAAACTCTATCTTTTTTTTTTAAGCATTTCACCCCAAGCAAGGCAGGAAGCCACTAGCATGCAAGGGGTTACAGAGATTTTGGAGTGAGAGCAGATAGGAGTGATAGAGGAAAGGATGAGAAGAAGGATAGTGGATAGATCAAGGCAACTGGAGATGTCAATTGACATTACATTTGAATAGTTGGAGATTATAGCTATCGAGGAAAAAGGAAAAGGGAAGGGAGTTCCATAGGCGAGAGATGCAAGATATGAAGCTATTGGAGTAGAAGAGATGGCTACATTTAACAGTTTCAACAGTGAAAGGGCAAGATGCCAGCCTCATAGGACACTTGAATTCGTGGAGTCTTAGTGCACATTTGTTCTCAGAATCAGTAGAAAATTCTTTTTTAGTGCATCGTGTGAAAATATACATCAATGTTGCCTTATGAGACAATTTCTTGGTTCATTCTTTTTTATTTGAAACACCTGAACTCATTGAAGTAGGCCAACAGTTGTTTTAAATTATCTAATCAAAAACCCAAACTCTCGCAGAATTTCATATTGCCCCTTCCTCCATCACATTTAATACTTAAGAAGACACTTGCTGATGAAATGTTAGAAAATTTTCAATAAATTTTTAAAAATTATTGCTCTTATTTTCTGATTAAATGATGAATAGACGCACATATTTACAATAATCGGCATGACCACTTCAATCCAGGTCTCACCCTATCCAACCGTAGGATTTAGATCATAAGGCAGCCAAGACTGAATCATCATCGGGAATCCTCGATCTGGCCGGTCCAAACAGGGTGAAGTCACAATAATAAAAATAATGATGCTCGGATAAAAGGAAATAACATGGGATTTTATATCGGTTCTTTGTACAGCAGCTGGGTTAAAATATGGTAGCTTGCGTGCAGTCAACTCGCAACCCATCTCTTGTCAAACATGAAACCTTGGTGATTCTGGCAAAGTTCATTGGCTGGTTTTGGTTTAGTGTGGCACAAGACTGTTGTCAGAGGTCTTGTTGACAGGGAAACACATGGAATCCCCCAGTGGGCTCTCTGGTAACTCTCTTTTTTCATGCAACATTTATAAAGTCTTTTTTCTTTCTCATGCAACATTTATAAAGTCTTTCTTCTTTCTCATGCAACATTTATAAAGTCTTTCTTCTTCATTCTCATGCAACATTTATAAAGTCTTTTTTCTTCATTCTCATGCAACATTTATAAAGTCTTTTTTCTTCTTTCTCATGCAACATTTATAAAGTCTTTCATCTTCATTCTCATGCAACATTTATAAAGTCTTTTTTCTTCATTCTCATGCAACATTTATAAAGTCTTTTTTCTTCTTTCTCATGCAACGTTTATAAAGTCTTTTTTCTTTCTCATGCAACATTTATAAAGTCTTTTTTCTTCATTCTCATGCAACATTTATAAAGTCTTTTTTCTTCTTTCTCATGCAACGTTTATAAAGTCTTTTTTCTTCATTCTCATGCAACATTTATAAAGTCTTTTTTCTTCATTCTCATGCAACATTTATAAAGTCTTTTTTCTTCTTTCTCATGCAACATTTATAAAGTCTTTCATCTTCATCTTTTCATGCAATGTTTGTTTTCATGTTGTCTGGGTGTGTCTCTGTGGATGCCTGCTCTGCAGCTTTTGCTTTTCTTTGTTAACATTCTTCTCTCCACAATAGGAGGTTTTGGTTTTTCTTTAACAGGTGTTGGCTCCACCTTCACTCCCTCTGTCAGATTCAATGAGGTTTCTTCCTCACCTTGGTTCAATCTGTTTGGGTAAAGGACACTGCTCGGAATCTCCTCAAGTCGTTGCATGCTCACCAAAATATCATTAATCAATTTCCGTCTATGCTTTCTAAATTTCTATACCACTGCTACTATCACAGCAATAATTCTCAAAGTAGCTATCATTGCCGACCAATCTATTATGATTCTTTTGCCATCTTCCCAATTCTTAGTTTCTTTTCCTAAAACATTTGTCTTTCAATTGATTTATCTGCATCTGACACACCGTGCAGCTTTGAACATAGTCAGTGACCTCACTGTACAGCCTTGGCCAGTAATATTTTCATCCTATTAGGTCATAAGTTTTGTCAACCCTCATATACCCCATGGCATTCTCATGGCATTGCTCCAATATCTCCTGCCTCAAACTCCCAGGCACATAAAATCAGGGCCTAACTTCCTCATCTCTCCCTGAGAGGTAATACAGTCCCCCTTCCTGTATCTCATACTTGGAGGTCTCTCCTGCCTTTATTTTCTCCCTAAGGGCAACTATCTCGCTATGCACCTGTCCCTTCTCAATTTCCTCTGTCCAGTGGGTACCAGTTATTACTTGTGTGTCCTTTTCCTCATCCATTTTTATTACATAATTACTCCAATCTGGTAAGCCCTATTGTCTACCGCTGGATCCACTTTCACAGATTCCTCCTCTAACTGTTTGGGTATCCTAGAGAGCAAATTTTCACAGGTATTATCCTTTCCCACCAAGTATTCTATCTTACAGTTATACCTGCTTAATTTCAGCACCCACTGCTGTATCTTCTTGTTTGTCCAGTCTGCTTCCAGCATAACTGGAGAGGCCTATGGTCAGTTTTGATAGTAAATGTTACCCCATTTAGGTAATAATCTAGCTTCTGTAGGGAAATATACAGTAGCATATAACTCTCTCTATCACTGGCTATTTCTGTTGAGTCTCTGATAGCTTATGCAACAGAAAGTATACTAGTACTTGTTTCAGTATACCAGGCACTGGACCCTCGTTCTCAGGGCATGGATGGGTCAGTACTGCTCCTATACATCACTCACTGGCATTTGTATATAGGACCATTGGCTTGCTGAGATCTGGATATGTCAGCAAGGGAACAGCAATCAGCTGCTCTTTTAAGGCGTCATACGCCCTCTGGCAATCCTCTGTCCACTTAAACCTGGCATACTTTTTTGTCAAGGCTATCAAAGGGGTTGCTAGCCTAGACAATGCTGGAATAAAACATCTGTAATATCCTATAGCCCCTATAAATCATCGCACTTGTCTGACTGTTTTGGGTTCAGGCATTTCCCTTAATACTTTTACCTTATCCAAAATGGGCTTAATCCCCCCTTCACTTATTATAAAGCCCAGGTATTTGGTCTCAGTCCTAAAGAATTGGCACTTTGATAGTTTTAACTTTAAACCGCACCTCCTTGACTGTCCCAGTACTTGCTTCAGGTGAGCAAAATGTTCTGGTGTCTCTGAGAACACCAGAATATCATCTAGGTAAGTCATTGCAAAATTCTCAATTCCCCCCAGCACTACTGACATTAACTGCTAGAAAATCCCTGAGGCATTGGCCAGACTAAATGGCATGACCTTGAATTGAAACAATCCCAGGTGCCATGCAAATGTGGCCTTTTCTCTGTCAGCCTCACAAAGGGCTACCTACCAGTACCTAGATCTCAAATCTATCGTGGAGAAGTATCTAGCCTTCCCCAGCCTGGGCCAATATGTTATCTATCAGCGGCAAGAGCACTGGCAAAGGTTTGGAAATGGCATTCAGTTTCCTAAAGTCCATGCAAAACCAGTGCCTGTCATCTTTTTTTTGTTTACTACCACTATGGAGAAGCTCCAAGGTGATTCAAACCTCTCTATTATCCCCGTCTCCAACATAGCCCTGACTGCTTCATCCACCAAGGGGCCTTCTCATGGGTGTTCTATAGAGCCTCAACTTGATCAGTGGGTGATTACCCATATCAATCTTCATTTTTACTGTGTGGGTCTGACCCAACTCCTTGTCTGACTTGGCCACCACATCAAAGTTGGCCCTCAGCAGACCCCCCACTCTGGCCCTAAACCTTTCAAGGGGTCACTGTGTCTTCCTCTATTCCTTCTACCCACTTTAAACTCCTTTTTCCTTCTTTACCTGCTGCATAGTCCTTAAGAGGCCTTTCCTACCGCTTCCCCCTTCTTCATCCTACCTGTCTTGCTAGCCTGTCTCACCAGCATTATGGTCACTATTTCTGCCGCTTCTACTACCATTTCACACAGAGCTACTTCATTTTCCTCAGGGTCAACTCCCTCTATAGGGACCAATTGAAGATCCTCTTTCTTCATTTCCTCCTCTGTCACCAACCTACCCCTTCCCGACACTGTAGTCCTAGGGGGTAACTTTATGTCTTCTGCCACCACTGTCATAGACCTATCAAGTAAGCTTCCCAATATTGTCCTTATACCATTCACCAACCTTTACTGGGTGTCTCATCATTCTCCATATCTTTATGGAGCCACCATCTGCCTGGGTGATCTCTATGTTCGGCCTCCTCATCCACCTCTAATTTCTTAGACATCTACATTCTCTCCCTCTCTCAGTAGTGATACTGACGCCCCCATATCTGTTAGGGCCTTCACTACTGATCCTCCCACTACCACTTCACAAGAGAACTCTCTCTCTCTCTCTCTCGCATTAGCAAGGAGAACACCTTGGCCTTTCTTCTCCTGGGGTAGCAGTTCTCTGCCCTTCCAGACATGGGTTCTGGCAGTAGTAATCCCTCACTATCATTATGTTCATTTCCCTCTATGTTGGGATGCCCTCTGCTGGGTTTTTCTCAGTTCGTCCCTCCTAATCTTCTGGGGGCAACTTCTTCTCAAGTTTCCTGCCCTCTCTGCAAAACCAGCACCTTCTCATGGGGCAATTAACTGCAAAGTGGCCCACCTGGCCACATGCCCAGCATATCATTCCTTTCCTCATTGCATGGGCCACCCTCCCTCTTACTTCTAGAACAGCCCACCAGTGTTTCCCTGGTTCTGTTTTCCAGAGCCAGTTTTCTTGCCCCAAATTGGCACCTTCCTTAATCCCACACCATTTAGTTTTGTGCTCCTGGTGCAATCGTCATCATTGAAATCCGGGGGCAATCCCCACTTCATTAGACAGTTCACTGCCCTATGGCTCTCCTGGCCACAAGTCCAACAGATTAATTCATACCTTCCCGGCGTGAGCCTATAAAACTCATGTCTCAGCGACCATTCCCTTCTATGCGACATATCTGACTAGAATCTATTATTTACAGTGACTGCTGGTCGGCATATGTGCTAATACCAGAACATGTATATACATGCACAAACAGATCAACTATAGCAAACATTTTGTTGACCCGGTAGACCAGAATATCCACACTCAAACAGTGGAAAGTCTGTGGAACACTATGAAAGAAAGATATTGTCAACCGACCTGGACAGAAAACTGTTTTCTTAAAGCAATACTCGTTTCTTGTTTTTGAAAGCAATTCCTCGACATACTCAGTGCCTTCACAGGTTCCTGACTGAGGCGAGCAAGATGTGCCCAGGACCCAAATAAAATTATATTGTAAATAATCACGTTTTTTAAGACTACAAATTTATTTTATATTTAATCATACTTTTTAAAACTTCAAAATTTAATTAAAAAAATATATTTGAGACTTAAATTTCTTCTTGTTATTATTATTTTCTATCATTTTTTTATTTTGTAATTTGTAAATAATCATGCTCTTTTCAAAGTTCGTGCATTAATTATTATTTGTTTTATTATTAATTTTAAAAAAAGTTTTATTTTATTATTATTTAATTTGTTGTTTTTTTTTTAATTTAAAAAGAAAGCCTTACTATTAAAAAAAATTAACACTTGTCATTGCTTTTCTACACAAAAAGTTAAAAACTTTTACTATCAAAAAATCAACACTTGTCAATGCTTTTCTACACAAACGAATTTACCAAATAAAATCTCAATAATACAAACTTCACTTTTTGCGCAGTAATTTATAGGAATAAGAGCAGTAAAAAGGCCGTTAATTAAGGTTCCGCACAAAAGTGTTTCGGGGTGAATGTAGATAAACAACCCCAGTAGTAGCGGACGGATGAACGCGAATGAGTCCAAACTTTTATTATTGATAACTCCAACGGTAGATTTTATCGAAATTTCTTTGTTATTTTCGAATTAAGCATGTAAATTTAGATCAAAATATAACTATTCGGGAAATTTTTATTAGATACTTTTAGCGCGGAGCTTAAAAAAGCAAATTACCCTCTTTCTCAAGCTCGACAATATTTTGTAATCAATGAAACTACCTATTTTGAAAGAAATTGCAATTAAAAAAAATTAATTGTTTGAAAAGTGGAGACAGAACAAAGGAATTTGTTCCTTTCTCAAAAAAAAAAAAAATAGACAATCAAAACATTGATTATGATTTGTATCGCAATCTGTTTTTTTTTTCTTGTTTTTCATAAAGTTTATTATTGACGAAAAGTAAAGAACAAAAAGAAAAACCTCTTATAAATCCAATATTTGACTAAGAGATTTGTATTTGTTTGAAAGAAAATGAGTAAATTTCAGAATTAACCAACAGAATTTGGTAAATTGTTGCGATAAGAGCCAGTTACCCTCCTTACTATCATGAATGGACTGATCTAAAGAAATTGCAATTACAAAGATTTACATTATTTATTTGAAAATAGAAGGCACGCAGTTTCTGAGCACAAATAGCGAACAGAACAAAGACAAAGGAACTGTTCCTTGCTCAAAAATAGTTTGGGTAAAAAAAAAAAAAACTGTCAGAACACTTTTTATCTCAATTTCAATCTGTTTTACCTGATTTGTCATAAAACGTTATTATTGACGAAAAGTGAGAACAACACAAAAAAACTCTTAAAAATCCAGTATTTATCCAAAGGATTTGTTTCAAAGGAAATTAGTAATTTTAAGAATTAATTAACATAAATTCGTAAAATAGTGATTCTTACTTTGTCTTAAAAATTAAAATATAGTGAAAATGTCATTTATTTAATAAATAATTAGATTTTTGAATAGTTTCAATGTGTTTGTTCTCATTTTATATGGCATTTGGTTGGGTGATTTTCTGAAGCCGATTTTTTTAATTAAGTTTAATTAAAATATCAGCTTCTAAAGTGTCCAGGAGTTTGTTGCTGGGTGGAGTTTTTGAGATTTCAAGTTGTAATTTTCTTTTATGCAGAATGATGTTTCTGAAAGGTTTAGGTAAAAATGCGTTTTCCAGCGTATCTTTTTATGAAGTCTATTATCAGTGAGAGACAGGGTGGAAGAATATAAATACGGGTAGGGAATTTTTTTTAAAGTTTTTGTTTTTGTTTTTTGTTAGAGAATAGTTTGGAGAAAATTTATCCATTTAATGGGTATGACCCATAGATAAATAAGATTTTCCAAATTGGAATATTCCTGAGAGAGCACATCTTAAAATTATAAGGAGCAATAACATCAAACCCATGAGTGGAAATGATCATCCAAATTTGTTGTCTTTTTAATATAAAATATTAAATATTTCTAGAAATTAATGGGTAGAAACTTCTCCCCACAGACTGAATGGAAGATTGTAGGTAAATCTCAAACACCCAACGGCTTCAGAAATCGATATAACTTATGCTTGGAAGAAAACATTGAAACTAAAAAAATATCCCGCTATTAAGCCGAAGGAATGAGATCATATTTAAATGTCATAAAAAATATATAAATTATCTTATGAATAGAATTTTAGTCTATCTTATTTTAGTTGCAGCCATACAATTATTTTGCATTAATTATTGAAAGTAATATACCCTTATTTTTGCATTCATATTTAGGTGTATGCAGGGGTGTGTGTGTGTGAGATATATATATATATATATATATATATATATAAGGCTCAAACACTAATATTCCATGGTTATAATTTATTACATTGGAATCGTAATTACGATCCAAATCATCAGACCTACACATTCAAAAAGAAATTATATATTCTTACACTGAATTTATATTCTTACTCTGTCCTGGTGATTGAATTCTACCTGGATTCTATCCTATTGGGAATTTATGTATTGTATATATATATATATATATATATATATATATATATATATTGACCACTATCATATATAATATGTATGTGTATGTATGTATCTGTTGGATTCAATAAATATGAAGATGAATTTATATTGAATTTAAGATGTTTTTTGTAGTATATTATTTTCACTTCTCCTTAATGAATAACGGAAAACAACGGCAAACAACAAACAATACGAAGACTTCTGTAAAAAATATATTGCCAAGTTCATTTTTTGTTAAAGAGAATACATTGATAAAAATAAAGTTACAGTGCACGAGGCAAAAAATATGTATTTTCATGTAGAAGGTGAGAACTACGTGTCTTCACTAATTCGCCGAAAAAAAAACAGCATAACGTGAGTAAAGAAAAGCCCAAAAGTTAATGAAAACAAAGTTTTATCGTCAAAATGTTTATGGTATTATTAAGAGGAAACATAAAAGTATTTTTTAATTATTTTTTTAAACTGTTTAAATCCTTTCTAGCACCTTTGAAATTTTAGTTAAAAATCTTTTTTTACGTCAGCGGTTCCGTCGTATTTACAATGTTTTTTCAGCGCCTTTTTCAGTTAAAAACACATTAATTTGTAAAATCTTGCAAAAATCAAATAATTGTCAGATTTTAATGAAACTATCAAAACTTAATGATTTTTTACAAAAATTGTTTTTTCTTCTATTTTAAATACAAAATGTGATAAAGTTGTTAAATATTTTAAAATTAAGTTTGAATCCGTATTTTTTTGTTTTTTTAGGAAATGCTGTTATTAAAAAGATCTTCGATTTTAAAGTTTTTCACAATCTGCGATGAGAAAATATTTTTTTAAATATTGTTTAATATGCTAAAAAATGTATGAAAAAACTATGAATGCACAGTTCAAAAATAATAGGTCACGTAATTTAATAGTTGTTTCCAAGGATAGCGAGGATCATGCCTCAGAAATTTCAGACTTTTGAAAGTATTTAATTTTAAAATTACTTTATAGTTAAAAAAAAAGTTGATTCACTTAAAATTCGAAAATACTGCACTTCTGTCCTTCCGTCCGATAAATTGCCCTGAGGTTAGTTGTCGATACATTGACGTAAACGTCAATTCACGCCTCCAAATCAAATCAACGCCGTTAGATGTTTCTTTTATTTTCAACTAAATTTTTTCTACCAAAAAGTTAAGTAATGTTTGCTTCAAATTACATTAAGTAAACTTTAAATTTTCCTCAAATAACTTTTGAAAAAGGTATAATTGATTTTTACATGATTTTTAAACGGTGAGTTTCACTTTTGTCTACAAAGTTGTCAAAAATGGCAGACATGATCGATTTTATGTAAATTTCGCTGACTCAAAAAAACAAGATTTTTAACGAAAATTTCGGACGTAAAAGGAAAGGAATAAAAATTTTTTTTAAATATTAAAAAAATACTTTGATCTTTCTTCTTAATAATAACATAAACATTTAGACGATAAAAATTGTTTAATCAAGTTTTGGGCCTTTTTTTCTTCAGGGTATGCTCTTTGTTAGTGAAGTATTAAATATACCTACGGTTATCAGTTATCGTAGCAAAATGCTACTCTGTTTTTGTTTCTGCAAACGGACTCTTTCAATTTAATCTTGAACAGTTTGTTCATCGTTTTGGAGACATCTTACGCTGGTTATCAAAAACCAATACTATTTCTTTCATATCCATAGTTTTATTATGACCAATTACATTATATTTCATAACCTATACCTATTTTTACGACTTTCATTTATTACAGGAATTTGCGTCAAAACCCTGCGCTGTTGTAACACTCCTGCGTCATAAAACCAGCAGCGACCAGCCGCTCCTGAGGGCACGGTGGAAGAAGAATATGATTGGGTAGTATCCGGACCAGCGACCAACTGACTCCCGCCGACCACGTCTTCTACCAATCCACATGGCGATTCAGCTTTCACCTCCTGATGCCCATAATCTCGCGGATTACTGTGGACTACAACTGCCTACTAGTACCATCTCAACACGCCGTCTATCTTTCTATTTTCATTAACTGCCTATCGTCCTTCGACACCTCCCAAGCGGTTTCGTTTTCATCTTCTGGTTACCAGCAACCGTCTGTCCTGGACTACGACTGCCAGCTAGTGCCAACCCAATACACCAACCGTCTATCAACCTTCGGCACCACTCAAGTTACTCAGGTCATCATCAACTGTCGATGCATCTAAGACCAACAGTCAACTATCAACATGACCACCCAAGGCATTTGAAACATCCGGATTCTTCGATTGTATTTTTCTGCCAATAATATTTTTTGCCATATTTTATCTAAATTCATTGTTTTCGTTATCCTTGCCTTGGCCTGTGTCATTTCTACTTTGATGTTTGCGGGATTCGTCTGACATAGACATTCGGACCCCACAACACAGTCTTATCTCAAAAATGATTTTGTCAAGAAACCTTTCCGATTTAAAATGTATAATATTATTCCGTAATATTGCACTCTTGACATTCCGCATTTTGAAAAAATATATATTTTTAAGGTATGTTTATTGTAAGCTTGGTGATGGTGTAAATATTTGTGAATCTTTTGTAGGATTCAAAATCTTACATTCTTTTCAAAACCAATTAAAATAGGCCCAAATCAGAAATATGGAATGGGGCGTTCTGATTGGTTATTAAATGTGAAAAGATGGTATGTTTTCGACTACGTCCGAATTGAATGAAAAGACAGTCCCGCTCAGTCATTGTGAGCCTATCACGTAACGAACTTTTCTTATTTAAGCGACACTTAAACCATTCCTTTTCAGTGAGGAGAGAAATTTTCGACCCGACGCTAGTCCACGCTTGTCATTATTTCAATATTCAGCCTTCACGTTAAAAACATATTTTTAACATAATACTAAGTCTGCAATATATATTATTTCAAACAAACTTACATGAATACACAACCAAACTCAGTATAAAATATCAGATCAAAGAAGGATAAGCTTCTCAAACTCTCAGTAAGTCTTTTGAAATTTACATAAATTATTTGTAAACATAAACTGATTTAAAATCAACATAAATACCTAAATACTGAAATATACTTTCTTATATTTGAACATACATTATAATAACATACAACCTTTTGATCCAAAATATTATTTCCATTCAACTCATCAAACACAAAAACATTTAAACAATTTAAAATACTACATCCAACAAATATTAGACTTGTATATTGTGTCATTGTATATAAATATAATCTATTCATTGTTAATGCATATTTTGCCTTGAACTTTGTTATTCTCTTGTCGTTGTTTATTTCGTTACATTTGTGTTAATATAAATGCAGTAGGGTGTTAGCTAACCCCTACACTTCGGTTTTCTCACCGTAGATGATACGACGAGAAAGGGATTGTTTGAAATTTTTTAAATGATGTTGAGATTTGACATTGATTTATTAGACTGTTGTGGTCAAAGTTATGACAATGTTGCCAATATGGCAGACAAGTTAAAGGGTGTTCAGTCATGGTTATTTGAGATAAATGAAAAGGCTTCATTTCTTCCATGTAATGCACATGCTTTGAATCTTGTGTTGTCGGATAGTTCTCAGTCATAGGTGGTTTCTGTTACATTCTTAAGGTTAGTTAATCGTTAATATGCATTATTTTATGCCTCGTTTTTTTTCCAAATATACTGTTGGGGATGTGTGGTGTGTTAAAAGGTATCAGAAGGTTAAATTGCTTGAAGATTCAGAAATAGGTGTGTTCGATAATATTTCATCCACAACAAATAAACAATGAGCATTTAAAGGCAATCAATTGCAAAGAAAATACAAGGAGAAACAATGGAATTAGAGGTTTCAACAATAACAGGCATTTATATACGAATAACAAACATATAGAGAATTTATGATTGATGTTTGAGTGTAAACGTGATAGGAGAAAATGTATTGAATGACCATGTAATTATTTGGCGTCTAAGAGTTTACAGTTCAAGTTTGTTGATGAAATTAAACAAGTTAAATTCTGTAGGGTGAAAATTGTCACATATGTAAGTTCAAATGTTAATGTGTATGCGTGTTTTAGTAGTAATTGTTTGTTTAAAGTCTCCAGGAGTTATGCACCTTTAACTGTATTAATAATAGTTGGTTGATGAATACAATTTCTACTTGGTAATGAATTTTATCACTCTTTTTAGTAAATTGTAGATAGAGTTCTTGAGAGAGAAATGGTGATTATTGAGTCAGCAAGTTGACGTGCGAAAAGTTCGTTGGGTCAGTGTAATGACACGCGTGGAGTTGTTTAGCATCTCATGAAGATTATGTTACTGACTGAATCGGATTAAACGATCCTATTTATTTATTTTCTGTGATTCAAACCGGCTCCAAGGCGTTGAGCGGGAAAACAGATTTGTAAAGAATTGCTACACTTTTTGTGCTGTCTCAACCAATGAGAAGTCAAGATTTAAAAAGTGAATTGCTGATTGGTTAGGATGGGTTTAGTAGAAGAGTGTATTTTTATACGGGGGTGAGTAACAAATATGGATGATTCCTTCAATACCATTACAGAATGTGCCTATTTCTTTGAAAGTAGAGTGCGATACAAGATGGAAATCACGAATCAATGCTGTCAAACTATTGCGTTTTCATCTTTAAAAATATTACAAATGTTCTAAGCAAACTTCAAGAAAAGGCTTTTTTGGAAAAGCGAGACTGAAGTAACATCACTGTTTGTCCGAATTTCTATTTGGAACTTTGCGCTTAGCATTAACATTTGGTACAATGTTCTGTTTCAAGGTGAGTCGATTGTTGCAATCTTCTAATCTTACAATCGACATTATGATTGCAGAAATCTGTGCAACTTGCAGCTTTCTTCAAGATTAGCGTGAAAATGGTTATGCCTCTACTCTCTTGACAGTGCGTGAAATTGCAGAAGAAAATGATATTGGTGAATCGAAAGGTTTGAGTAACAAGTGCGTCGCAAAAGAGGTTTATTTCAGTAGAAGTGTGTCGAAGTTAGCTCCTCCTTATTGTTCACTAGGGGGCGTTCTCCCTACACTATAAATACTGGGCGACTTCTTGCCTCGTTCTCTTTTGACTCCGCATTTCAGTGGATACATTTAAAACTGTGATCTCTCACAGAGATCTGCATTTTGCCCACTTGTGGTAAAACGCCATTAAACACATATACACGTACGTACGAACTTTCACCAATATACAAACATTTGTTTTTGTGTGTGAATGCCACAATTATTTTATTCTGTCTAGGAAAGGTGTGGAAAGGATCATGCCATTATGCTGGCGGTCGCTATCCAATGTGGTGGTCACAATGTAATTTATATTTGACGTAAAATAGCACACGGTAAAACACAAAACAGAACGTAGGGTTGAAAACATAACAATTGAATTTATTAGTGTTTCATGTACATGCAATTAAACTGAAAGGTTTGATAGAGTTATGTCTCTTAGATTTGGAGATATTTGTACCTGAGCTCATAAAGATTAGATTAACTATTACTGTAGTTTATAAGAATGAGTATGTTGCATGTTAGAGATTGTCTATTGGACAAGTTGGTAAGAGTTCAGAATTGTACTTGCGTGATTGTTGTAAAGTTCTTTTACGTCTGACTGCATTAGTCAAGACGGGAGTTCTTTAAGGTTCACATTTTGGCAGCAGAGATGAAACGCACGAGTGAGTAAAGAGTAAAGAGAGCGAGAATTACTCGTGTTTGGTTTTTATAGTATGTTGTATCACGTGACAGGATCAGCCTTAGAAAGCGCGAAAACAGACTTTTCGCGAGCAGGCGATTTGATTGGTCGGAACTAACGAATCAGCGAGCTAGATTGGAGGAGATTAACCAATGAATGCTCGTTGTATATTTTCTATGTATGATGGTGGTGGTGATAGCACAATCTATTATTGTACTCAATTACGTTACAATAAAATTTGTATTTTGTACGAATACGTATCATAGATTGGGATGAGGAACGAGACCCTTGCACTATACTTACAAATTATGAATGAATAGACATACAAAGAAATCAAAATTTTTAAAAATATATTCGGGGTCGTCAGATTGCAATAAACTTTGCAATATTTGATTAGTAAATATAGTTTTATTTAATAACAATATTCCTTAAGAGTTACACCACTAGGACTGAATTTTAAAAGATTTAAAAACTTTATAAATTATTCATTTTAAAATTGTGACAAAAATAAAAACTTTTTTGAAGCTTTCATTTTAACTTTAATTGAAAGCTAAAGGATTAAATTGATTATTTCCAATAAGCAAAATACTTTGTATTTCAAACAGAATTTATATTGATTGGAATCAATTTGTTTAAATATTTTTTTCTAAAATAACTGATTAGACGTCTTTCATCGCAATGTAATTCTTGTATTAAAAAATCTTCCAAAGATATACTTTCTGAAACTTTATTTGTGGAATATTAGCTGATTTAAAGTAAAATTAATCTGATTTGAAAATATATTATTTAATTTAAGTTTAAAATAACACAGAAATTAATTTTTAAAACCAAACAGTAGCTGTGCTTTTAACTGACATCGTCATTCATTAACTGATGAAGCAATGATAGGTGATTATTTTATTACATGACTGTTTTTCTACGGAACTTATTTGTAAAACATAATTTAAGAAAATGACGTTAGCACCTATTTTTATATAAATTTCAAGTACTCGGTGATTTTGAAAATGTTGGAAAATATTCTCCGTAATCTAATTTTAGGAATGTTGACTGTATTGTAAATTTACTATGTCATCGCTCTTATTTTCTGATAATGTTGTGTATGGTCAACCATACTTTCAGAAGTAGGCCAGTTTCATAATAAATATTTTATATTATATTCATAAAAATTTTTTTAAAAATCTTGTGTTAGGAAATTTGTCCTGGCTTTCCCGCATCAAAGGGTTGAGGTTAAAAATAGGTCTGAAAATAATTGCGAAAAAAAAACGCGAGTAAAACACCAAGATTAGAGCGGACAAACTCTCTCTTTTAGGCGCGTACGGATAAAGAAAAAACTCCTGCTTGGGAAAAAACTGTTTCAGTTCACTTTCTGTTGTCGTGTATGGAAATCCAGTGATGTACAATTTCTTGGGATCCAGCTCCTTGATGATTTTTGGTCCCTTTGGCCGGTGAAGACTCTTTTTGCCCATAGTCAACTCACTGTCAATGGTTTACCATTCAATTCCGTCTCACTCAGCGATTTAAAATTCTTTTCAGCAGCAGCCTCGTTTTCAAATTCCAAAAATGCGTAACATGCAGTTTTCTTGGGATACCTTCGAATCCGTTTGCGAATGCGAACACTCTGAATAGTTTTGACATTTTCATGAGAGCGTTTTCCTGGATTTCAATTGGTAAGTCCTTAAGAAATAAAGTTCGCTGATCCCTTGCATTGACTAACTTTATTTGCTCTTCTTTGTCGAGTGGAACAGTTGAAGCTTTTCTGTACAGCAGTTTGTTTATAAAATTTCTTTCTTAAGACAATAGTGTCCTTAAATCTTACTTAATAAAAGTAATTAAAAGCTTTTCTAATTAAATTAGAGAAATAAAATTTTTACTGTTAAATTTTAGAGAGCCAGAGTTGAAATTTCCAGCATGAAATTTGCGAATATCTATTTGACTTTCCGGCACTATCAGACACCAGGGATTGAATTTTAAACCCAGATTTCATTTAAGTCATGTGTCTCTTCTTACGAGTTACTATGGGGCAGCATGTCGATCCAGATAATAAAGTATTGAAAGAAAAATTCTTTATCTAAATACTCCAACATTAGTTCATTTTTCGTTCATTAACCAGTAACAAGAATGGAATTAACAAACGGAAAAATTAAAATATAAATTTTATGATAAATCTGATAAAAGAAAGGAAAATCTTGAAATTAAAATACAATTGCTTTGTTATTGTAAACTGTTTTTGAACAAGGAACAAATCGTTCTTTTACACCGGTTACTGTAATTCTTTCTTTTGTTGTGTTTAAAAACTAAATGTGTTCTATTTAAAATCCTTTTTTAATTGCATTCTGTTTGAACATAGGAAGTTTTATTGATTACAAAATAATATTCTCGAAGTTGGGGAAGAAACAACGACATAAATCTTGTTAGTTTTTTTTGTATGAAAAAGTTCAGATTCACCCTGACAGTGAAAAAGGTAAGTTAAAGTTTTTATCCGCAGTTATTAAGTCTAAGTATTTTTAAAATTTTTTCTTTCTTATTAGAACATTCTAAATTTTGATTAAAAAAATCCTTGTTTCTCTTTATCACCGGAACTAGTATAATAACATAAATTTTTAGCACGTTTTTTGTTTTTTTTGTATGACAGACATTAATTTGGAAAATCTTGCAAAAATAAAAATAATTGTCGGATGTTAATGAAACTTTCAGAAACTATTCACAAATGGTGGAAATTATTATAAATATGTTTTCTTTTTCTAAAGTTATGTAATTTAGTGTTCATAATAATACGGCTGTAATTATAAAGTATGGAAGACAAGCAAGAATACAATTAAGTCGCGTTATTTGAGTTAAGCATTGTTCTTCATTGTTAAGGCCTTTATTTTTGCGAAACTCGTGTGGAGAAGTTAATTTGATTTTTCAATTTCAACTGAGAAAGGTGCCTACAAGTATTAGCATCATCTTATGAAATTTATATGATCTTATTTTTATATTAATCTCAGTTATGACATTTTTCCATAAATGAAATATCAAAATTAATAATAAAATGAATGGAAATACAAATAACACAGTAAAATGCAATAAATGTACATAGAATTATAGTATTTTATGTACACTTCTGATAAAATTTCATAAGAAGCGTGCCTATAAATTAATTAGATACCTTTCTTATGAAATTTAATCTCACACTCAACTTTAATTTTTTTTAGTATATTTTCCATAAAGCATCTTAAACGTAAAGGTGAAAGTTAAGTACAAAAAAAATTAGAGCGCTGAAAGTTTTCCTTAAAAATAATGAGGTAAATAATTTGTTCACTTAAATCTAAATAATTATGTTACTTCTGTTGTTCTGTACGATAACTTTTCCTCATGTAAGCTGTCAATATGTGATGAAATCATCACTCATCACCTGTCAAGTGACGCGAAATGTTATGACATGCTTTGTTTTATTTTTAAACTACTTCTTTTTGGCACAGAAACTAAGTAATGTTTGTTTCAAAATATTTTAAATAAACATTATAATTTCTAATTTTCTTAAAATTAGTTATGAAAAAATTATAATTGATTTTTAAAAGAATTTTAAAACTGAGATTTTCAATTTTTTAAATGGAAAAAAATGGTTGACATGATTGATTATCTGTCAATTTTGCTGACTCAAAAAAAAACATGATTTTTTTCAAAAATTTTGGATGTGATAGGAACGAATAAAAAATGTAAGAAAATACTCCAAAAATACTTTGATCTTTCCTCTTAATAATAACATAAACATTTAGATGATAAAATTTTGTTTTTGTCAAGTTTGGCATCTTTTTCATCATGCTATGCTCCTTTTTTGGCGATCTCATGAAGGTACCTAAATATGAAATTTCTATTGAGCAAAAATTACTTTGCTCTATTTCAAAACTAATTTAAATTTTCTGGAAGTTTTTTTTTTTCATTGTTCATCGCAATATATTTTATTTTCTGATAATGTACATACATATCTGCAAAAATCGGCATACAAAGAAATTAAATTGTAATAAGCTTTTCAATTTATTATTAAATATAGTTTTAACTTAATAACAATATCCCTTAACCATTACACCACTGAAACAGAATTTTAAAAGATTTAATATTTTTATAAATCATTCTAATTAAAAAATTTTGAAAATGAAAACAATTCTTATAAAAATTTACTATCCACTGAAATTTTTTGGTTGTTCTGAACACAATATTTATAAAAGCAATTAAAAGCTTTTCTAATTAAATAAACCACAGGAGGAAGTCTTTCAGAGATACAATTGTTGTTGAAATATTGAAAATTTTATTGATCATGTAACATAGGCATAACTATATATAAATATCATTGTGAACATATATTTATGTGTAGCTAAAAAAAAAAAAATGGTCAGATCTGCATCATGGAACGGTCGTTTGTCATTCTAATCTTAAAATAGAAGGGGTTGAAATTTAGTCAAAGAGAAATAAAAATCATGCACAAAATGAACATTCATAAGCATTTTAGCATATGATCTCTGAAATAGTTCTCAGAATACTCCAGTGTACACAAGACCAAACATGATTAACAGTTACTTGTGCAGTCTTCATGCAGTATTTTGGTACAGTTCTAGTCAGTTATATGGGTACTTATTCCAGTTTAGCTAACCCAGGATGTTATGATAAGGATAACTGGTGAATACAAACTATGAACTCATCACTATGTATACACAGATGTACATGTTTTAAGAGATAGTTGAATGACTTTAGCCAATCAAACAGCTAATATTTGTCATTGTTACTCCCTTTACAGAGCATTTAACAATGTCTTATTTAACTTCCGTTTTTTTAGAAGCACTGACATCAGAAGTGGTTACACTATGCTTGGGAGCCATACTGAACAGGAATAAGGTTCCACAAATATAACGAGCAAATGAGTGTGAAAGCACAACAATTGAATATGGCATACAACCAGGAACAGACCACACCACCTTCCTCACTCTTGTGCTGCATGGGGGTATTTTTCTCTCACACAATGTATTCTTCTGCCACATCCAGTGCATCAGATGTACAAGACAGATAACATAATTTGAAACCAGATTGCATTATAAATACAAATCGTTATAGGCTGAGACGGTTTATAACCCAGGGCCATACTGTATAAGCTATTTAAAATTGGTCTGTTATATTTTTATAATAATAATCTGTTGTACACATGATTGACCATGATTAACAGATACTTCCACACATTGCACATGGTCATCAGGCTTTAGATATTACTCTGTTCATTGATATGGGCATTTATACCTGTTTGCCTAACCCAGGATATAAAAATGAAGGTAGCGTGTGAATATGTACAATGTACTCATTAACTAAAATCATCAGGAGTCAGGGGAAATGCTAATATGGTGGCAAATCCAATACTCAAAAAATCAACACTAGTTGAAGAAAGGAAACCCCAAAACACTGAAATATATACAAGTGTGCTCGACATCAGAGAGACAGTTGGACCATGTCAAAGGATCATACCACTACAATCAATATACCAGGTTCCAAGTGTCTGTCTACCTTTGCATATGTATATTAACGTAGAGAATAAGATCCAAAGGAGTATACTAAAATGAGACATCAGAAAAAAGTGCTCAATGCCGCAATGAGAGAGTATGTATATTATATATATATATATATATATATATATATTTTTGAATTGGACAAGGTCCGACAATTTATTTAAAGACATTTTTTATATTATAAGACATCATATATATATATATATATATATATATATATATATAATATATATATATATATTATAATATTAATAATAATCTGATGTGCAAATGACCAACTATAACTGTCTCTTGTGTGTGTGTGTATATATATATATATATATATATATATATAAAAGTGGACATGGAAGTCAGCACTTAGAGGCGACAGTCTGTTTCATGCTAGTGCAATCGTCAGGTGATTGCACTAGCATGAAACAGACTGTCGCCTCTAAGTGTTGACTTCCATGTCCACTTTTATATTTACACACGCTCTATCTCTGATATTGAGCACTTTATCCCATAAATATAGCACACTTTACGACTATATTTCTGCATATATATATATATATATATATATATATATATATATATATATATATATATATATATTAGTGAAATGGTTTGAAATTTAATGAAAGTGAAAAAAAAATCATGAGCAAAATGAACATTTATAAGCATTTTAACAGATTATCTATTATATATATTTGAATGCTTTTCCATAAGTGATTTGTTATTAAATGTAATTTCATCTAAGTTTGTTTCTTTTACAAGTTGACCACCAGTGAATGTTATGAAACTCTAAAGGTAACTTGATGCAGTTTAATTATATATGAATAAGATTTCAGTTGACATGAATGTAAATCAATGTGCAGATAAAAAAAGATAATGTTAAGAACAAAGACGATGAATTTTCTGATGAGATGCTTTTGACACTATCGAAAGGTAAATTTTGCATTAAAATTCTTGGTCATTGTATTACCTGTCTTTGTTTTCTTCATGGAGCATTGGTGTATGATGAAAGCATTTAAGCAGAATTGTCAATTCTTGTGAATTCTTAAACAGCACTTTTTTGCAGCTCAGAATATTTCCTCTAGCTTTGATTCAGCTATCATATTCTCTTTTATGGTTTGATTAAAAAAAATGAGAAAAATGTTATAAATTCAAATTAATTCAATCCATTTTAATGGTGTAGACTGCTCATGTTCTGTGGATGTAATTTTACCCACCATACATCTCTCAAAGGCTACATGTTAAAACACACTGAAGGGAGACCACTCCACAGTGAATGATGTGTAGTAAATTTTTCATTAAAATCATCACTCCAAATGCACATGTTAACACAACAAAGAAAATGTTTCCACTGTGAATTTCAGTTTTCTCTAAATTCAACTCTCAAATGACAAATGTTATTTGTAGATTCAAATTTTACCAAAGCGCATCTCTCAGACAACACATTTAACAGACAGGTAAGAAACTATTCCACTGTGAAGTCTGTGGATGTAAGCAGGTAAAAATATTTCTGAGAAGCAGTTGGTAGCCTGATATATATCATGGCAAGAAAACAACTTAGAGTAGCATTGTCAGTCTGTAATGTGGAATATATAGCAGTAGCAGCTGCAATACAAGAAGCAAAGTTGCTTCTCCCATTGTTAAATATCTGATTAATTCAAATAAAGAGGAGCATGCCACTACCTACTGTGACAATCAATGTACTGTAATTCTATCGAAACAACGTATCTACCATCAACATTCAAAACACACTAAGATAAGTAGTGAAGTGCAAAAGGGTACAACCAGGTTGGATTATATTCCGTCAGAAGAAAATGACGCTGACTTATTTCAAAAACCTTTCAGTGGAGTAAAATTAAAGACATTTTTGAATGCTCTAAATGGAGTGTAATTCTCATCTTTTTGCTTGCAACTTTCTTCCCTTTCAGAATGTTATAACCACTGTACTGTATCCCTTTTGTCTGGAAATACTGTTCCTTTTATTATTTCTTGAGAATTTTGTCAATTTTCATTTATTTGGAAGTCCTTAAATAAAATATTCAGCAGTTTTTCATTGTATGACTGAGAAAAATGTCACAACCACACCTAAATTAAAACACACACACACAAAATTTAAAAGGTTGAGGAGATGAAGACTCCAAAACAATATTGCCACAAAGCCTTACACATTGAAAAAGAGATAGAGATCAGCAATAAATTGCTATGGCTGTTAAAGATTTGTGGATGTTTTCCAATGTTCCACTTTAGTTTTGTTTTTATTTTGTTAGTCATTTTGGCGAAATTCTCTTAATTCTCACAATTTCATGAAAACCCCCTACCACCACTACTATATTAAAACACAGGAGCTCAAAATTTCAAAGTCCTGACACATGGAAAAAGTGATAGAGACCAGCAATAAATTGCTATGGCTGTTACAGATTTGTGGATGTTTTCCAATGTTCCACTTTAGTTTTTTTTTTTATTTTGTTAGTAATTTTAGTATGTTTTTGAAACATCTGTGAGTTGACAGTTGTTGAATTATTTCACATCTAACAATTTCTGTTAAGCCTGAATGAGAGTGGGCAATGTTTTTGCAGTGTGCTGAAAAGTGTTTAAAGTTGTCGACTTCTCATTTTAAGTGGTGCCTTGTGTGTTGCTGGCATTTTCTTGTGTGGTCCATGTATATTCATTTGTTTGGGCAGTATTCTAAAGAGAATGAGCTGTGTTTCTATGCTTGTGAAAGTAGGAACATTTTAACTTGTTAGAAGAAAATGGGTATATTTTTTGTTTGGTGAAAAGTTTCCAAATAGTGACTCAGGTTGTGTTTTACTGTAATAAAATTCTGCTAGTGGTCAAATTAAAACCAAGGATCCATTAGTAGTGATGATAGCAGCGATGGTAGAAGAAGAAACAGATAGAAAATGTCAACTGTGGGAGAAAGCAGGTTAAACAGTGGCAGTAGAGATGAAGAGTGTGTCACCAACTTATAGTATGTCCATGCTCATGTCAGTGTCACCATAGGATACGTTACTACTTCAGGATGGACTAAAAGTAGAGGCAAATAAAATTTACACATATAAATGTTGTCATTGTTGTCAGTAGAGATGAAAGGAAACTGAATAAATTTCAAAAAGGTGATATTTTTATCTGCTTTCATATAACAATTGACTGTTTAACAAAAGAAGAGAAAATACCATATTATGTATAAAAAAAAGTCTAAATGTTAATTTCTAAATGCAACAAACAATTTTTGTGTTCATTTGTATATGACTGAACCAACACTAGTCAGCTAAATCGAACTGCCATTATAGACAAAAATTGAAAACAACAAATTTAAAAATCCCTTAAAAATCCAGTATTTATCCTAGAGATATGTTTGGACTTCATTTAGTAAATTTATGGATTAAGTGGATGTAAGTAATGTTTACTTTTTACTTGAAATTGAATTAAAATAAATAACGTTTATTTATGCACAGTTTAGGTAAAAAAAAAAAAAATGTGTATCCTATAATCATGACCCTTATTTAAAAGATGCAAAAAAAATACAGACTACCAGCAGCAAAATAACCAAGATATTGCTATTTATTTTTAAAAAACATTATATATAACTTTATATAGCCAATAGTTTAAGAAAATCTTTTATTACATACAATTTTATACAATTTATAGAATAATATTATTTTTAAAATAAGAAATAGTTTTTCTCTCTTTTTTTTAATTAAATGATGCTTTTGTGTTTAATAAGTTTCTTTTAATTTTTTTTATTTTCATACCAGTTTGAATATCTAATGGCACCCACTGTGTTTTTTAATTTATTCTGAATTTAAGAATTATAGAATTACAATTTTACACTTTCAGTTGGAAAAAGTTGTCAAAGGCAGTAATGCAGAATTTTTTTTCTTTTTGACCATCCATAGGAATATAATCTAACATTTGGTAAAATTAAAAAAAAAAAAAATTGTTTGAAAAAAACTTTAACACACAAAAATAGCTTTAAATTTATATTTTTGATTTATCATTCATGTCTTTAATTAAAAGTAATTTTTTAACAAATGAATATTAAGTTTTAAATTTTTTGTTAAATTATGGAAGCACCAATTGATAGAAAAACTTATTTTTGATCCTTTAATTAAATTATTTTTTGTGAGAGTTGGGATCAATAAATAGATTCAATGATTTATTGAATTTAAGTTGCTTTGGCTTTAAATTTACTATAGTTACTGTTCTTTCTTTATGATAATGTAGCATCTGCATGCCTGGATTTACAGAAATCAGTTTGTTTATGCCCACACAAAAAAAATTCAAAATTTAAAAAATATATGGGGATGCTATACTGTAGTAAGCTGTCTCCATTTATGATTTGAGATTTTACTTAATAACAGCACCTAACTAGTACAAATTTACAACATTTTTAAAAACTTTAAACTTTATTATTCTAATTTTAAAAAAATGAAAATTCTTGTAAAAATTCATTATTCATCAAATTTAATTTTAAGACAGTTTTTATAATATTTCTTATTCCTGAAGGCAATTAAAAGCTTCACTAATTAAATAATGTCTTTGTTTTACTGCATTTTTTATTTTACAATTCAGAACAGATTTTCAGTAACAAAGGCAGGGGTCCAGATTTTCAAAAGGAAATTGTTGATTTCAGTTCCCCAAGGACTTCTGCATATATCTAATATAAACATGGAGCAATATAAAAAACAGAATTAAATGAGTTGGGGGAGGGTGGCAGATATAAAAAATTTACATATACTGGTCGTTGTGATTCTGTGGTGATTTGGGGTAAGAAATACTTGCAGACTTGTTAAGTTTTAGGTACTTTGGATTTATAGCCTTACTTATGAAGACAGTTGCTGATGAAATGTTAGAAACTTCCCAAGAAATTTTAAATAGTTATTGCTCTTATTTGCTGATATCATGTATGGAGGCCCATATTTACAAAAATCAGCACGTTTATACATACACAAAAAATTAAAAATTCTTTTTATAATATTGTGCTTGCTGGATTGTACAAACTTTTCAATTCATGATTAGTAAATATTGTTTTTACCTCATAACAATATCACCTAGCTGATGCAAATTAATGTGGTATTGTAAAAGATTTAAAACTTTATAAAATGTATCAAAATTAAAATCTTTCAAAAATGAACACAATTGTAAAATTCCACTCTTCAAAAAAAAAATTTCACCATGAAAGGCACTCAAATTTTCTATACTAATTTATGGTTTCCATTTGATGCAAGAAAAACATAATTTTAATACTAATTGTCAAAAAATCCTTTGGTCATTCATCCTAATGATAGACTTTGACATTAAAATTTTGTTTCTTATTAAGTTTGGAGCATTTTTTCATCATGTGTACTCATTTTTTAGTGTTCCACATGCCATGCCTTTTCTGGATATCTCAGTATCAGTTAATTCCCCTGTGGATAAAAGCGTTGTTTGAATAATCCAAAAAGTGTGTTCAATACCAACAGACCACAGCACAGTGTTTAAAACTTTATAAATTATTCTAATTAATTTTTTTTTACTTTACAATTTAGAGTATTAAGCTTTTCATTTCAATTTATGATTAGTAAATACAGTTTTTGCTTAATAACAATATCATCTAACTAATGAAAATTAATACAAAATTTTAAAAGATTTAAAACTTTATAAAAAGTGTTAAAATTAAAATATTTAATAAATGAGCACTATTATAAAATTTCATTCTTCATCAAAAAGGTTTGACCATAAAAAAGACATTCAAATTTCCTATACTAATTTATGCCCCCCCCCCCCCCACCTTTGATACAAGAAAAACAAAATTTTAAACAAAAAACAATTTCAATACACATATTCAAAAAAACATTTGATTTTTCAACTTAATAATAGATTTTGATGTTAAAGCTTTGCTTTTCTTAAGTTTGGGGCATTTTTTCATTATGTGTGCTCATAATATTCTGCATGCCATTCCTTTTCTGGATATATCAGTATCAGTTACTTTCCCTGTGGATATAAGTGTTGGTTGAGTAATTCACAAAGTGATATAACTGAAAGAGCTGTGAATTCAAAACTTAGCCACAACAGTGAACAAAAAACTTGGCAAGTTGAGATACTGATGCGAAGATATCCAAAATGATACTCATTGGCATGGCACATGGAATTAGAACAATCTAACCCCATAGACTAAATAAAGGGTTTGATTTGAAATTCCAGTGTATATCACCTTAAGAAGGCCAGAGTGTACAATGACAAAAATGTGAATAGGGCAATAAAGATGAGGACAACTATCTGAATGATGAAAATAGTGCAAATAGTTACAATACCACATGTCAGAAATAAAGACAAATCCTGAAGAAGCCCAGAGAGAACAACAGTTGAAAAGTTGTAAATGTAGACAGATAATACCTACTATATCTACAGAAGAAATGTACTTTCTTCATTTCTCTATCAACCATTTCAACATTAATGACCTATACTGGTTGAAATGCTGGTAAAATAACCAATCAATTTTTCATGTTCTTCTTAATTTTCATACATTACTATTCTTAAATAAAAACATTTTTTCACATATAATTAAATTAAGTGGACAACAGCACATTAAATGTGGAAATTATTTCATTATTGCTGTGTTACTTTTTTTTCCAATTGTTAACTATTAGTTGGATAAATAGAAGGTGGTATTAACAAAAATTTTCTCTTCTGCTCGGCACTGATGAAAATGATGTTTTGTTTTTATCCAGCAGAGATGCCTGCAGCAGATAATCTCACACTGGGTGATGCCAGCTATGAACATGACCATGTTGCCAGTGACATTTGTCCAAGACAGCATCGAAAGAAACTTTAAAATCAACTGATATTTTTCAAAATCTCTATTTGTATTGCTTCTGAATTGACAATATTCTGATTGTAATCGCATGCATTTCATAAGATGTGATGGTGAAGACATTTTGTTTTAATGCAATGTATTTGATCTTCACTGGCAGCTGCTGCTGCTGCGTTATTGAAATTAATTACATGTATCTCTCATAATATTGACCGCTTTCATATATTATTCACACCCCCTATTAATATATGCCTTTTTTCTTCACAGATGGTTTGGCTGTACAAAAACTGCGGTGGTTATTATTGAGAGTTTCAATGAAGGAAAAGACAGTGCCCCATCCATAAAAACACAAAATATATGCTACATGTTTCATGTGAAATTCATGGATTTACATTGTCAAAAGCAAGAAAATTAACTTTACCTGGCAAGAAATGATGTACTTTGAAATGTGTGGTTTATCTTTATACAAAACACATTTAGTGTAATGTATGAATAAACAGGAAAGATTGGCCATATTCAAGTAACATCCTACTGAACTGTTGTGAAGTCACTCATAAGCTAGATGGAAACACATATTACAAAGAAACCATATTCTTGTGAAGTTTGTAGATGTACATTTTCACAGAAGCCAGATTTGGTCAATCATATGCGTACACACACTCGAAAGAAACCATATTCTTGTGAAGTCTGTGGATCTGAATTTGCGCGCAAGTCAAATATGGTCAGTCATATGCGTACACACACTGGAGAGAAACCATATTCTTGTGAAGTTTGTGTAGCTGCATTTTCACAGAACTCGCAATTAATGACACATATGCGTACACATACTGGAGAGAAACCATATTCTTGTAAAGTTTGTAGATCTGCATTTACACACAAGTTGACTTTAGTGAGACATATGCAAACACACACTGGAGAGAAACCATATTCTTGTGAAGTTTGTGGATCTGCATTTGCACGCAAGTCAGATATGGTCAATCATATGCGTGTGCACACTGGAGAGAAACCGTATTCTTGTGAAGTTTGTGGATCTGCATTTTCACAGAAGTCAACTTTAGTGACACATATGCGTACACACACTGGCGAGAAACCATATTCTTGTGAAGTTTGTGGATCTGCATTTTTACAAAAGTCAAATATGGTTAATCATATGCGTACACACACTGGAGAGAAACCATTTTCTTGTGAAGTTTGTGGATCTGCATTTGCACGCAAGTCAAATATGGTCACTCATATGAGTACACACACTGGAGAGAAACCATATTCTTGTGAAGTTTGTGGGTTCGCATTTTCACAGAACTCATATTTAGTGACACATATGCGTACACACACTGGAGAGAAACCATATTCTTGTGAAGTTTGTGGTTCAACATTTTTACAAAGGTCTAACATGATTAATCATATGCGTACACACACTGGAGAGAAACCATATTCTTGTGAAGTTTGTGGATCTGCATTTTCATGGAAGCCAAATTTGGTCATTCACATACGTACACACACTGGCGAGAAACCATATTCTTGTGATATTTGTGGATCTGCATTTTCTCGCAACTCACATTTAGTGACACATATGCATACACACACTGGAGAGAAACCATATTCCTGTGAAGGTTGTGGATCTGCATTTTCATGGAAGGCAGATTTAGTCAATCATATGTGTACACACACTGAGGAAAAAATATAATATAGCAAATTTAGTCAATCACCATTTTCATGGAAGTGATGTTTGGTGTGTCATCAGTATATACACACTGGAAAGAATACATATTTTTGTGATATCTGCTGACATGTATTTTCAGACAAGCCCGTTTTCGTGCAGCCTGTGAATACACAGTAGAAAGAAATCCCTCTCTTAGTGCCCATTTAGTCTCTGAATCAGTAGAATATTCTCTTTTAGTGCATCATCTGAAAACCTGTAGAAATCAAGAACAAAACATTACTGATAGTTTTGTTGATATACCTTTTCTTAGATGTCATATTTTGTGAGCAATATGGATTATATTCTTGTAAAAACTGTAATGCATTATTTTCAAATACTGCAAAATGCAACGGACATGCAGCGATACTGATATGCGCACATCCTGTATCACAGTTACATAAAAATCTTAATGCAGTAATTTCCCTTTTTTCACAAAACTAACTTTAACTATTGACATAGTTAAAGGAATTTGTTGTTGTTTGATACTAAGTGAACATCATGGATTTAATTTCAAATGTAACTAATATATTCTTTCTGTAACTTAATCCAAGTCATTTGTCAGATGGGCAAGATATTGATGATAATTAGCATGTAGATTCTGTCTATATTTCTGAGATGAGGTATTATGTACAGTATTTACATTAGTCGGACTATTGTCCTCATCTTTGTCGCCATATTTGTCACAACGTTTCGGCCGTTGTACGCTCCGGCCTTCTTCAGGTGGTTGGAATGAAGGACACATGGTACAGTGGATAAAGGCATTGGTTAGATCCAGTGACAGACACAAAGAACCCTTTATTTCGATCACTGGGGTAGACTGTTCTAGTTCCACGAGCCATGTTTGATGGATGTCAGTTATCAGTTATCTCCTGGTAATTTTCCCTCTGAAAGTTCTCCACTGCCTGAACCGGGTATTGAACTCACACTCTTTGGGTCTGTCACTGGATCTAACCAACGCCTTTATCCGCTGTACCATGTGTCCTTCATTCCAACCACCTGAAGAAGGCCGGAGCGTACAACGGCCGAAACGTTGTGACAAATATGGCGACAAAGATGAGGACAATAGTCCGACTAATGTAAATACTGTAGTATGTAGATATTTTTTTAAACATTTTGTATTTTTGTTGTTAATTGTTTAATAAATACTGCACAAATCATTTGATGTTATTCTTTCAAATACTCGTTACTAATTTTTTTCTATCTTTATTTCTATTTTTCTTTGCGTCTCTCTTTGAGCAGTGACATGTTTGGGTGGCATGAATTAGACGTCAATGTTTCCTTATGAGACACTTACTTTGTTCTTTTTCTTTTCATTATTTTGAAGCACCAGAAGTGATTGAAGTTTGCCAATGGACAGTAAAACCTGAAATCTTGCAGAAATGCATGGATGCATCTACAAACGTACACACACATCTACACACACTAGAAAGAAACCATTTTCTTGTGAAGCTTGTGAATCTGCATTTTCACAGAAGTCAAAATTGGTCAGTCAAATGCATACTCACGCTGGAGAAAAACCATATTTTTGTGAAGTTTGCTGATCTAAATTTTCAGTCAAGGTAGAATGTCAGTAAAAAACAAATTTGCTTTTCAAAATAGTGAAACATCAAAAATTAATCTATCTCCTAGGCAATAAAAATGTACTCTCCATCTCCCCTATTCCATCTTCCTCTTTGATCATTACCACAACTTGCTAATTTCAGTAGAATATTTTGTAACCAAAGAGAGAGAGAGAGAGAGTCCTCACATCATTGCTTTTCTTCTAGTTTAAATACTTTTGTTTTACAGACATTACAACAAATTGATTTTCTTTCATTCCAAATGACACATTTAACTTTCAAATTACTGGGGTGATTATGTAATGTTCAGATTGTGTCAGAAAATAGGTCCTGTTTCAGATGAAATCCCAATGAGTGAACAACAAGAGAAATATTTATAAGAATATCACCGAAGGAAAAGATAAAACCTGTTGCTGGTCAGCAGACTATTACAGCCTTTTCTGCTGTTTCTATTTCTTCCAGAGCCTGCTCACTCCTCTGAGAGTAACTCAACACAACCTGTATTTACATCTGTCTCCTCTTTGACTGAGTTTGAGGTGTCACCTTTGTAAGTGTTGCAATCCTCTTCGTCTTCTTTCAAAAGAAAGCAAACTTTTCTTTAGTTGCTCACAAAATACAAATGCCTACACTTTTCAGATGAAAACTTCATGTACTGTGATTTGTACTAAATATTAAAAAAACAGGCACATCTCTGCATAAATCAAACATGCACCAGCTTTTGGCGCCCTAACCTCACTTGCCATGTTTAAACAGAGTGTCCATACTGCCTCAATAAACAACTTAAAGTAATGTGAAGTTGAACAGTCAGCAAGAGAAATTAGCACAGGTGGTGTTAAAAAGAGAGAGTACGCCTGTCAGAGTTTGAGACATTACACAGATTTCTGACAGTGATTGAAGTCCTAGAGCTCTTACATCTAAAGCAATATGTCTTTTGTTTTTCCATGCAATCAAAATGGAAAAATCCATAATTTATGTGTTATTGATAGATGTTAAAAATCTCTATCATCCCTTCTCCCTTTCTAGCCAAAGCAACATTTTACAAACATTTCTCTTTATAAAAACTTAAATAATTCAGCAGTGTTATTTTATTTATGGTCACTGGATTTGTGGTGATTACTTTATTCAGGTTCCGTCATCCAATATTGTGCATCTGAAAAATGGTGCAGTTATTGCAGTCGACATACTTCTAGGCTTTTGGCTAAGATCAAAGTATAGTATCTGTTCTTAGATTAATCTGATTCTCTCCCGCCACTGCTATCTTCCCTTCATTCTTACCTCCACTGATTCGAGATACCTATGATTTAAAATGAATTTTTACAAATGAAAAATCTTTCTTTAAGCTTTTATTTTAGTTTTAATTTCAAGCAAATAGATTAAATCTAATATTTAAAATAAGGAAAATACTTTGCTGTATTTCAAAACTAAATTGGCTGGGAGAAGTTTTCATTTTGAAATTGCTGATTTTTTTTTATTTTAGTACCATTTTCAGCAATCTTTCTTCATAATAATATCAAAAATGTTCAAAAATAAAATATACTTTTCTGAAAATTTATTGGACAATTATTTGTTTAATCTGATGTGAAAAAATAATAGTTGAAAAATATGCAGAAACGTTTTTAGCAGGGTGGTATCTATTTAAGGTCCTGACAGTTTGTATGACAGATGTAATTTTATCTAATAGTGGATATATCTGTAAAAATAATTCAGGAATATAATAGGAGCACATTTTTATAATTTTTATGTCCTCAATAATCTTTAAAATTTAGAAAAATATTCTTTGCAATCTAATGTTTTATTGAACTTTAGATTCTTACTGGTTTTAATTTTACTGTAGTTATCATTCTTATTTTCTGCTGATGTCATGTATGTATATGCATATCTACAAAAATCTGCACATTTATGCACAAACATAAAATATTGGTGTTTGATGATTTGTACTAAGCTTTTCCGTTTATGATTAGTAAATATAGCTTTTATTTTTATTTTGTAATTCAGAGCAGATTTTTGGTAACTGGTGTTTCTGTTTTACAAAAAGAATACATCATTTAAATTCTAGTTCTTTTAAGAAATATAAACAATGATTGTCAGAAAAAAAATTTTTTTTCTTGTAATTTCTTAAAATTAATTATGTGGGAGTAACAGACTGATAAAGTATATATTTACCAAGATTTTATATAAGAAAAGCATTTTTAAAATAATTCATTTGTGAACAAGTTTCATTAAAATCTGACAATTATTTGATTTTGTAAGAATTTCCAAATAATTTTTTTTCCCTGCAAAGAAGATGCCAAAGTTTACCACACCAATCTTTGATCCCTCCATTGATGCAAGAAAAACAGAATTTTAAGTACTCATTATTCTCCATAATCTAATGTTTTATTGAATTGTAGATTCTTTCTGGTTTTAATAAAATCTAATAGTAACAATTTTTCTAATAAGATTAAAAAATGTTCTAAAAATAAAATATATGTTACTGAAACTTTATTCAAGGAATATTAGCTGATTTAATGTTTAATTAATCTGATTTGAGACAACTATTACTTTAAGTTTAAAATATCGCAGAAAGTTTTTACTGTGGTGGTAGCTGCTTATTTAAAGTGTTGACAGCTTATGTGGCAATGGAAGATTATTTAATATTTTCCTATCTGTAAAAATTATCCAGGAATATTCTTATATAATGTTTAAGTACTCATCTTAAAAATTTAAGAAAATATTCTCAATAATCTAATGTTTTATTGAATTTTAGATTCTTTATGGTTTTAAATTTACTATTGTTGTCACTCTTATTTTCTAATGATATTGTGTATGAACAGCCATATCTACAGAAATATTCACATTTATGCACATAAAAATAAA
>OZ038479.1:35437744-35565244 GCA_964036315.1 Acanthosepion esculentum
CTTTGTGAACTTTTTACCATATTACTGTTGCTTTGCCTTACTACTGTTAATATGCCTTGCATATATTGTGTGCTTGCTTTATATAATTTTATTTTTGCCTTGTTCTTTTTTTTTCATGTTATCGTTTATTGCAAACTTTGTCAATGTTGTTCACTGGACAATTCTGTCATTTACTTACATTTAACCATGGCCACTCACTCTAAAAATATAATTTAAAAGATCATTTGACCTGTCCACTTAATAATAACAAATATATTGACAATAAAACTTTGTTTTTATTACATTTGTGCCATTTTTTCATCACTGTCTGCTAATCTTTTAGCAAATCAGTGGAGGTATCTATGCTAAATGTTTCATGATGATGGAGTGGATTAATTTTCTCATCAATTAAAATCCTAGTTGATGTCATTGATTATTTTCAGACTAAAAGGTCTTAGTAACAGTTTGTAGACTCTGTCAAGGTGATGAGAATATTTTATTCAATACCCTTATTATTTTAGTGCTACAATTTTTTGTTATTTGGATTTGTGCAGTGTTTTGTTCTCATGCAATAGACTCACATCTGTTTTGTTTTATTTGATAACTTCTTTTAGTGCTATTTAGGTTGTTATAGAAAGGATTGTTTGGAGCATCATTGATTAATTAATTCCATATGTCTAAGCGGTTTCAGGGGAGATTACTTAAATCTTTTAAAGGAAAGTGTATCTAATCTGATTTGCTTTTGATAAGAAAAAAAAATCAACAGATACAATTTATTAATAAAACTTTGTTGCCATAATTATCACAAAATTTAGTTGCTTCATTGAACTGAATTTTTATATTTAATTAAGAAATGTTTGTTCCATCAGAAAAAAAGATTGTCAGTTCTGAAATATATTTTTAATTAAGTGTAAATACTGATTTTGTTTTAAATTTATTGAATGAATTGAGAAATAAATTGTTCTGTAATAATTCCCCCAAGATATAATTTCTTAATTGAAATGTGATTAAGTGTAAATGCTGTTTTATATTGAATTTATTAATTTAAAAACTTTTAAAAAACCTCAGATAATATAGTTTCTTAACTGAGCTGTTTTTGTATTGAATTTTTGTATATAATTATTAAAAAAAAACATTTTTCTTGTAATAATTCTCAAAAAATAAAGTTTCTTAGTTGGACTGTTTTTGTTTTGAATTTAATGATTCAAATTACGACAAAAAGCTATTTTTTGTCAATGTAAAATCTTTGTTCCGTCATGATTCTCTTAATAATAGTGCCTTAATTGTGATTAAATACAAAATACTGTTTTTGTAATTAAATTATTAATTTTATTAAAAAAGAAAACAAAGTTGTTCTGTAAGTGTTTTGGCCTAAATTAAAAAATGTTTTTGTTGGGCAGGGGGAATGATGGTAAAAAACACCAAAAAATGAAATCTGTAGCCCTGCAGTTTTTACACAATTTATTAAAAAGATTTTGTTAATAGCCATTGAATTTCCTTGGGTTGCACCCAAATAACCATTTGTGAAACCTATTAAAGAACATTTAGCATCACTGCCTCATCTTTATCCCTCCAGTCTTCTTCATGTGTTGGTTGAGCTAGGTAGCCAGGTAAAATTTTAACTGAACTGTTTATTTAATCTACAGGGATAAAATTTTCTTGCTCCACTGTCCATGTCTGTCTCATCTTGTTCTTATTTCATCCTGCTCAGGTATTGCTCACACTATTTCCACTGAGTCTAAGTTGGCACTATCCAGCCCAGCGATTGAACTCACTATTACTCTGACAAAAAATTCACAAATTTACACTTCCATTAATCAGGTTATTGTTCCAAACTTGGAGCCTTAAAACTTCATGCTGAACAGCATTCAGCTCTTCTCATTCTGACTGCTGCTGAACCCATTTTAAAGAATGATAGAAAGTCTCATTTCTTTAATCTGTGAAATCTGCGTGAGTAATAATTAATAAAAATACTTTGTTTAATAGGCTAGTTCTTGGTTACATTTGAATCAGTCTGTCGTCTTAAGTTAATTTTGCTTTTGTGTGTTAACCCCAATTCTTAGTTTGTGAACTTTTTGCCATATTTCTGTTGCTTTGCCTTTTTACTGTTAATATGTCTTGCATATATTGTTTGCTTGCTTGATATATATATATATATATATATATATATATATATATATATATATATATATATACATTTTTCCTGTTATTGTTCATTGCAAACTTTATCAATTCTTTTTGTTGGGCAGTTCTAATATTTATTTATATTTGATAATGGCCACTGACACCACAAATATAAATTTATAATCAAACTGAACTCTTTATTTAATCTACAGGAATAAAATCTTCTTGCTTCACTGTCCATGTCTGTCTCATCTTGTTCTTATTTAGTAGTGCTCAGGTATTGCTCACACTATTTCCAGTGAATCCAAGTTTGCACTATCCAGCCTAGGGATCGAAATCATAACTACTGTCTTCAAACCAACACTTTAATTCACCAGGTTATTGTCCCAAACTTGCAGCTGGAAACCTTCATGCTGGATAACATTCAGCCCTTCTCATTCTGACTGCTACTGAACCCATTTTAAAGAATGACAGAAAATCTCATCTCTTTAATTTGTGAAATCTGGTTGATTAATAATTTTGAAATAAAAATGCTTTGTTTGGAACTGTCACTGATTAATTGGTTCCATATGTCTAAATGGATTCAAGGGAGATTACTTAAATTTTTTAAAGGAAAATTCATCTGATCTGATTTGCTTTTTCTAAGAAACCTAAGTCAACACATCCAGTTCATTAAAAGAACTTTATAAGCTTTTATTAAATTATAATTTAGAAAGGTTATTTTTTTTTCATATTTGATTATTATCCTAAAAAATATATCTGACTTTATATATAGTTTCGGTGTAAGTTTATGCGATGAGGAGTTATCTTTTACTATTGTCCTCATCTTTGTTGTTATTACGTTTCAAATGCTGTACCCTCTGGCCTTCATCAGACTGTTATCTTATTTACTTATATGCTTATTTTAAAGCTTATATACTTACATCACAGTGTGGTTTCAGCTCTGAGTGTTCCATGATGTGACATGTTCTTCTCACTTCGACTACTATCGGTTAAATACCGATAACAGAAACAACCACTATATATTCCCTTTATTGACCCCACAAAAGCATTCAATCTTGTGAGTAGGGACAGCTTGTTCAAGATATTTGAAAAAAATCCGTTGTCTTCCGAGACACCTCAAGATTATCCAGTCGTCTCATGCAGATATGAAAGGTGCTATACAATTTGGTGACTCTCATTCAAAAGCTTTCAATATCTGCACCGCTGTGAAGCACGGTTGTGTGCCTGCACCCACCTTATTTGGCATTTTCTTCATGATCATTATGGGATGCGTGTTCAGCGCTTCAATTGAAACTGATGGCATCTACCTGCACACAAGAACAAACAGAATTTGAAGTCTGTGAGGTGCTCATTAGACTTTGCTGTTTGCAGATGATGCAGCACACTTTGAAGACCAACTGTAGCAATTAATGGGCAATTTTTCAAAAGAAGAGTTTGGTCAGACCACCAGACTGAAGAAAACTAACATGATTGTCCAAGGCATTGAGCAGCCTACCACCATCAAAATCAATAACTACAACCTAGATGTGGTTCAGGAATTCACATTCCTCAGCTCCACCTTTTCATATATATATATATATTTCCTCAATTAGCATCTCTAATGATTTAAGAGATTATTAGGTTTATTAAATACTAGACAATGTCTTTTTGTGCCTTTTGAATAGTGTAGAACTTGTTTGGCTCTCACTGTCTGATCCAGAGTGATTTTTCCTGAATATTGCGATAATTTTCTCAGAATATATTTCATATATATCAGACTACCAACTATTTCTCAGTAATATTTTTCACCTGCTGGTTCGCTATATTGACATCCATTTTACAAGGACTTGATTGGGGTTTACAATCATTTATTCTAAATTTGTGTAGATTCTTTTATATATATCACGATAAACTCATTTAGATAGAGTTTGTTTTAATGCAAATTGTTTACCTATAAAGAAAGTGAGATTGTCATTTTGAATTGTTCATTTTAACATCATTTTGCAGTGATTAATGCAAAATTACAATTTGTAGCGATGAGGACATCATCAACACAAACAACAATAAATTGTCTATTATTCAAATTAATTTTTATGTAAATACAGGATTCTGCTAAGTCGCAGGACAAACTCTGGCCAGTTAAATATGTCTGCAGTATATTATCTGGTTGTGTATCTTGAATTCCGTTTTGTCTTCACAAGTATTTCTTTCCAAATATTTGAGAAATAATGTTGCACCATTTTCAGCTCTAATGGATCCCAACACGTGTTATTTGTGAAATGAATTTGATGACAAAATAACTCAAAATTTCACAATGGAAAGGTCACTTGCCAGTATGCATTATGTCATTTAAGATTTGCATATTTTAGACAGCTTGCTCCACAGATTTCTGTCCAGTATGTGTTAACATGTGCCTTTTGAGATTTGAATTTTGGATAAACTTAAATCCACAGATTTCACAGTGGAAACGTTTCTCTTCAGTATGTATATACATGTGACGGTTGAGATGTGACTTTTGAGAAAATTTTAATTCACAGATTTCACAGTGGAAACGTTTCTCTCCAGTGTGTGTATACATGTGTTGTTTAAGACTTGAATTATGGGAAAACTTACATCCACAGATTTCACAGCAGAAATGTTTCTCCCCAGTGTGTGTATACATGTGTTGTTTGAGACTTGAATTTTTTGAAAATTTAAATCCACAGATTTCACAGTGGTAAGGTTTCTCTCCAGTGTGTGTATAAATGTGTTGTTTGAGATTTGAATTGTGGGAAAACTTACATCCACAAATTTCACAGCAGAAATGTTTCTCTCCAGTGTGTGTATACATGTGTTGTTTAAGACTTGAATTTTGGGAAAACTTACATCCACAGATTTCACAGTCGAATGGTTTCTCTCCAGTGTGTGTATACATGTGTTTTTTGAGAGTTGAATTATGGGAAAACTTACAGCCACAGATTTCACAGCGGAAATGTTTCTCTCCAGTATGTGTATACATGTGTTGTTTGAGATTTGATTTGCGGGAAAATTTACATCCACAGATTTCACAGCAGAAATGTTTTTCCCCAGTGTGTGTATACAGGTGTTGTTTGAGATTTGAATTTTGGGTAAACTTAAATCCACATATTCCACAGTGGAATGGTTTCTCTCCAGTGTGTGTTAATATGTGTTTTGTGAGTGAGGATTTAAAGGAAAAATGTATGCCACAGATTTGACAGTGAAAAAGTTTCTCTCCAGTTTGAGATTGCATGGTTTTGATATTTGAATTCATGCAAAATGTATTTTCAAATTACAGTTTTCAAAGGAAATGGTTTATTCCTATATTAGTTTCACAATGTAAGAATGTTGTTATTATTAACATTCATCATGGTTTCAGGTGTTCTCACGAATGGAAACTGAAAAAGAAAAAAGAAATTGAGTACAGGAGTAACAAAATACTCTATAAAAGGTTATGAAATAGGTTTATAAAAAAGCATTTTCAAATATTTTTTAAAGCTTCTCTGGAAATCATAAAAATTGCACATTTAAATGTTGTTCAAACAAAAATAATTTGTTAATATAAAGGTATTTGTAATCAACTAAAATTTTGAACATGAAAAATGGAAGGTAGAAATACTCTGACTAAAATCAATTGTATAATGCAAATTGGATTTAATTTGACAATCAAATGAAGCCAGGTGCAGGGGCAGTTTTAGAGTTACTAACGGTCACTGAGTGCAGAAGAGAAGGTTGTGGCCGCACAACTTCATCCAGGCAAGAGAACAACAATGTTGAAGAGATGGTTATACGAACAACAACCCAAGAGATGAGTTGGGCAATCTTTCACATTCTACAGAGAATGCCAACGCTGAATACCAGACTTGGTGTATGGGGTAAAAACAAATGCTGCACACCACAAGACTGGCTCTAGTGCATTTTATCCATCACTGAACATAATTAGTTTACAATAAAAATTCCATTTCATGTAAATACTGCTTTATGAAAATTGAAATGACACCCTTGTACTGGACATGGCACCTACTATACATAATTTGCATTCAATGACAGTGAAAATTTTTAAAGAAACAGTTTTTTTTCTTTTATGTCATCATTGTTGCTGACATTTCACCTCATTTTCAATTTTTTAGAAAACAAACTATAAAAAAAAAAACATTTCAGAAAATTCTACACACAATGAATCCTTTTTAAATTCTATAAATTAAGTTTCAATGATCTTGAAATCCACAGAATACAAAGGATTTTTAAAATACACCAGCAAAGTATTTTGCTTACTGGAAATAGTGAATTTGATCCTTTAGTTTTAAATTAAAGCTTTTTCATTTATAAAATTAATTTTAAACCAAGCTAATGAAAATTAGTGGAAGTACCTATAATGATTTGAAAAAATATGGGCTTTCCTGTAATTCATGATCATGGAGGAAGACAATGATTTTAAAAATAAAACAGTTGACTTTACAAAATTGCTAAAAAAAAAATCAGCATACCACAATGAAAAAATGCTCCAAACTTAATGAAAACAAAGTTTTATCATCAAAGTGTTTATGTTATGAAGAGAAAAGACCAAAACATTTTCTGATTATTTTATTGAATTTTTTCATCCTTTTTAGAACATTTGAAATTTGGATTAAAAATCTTGTTTTTCTTTTTCGTCAGCAGAAGACCATTAAAAAGCATGACTTAAGCACAATGACTTGTTACATGTTAGGTCAGGGTAAGTTATTTGACAGAAGAACAGAAGTGACATCATTATTTCATTGTCTCATTTTCAAAATTTTTATTTTTTTACGTCTTATTTCACTAAGTATTTTAATTTAATCTTTTAAATATGATTAATTTATTGTATTTCAGTGAGAGACATACTGCAATTATTAATTTTTTTTTTTTTTAGTTTCAATTTAGGGATGGAACCAGTGATTCAGGCTTTGGACGTATCTTCATTAGAATATTTTCAAATTTAGTATATTTATATTAGCTCAGATGTGAACAATTTTCATAACTGAGATATAAAAATTAATAATAAATAAAAATAACACCATTAAAATTTTATAAGAAATGAACATGAAAATTAGGTAGCTCTCTGATAAAATTTTATTTCTCTTACAGTTATGGAATTTTAAATTTATTTTATTGTTAGTATTTTAAATTTTATTCTGCCAGAGATCATCTACAAACATAAGGTTATAAACCTAAATCACCTAAGAAAGGGTGGGGGGTCAATAAAATATTAGATTGCTGAAAGTATTTTAATTCTTAAAAATTCCTGTGTAGAATAAGTTAATTCACTTAAATATCGATTTTCCATCTGATAACTTTGCCCAACCTAAGCTGTCAACACATCACTGTAAATGCCAGTTAACACCTCAAAAGCAAGTCAGTGGTTAAGACATGCTTTTTAATTAGGTACCTTCACAAATTCGGTATAAATTTTCGATACCTAATGTTTTAGATGAATATTTAAAAATGAAAATGCATTCTTGAAGATTTCTTTTTAGCTTTAATTGAAAGTTAATCGATTAAATAATTTAATATTTCCAGTTAGCAAAATATTCTGGTGTATTTCAAATAGAAATTATATAGATTGGAATACAATTATTTGTTTGCTTTCATAAAATCCATTATCAGCAGCCTTTTCTCACATTTTAACACATATGTAAATAAAATTTAGTTATCGGTTTTAAAAATCTTCCAAAAATATATTTGTTACATGTTACTTGAGGAAAATTCATAAACTTAAAGTTAGTCTGATTTGAAACAAATATTACTTACTTATAGCATAAAAAACATAGTATACAAGCATTTCTGAACCATGGGTCCTGTTTATCTTGGGTGTTAACAACTAAGTATGGATGAACAGAATTGACATGAATTTATGAAATCTAAGTGAACACCTTTTTTTTAACTACCTAGTGTTTTTTTTTTAAATTAACATACTTTTGTCAATTATCTAATATTTTATTGACTTTTAGTTATGTTTGAAGATGCTTTATGAAAAAATAATAAAATTTAAAATACTATAAAATTTTCTTAAATTAATTTTAAATTTTAATAACTGAGATATTAATGAAATACCATTTTAATATCTTTGTTTTAAATTTTGAAGTTTTAAAACTGCATGATGTGCAAAGGCTGTAGACATAAACATGCATTGAATAACAAATTGCCAATGAGTGAATTTTTCTGTAAAGGGAGGACAAGTCTTACAACATGTGACCATTTAATGTCATGTATAAACTCCCATACAATAAAAATGGAAATGTTTAGACTAAAAAAAATGTAATTATTTTAAAGATCTTTGTGTAAAATGACATATTAAGCTTTTCAATTGTTGATTTGTACTTAATTAAAATATCACCTAAAATAAAGGAAGTAATGTAGAATTTTAACGAATTTTAAATTATAATTAAATTTTTAAAAACAAATCAAAAAAATTCTTGTAAAAATTCATCATTTATCAAAAAAATTTATTCTTAAGTGTTCTTAATATATCTTATTTATAAAAGAAAGTAAATCATCCAATTTTTTTTTTCAAACTACTGTTGCTTTTTGAAAAATCTCCTCTGAATGGTAAACTAAAAAAATGTAATTATTTAATTAGAAAAGCTTTTAATTACTTTTATAAATAAGATATATTAAGGACATGTGTCCTTAATAGATCTTATTTATAAAAGTAATAAATGTGTCCTTAATATATCTTATTTATAAAAGTAATTAAAAGCTTTTCTAATTAAATAATTACATTTTTTTAGTTTACCATTCAGAGGAGATTTTTCAAAAAGCAGCAGTAGTTTGAAAAAAAAATTGGATGATTTACTTTCTCCAAGGAGTCCTACTTTTAATTAATAAAAAAATTGGGACAAAAAATCTAATTTACCGAAATTTCATCAAATTAAAATATTCAGAATTAAGAATTTCAGAAAATAAGAGTGATGACTACAGTAAATTTAAATTCAGTGTTCTTAAAACTAGATTACAGAGAACATTTTCCAACATGCGTAATAAAAAATATTTTTATAAAGATTCCCTAAAATAAAAAATTTCAAAAATACTAAAAAAAAAATGTAATAAAGGAATAAAACTTTTGTCTCTCCTCTTAATAATAACAAACCTTTTGACGATAAAACTTTTTTATTACATTTGGGGGCCTTCTTTCAGCAAGCAAGTGGAGATACCTCCACTTTTACTCAGATAATCTGTCTAAAAGATTTGGAAATTCTTGCAAAAATCAAATAATTGTCAGATTTTAATGAAATTTTCAGTACCTTTTCACAAATGAATGAAATTATTTTTGAAATCTTTTGTTTTAGAAAATCCTGGTAAAAAAAATTTATATATATTTTTTTTACATATGTCCCCCACCCACTTAATGAAATTTCAAGGAAGAAAGTTGTTTTACTAGTTAAAAGCAGGACTCCTTACAGAATTTAAATAATCAATTTTTTTTTTTTTAAAACAGGACATCCAATCACCAAATATCTGCTCTGAATCATAAAATGAAAATGCAATAAAACTATGACACTATTTAATTATTAAAGCTTTTAATTGCTTTTATAAATAAGATTTATTCTGGACATTATTGTCTTAAGAAAAAAATTTGTTTTCAATTAATATTTACAAGAATTGTTTTCATTTTTAAAATTTTTAATTTAATAATTTAGATTGTTTAAAATTATGCATTACTTCAAAGAGTTTAGTTAATATTGTTATTAAGTGAAAACTACATCAATGAATCAAAAATTGAAAAGCTCATTAAAAGTTATTGTAACCCAATATTTTTTAAAATTTTCTTGTTTTTGTTTATGTATATGTAACGTGCCCCTGTTTGAATGTATGGTCGACTATACACAACATAATCAGAAAATAAGAGTGATGACTATAGTAAATTTAAATTCAGTATTCTTAAAACTAAATTCCAGAGAACATTTTCCAACATTTTTACGATTACAGAGAACTTAAAAATTATATTTAAAAAAAAGGCGCCCATGCATCATTTTCTTAAATTGTGTTTTAACAGATAAAGTCACCATACAACAACAATGAACCAGTCAACACCTCATTAAGCAATGTACGATGTGCCGATAAGCACTTAATCGCACGCCTGTTTGAATTAAAAATCCATTTCTCTGTTATTTTAAACTTAAGTAATATTTTTTCAAATCAGCTTAATTAAACTTTCTCAGGTAATATTTCTCAAATAAAGTTTTACAAATATATATTTTAGTTTAGAGATTTTAAAAACTCAATTTTAAATCTTAGGTATCGACATTTATACTGAAATAGTGAAGGTACCTATTTCAATAGTATTCTGCTGACGCAAGAAAAACAAGATTTCTAATCAAAATTTCAAGTTTTCTAAAAAGGATGAGGAAATTAATTAAAAAAAATCAGAAAATACCTTGACGATAAAACTTTTTTCATCAATTTTGGGGCCTTTTTCATCATGGTATGCTCTTTTAGTCTTTTTCGACTACATTCTAATTACTGTGGCAAAGAGTGACTAATACAGTGTAACCCGGATATAAGAGAAACCCGGATATAAGAGATTTTCTCTGGTCCCAAATTAGAGCCTGTGTTAATAAAACAAAATAGACCAAACCCGGATATAAGAGAACCCGGATATAAGAGACTTCTTCTCCGGTCCCGACAACTCTCTTATATCCGGGTTACACTGTACAAAGAAAAGCTAAGAATAACAACTACAGTGTAACCCGGATATAAGAGACTCTGATATAAGAGAGATTTTCTCTGGTCCCAAATTAGAGCCTGTGTTAATGTAAACAAAATAGACCAAACCCGGATATAAGAGACGTCGTCTCCGGTCCCGACAACTCTCTTATATCCGGGTTACACTGTATTTCGTTTAGGTAAGTATGGCTCTAATTTGGAACCAGAGAAAATCTCTCTTATATCCGGGTTACACTGTAATAATTTAAATAAAATAACTTCACCTTATGTTAGGTTCGACTTCAATAAGCAAAATAATTTTTAATTTCTTCTTTCAATTTTTTTGTCTATAATGGCGCTTCGAGGAAAGACGAGAAAACGTGTCATGGTTTTAAAAAGTTATAGAAACTTTTTTTTTTTATAGACGAAAATAAATGTTTCTTTTAATTAACAATAATATGATTTTTAGGCTATTATTATTCAAATAAAACCGAAATTTAAGTTTAAGGAAGATTAAATTATTTGAAATTTTTTTTAGGAAGTCCGTGACAGTTGCTCATCTAAAAACTTACCTTTTATGGTGAATCCAAAAGTTTTTCATAGAAAAACAAACAAAATTAAGTCGTTGTTGAACTTGATATTTCTTTCTCAACTTCAGGAATATTTTATCATCAATAAAATTTCTCTCTTCAAAGAGATTGAAATTAAAAAAAGGATTTGAAAATTGAACGCATGCAGTTTCTTAACAGAACAACGAATTACAGTAACCGGTATAAAAGAACAATTTGTTCCTTGCTCAAAAATAGTCCAAGGAGTTTTAGTACAGACAATATGGCAGAACATTGCATAGCCAGTTCTTCAAACAGTTTTATTCTAATTTATTTCTTCTTAAGATTTATTGATGCGAAGTAAAAAATAATAAAATTATAAACCTCTAAAAATCCAAAATTTTTTTCCAAGAGATGATTCAATGAAAAGAAAATTAGTAAATTTTAGTATTAATTAACACTGTGTAAAAATGTATTGTAAATTTTAAAAATGGATGGAATAATCATTAATTGATAAAGACACGTTCTAATTACTGTGGTGAAGACGGAATTCAAAGAAAAGATAAGAATAACAACTAATAATTTAAATCTAATAACCTCACCTGGTACTGTGTTAGAGTCGACTTCAATAAGCAAATTTAATTTAAATTTGTTGTTACAAGACATACGGAACGCCAGCGGTGCAATAATTATGGCATTTATATTTATTTTTAAAAATAAATTATTTTTAATCTAATACAACCAACAGTATGTATTTTTTTATTCTTTACATTTTAAAGAAACTTAGTAGAATGGGCAATTTTATTTTTTATACAGCAGCAGGAGTATTTTTTTTTTTTTTTTAGTTAATGATACTTTTGTGTTTAATACAGTAGTTTTATTTTCATATTATTTTCTTAGCTTTTTCAAATTATACCATATTTAATTTTCCTAATGTGGTATGCTTTAATTATTCTGAATTTAAGAGTTATAGAATTATTCTATACTTTCGACAGGACAATTCAATCAAATGCAGTAATTCAGAATTGTTTCTCTTTTGGACATCCATACAAAAAATAATCAAACAATTGTGATGTTAAAATAAAAAACATAAAAAAAAATTTTTTTCAATAGGTCCACACTTGAAAATGACATTTAAAATTTGTCTTTTTTTATTCCGCACGTATTTCTTTATTGAATAAAAATAAATCTTTACAAACAACAATCTGGAAGAAAATAATATTTTATAATTTTATTTAAAATGCAAGCACCAACTGTCCGTAAAATGCATTATTCAAATTTCATTTAATTATTTTTTCTAAGTGGACAAATTATTTGTATGTTCACATCTGATATCACATAAACTTTTCTGACTCAAATAACATCTTCAGGGATTTTTCTTTATATAATTGTAGGAAATTTACCAAAAAGTACACATGGCATATCAACACCTCTATGGGATAAATATGACACATCTGGTCTTCTTTTTATTTAATCATTTCACCCCAAACAAGGTGATAATGCTACTAGGATGCAGGCAGTGAATGATTGGTTGGTTGTTTTTTGTTTCACGACATATCAATCTCTATCGGTTATTTAATGCCGAAATATCTTGCATGCAATCTTTTTTTTTTTTTTTTTTTTCAGATAATAATAGTTTTAGTGCTGGGGGCAGAAGAGGTGGATCCTTACTTTTGCCAAAGGTATTTATGCTTAAGGAAATATAATGAACTCAACTGGAATTGGAACTTTGTTCTCTACTTAACGATTCTGAGTAGTTATCCATTACACCACCTGCACATCCAAACTGATAGCACCAAGTATTATTCTCAAGTGGTCACCCATCGAGGTACTGACCAAGCTCGACATTGCTTGACTTCGGTGATCGTATAGGAGCTAGGAATCAACGTGAATGGAAATACTTTGGTGAGGAAAGGACAATAAAGGAAGAGAGTTCAGGAAGACAGAAGATGGCGATTGATATTGCATTTAAATTTTTGAAGATTGTAAGGTAAGCAAGAAATCGGAAGGGAGTTCCACAGGTGAGAAGTGCAAGAAAAGAATCTATTAGAATAGAAGTGGCAGTTCCATCTAGCTAATTCAACAGTAAAATAGTGGAACCTAGTTGCCAACCAATTAGCACATTTAAATTCATATGGTTGATGCACAAGCAGAAAAAAAGCTCCTCAGAACAGTTTCCATGAAAATATTTGGAGAAAAGACAGAGGGAAGCTATGCCACATCAGTGAAAAAGTGTCTGATGTCGAGATGCCCAGTCTAGATTGATTACATTACAGACCCTTCTTTGGTGCTTCTGTTATGTATTTAAAGATTCTTGACAAACTACAAAGAAGAATCTGCAGAGTTATTGGTCTTGACCTGGCATCTTGGCTTCAGTAAATAAATGCATGATGTTCACAAAATTTTGTCCTAATGGAAATCCTGATTTAGCTAATATCCAGTGTACTACATTTTGTACTTTACAGAAGCGTCAGGTCCTGGAATATTCAGTCAATTTTGAAATATTGCTATAAATTGACCTCAAAGGCTCTTTCTCACACTAGTTTTGAAAGGCAAAATTCTTTCGTTAGATTTGCAAATTTTTAACCAATTCACTATTCACTGATTGCTAACATTAAAGAAACAGGTGTTTGCCTAACTTTGAAGAGTTGGTGGACAATAAAGAATGTAAAAACACCATATAACGATTTGTCATTTCAACGAACACTCGTTTGACACTTTCGTAATGTCAACGAATACTCGTCACTTTCGTAATGCTCATTGTAGTAAAGACTTTGTAATCGCAGATACAACTATAATATGCCGTTGAACAATACCGGTGTCAGATGCCTACGAATATCACTCGCACTAATAGTATGTCGGAGTTAGCTCCTCCTTAATTTCCGAATTGTCACTAGGGGTCATTCTCCCTATACTATAAATACTGGGCGACTTCTCGCCTCGTTCTCGTTTTCATTTCTTCATTTCAACGACTACAATTTAAGCTCTCTTAAGCGTCTTCCCATTTGTGGGAAATGCCATGAACATTATACACACATACACATACGTACGAACATTCACCAAAGAACAGACACAAACGTTCACACACACACACAAATATTATTGTCTATGTCCATTGTAAAATTGTTTTGTTTGATACATATATTTGTTTATATATATATATATATATATATATATATATATATATATATATATATATATAGGTCTTGTTTGTTTGTCTTCTTTATCTCCAGTTGGACTTAATTCGAGTCCGGCCATTTTCTTGTAGTTGGACCCTTTCATATTCTACCAGGAGTTACACACGTGTTTCTAATACAAACTCACATTAAACCAAACGGTCCTCTACAAGTACTTTCTCGATAATACGCGCTCAAACAGTAACCACCGAATAGAGAAATAGTATAGTGAACAGAGTAGAGAACAATAGTCTGTATAGTAATAAAGGATAGAGTAGAAATAGCAATCGTTTAGACTTCACGCTACTTCCATATATGCGTTTCTCTATGGTCACGTGGTCTACTTAATTCAATAAGTGGATCGCCTGTGTTTGCTCACTGGCGATCTATGTTCAAACTCAAGTGCTGGCAGGCAACGACACTTTATTCCTATATAAAAATGCAGCTGCTAATGTACTGGATTAAGCAGTATTCAACGCCCTAGCATTGTCTTCTAATTTTTGTTTCTTAATTAAAAAAACTTGTACATTTTAAATCTAACCCTAACCCGCTTTTGTGATGTCAACAAACACTCAGTGTCACTTTTGTAATGTCAACGAATACTCATCGTCACTTTCATAATGCTCATTGTAGTAGAGACTTTGTAATCACAGATACAACTGGAGTAACGCCGTTGAACACTACTGATGCCAGACGCCTTCGAATAACACTCACACTTGCTCAATAATACTCGCTCGAATAGTAATCCATATAGTGAATAGAGAACAGCAGTTCATATAGTAATAGAGGATAGAATAGATATAGTGATCTGAATAGTAGTAGAGGATAGTGTGATATTGCGTGTATATAAATGAAGACACTAGAGACAGGATAGATTATAGTGTGGACTTCTTTATTATCAAGAGATGACTACTACTACTACTACTACTACTACAAAGGGTTATCAGGGGGAAGTAACTCAATACATTAAAGAGTTCCTTACTATTACAGATAGAATAGAAACGCGATCAATCTAGACGTCACGCGTCTTCCTATATGGTCAAGTGATCCACTTAATTCAATAATGGGATCGCCTGTGTTTGCTCACTGGTGATCTATGTTCAAACTCAAGTGTCGGCAGCGATACTTTTTAGTCCTATATAATATAACGTTTGGTGGCTTAACAGTAAATATTCTGATCTACTTAAAGTAAATAATGACATATATTTCTCAATGTATTCGGCAACTGGTTAGAATCTTGGAATAGCATTCCTGAAGATAATGCATCATACTGCTCATGCAATTCTAAAATTGACCAAATATTGCACAGAAGAATTAAAAATAATATATGTATTACTTGGTAAATTTCAAACAGATTACTTTGAAGATAGATTTGGCCAGTATTGGCAACTTGGCGGAGATCAATATAATATCTCTATATGTCAAATGTTTGGGCCCTTTGAGTGTGATCACCTTAGAAAACAAAGAAATTTATTAAACACAAAAATATCAATTAATTTAAAAAAAAAAAAAGAGAAAAATCTATTTCTCATTTTAAAAATAAAATTATTCATTCTACTAAATCTCATAAAATTGTACGTAACAAAAGATATTTTGAAAATATTGGTTATATAAAGTTAATGTATTTTTACACATAAATACCAAAGTCTTGATTACTTCGCTGCTGATGTTTGGTATATTATTTTGCAACTTTTTTTTAAATAAGAGTTATGACTATACGATGCTTTCTTTTTTTCTATTTTGACCTAAACCCATTAGTCTATCGTGCGTAAATAAACATAATTTATTTTCATTTCATTAACGTTTAAGCAAAATGTCAACATTACCATATAGCATAGAGAGAAAACCTATCCTCTGAGTATTTACTTTGATTCCTCACTGAGTCAGGATGTGACACAAGGCCAGTTTGTTTTAATGTAGGGACACGAGCGTCTGCACTCGGGTCACTGGTCAAAACTGGTCTTAGCTGATCATAGCTTGTCTAAGCCAGTCATACCACTGCTACGGAAAAAGATGTTATGGAACAAATCCAAGGATTCTCTCCGGGCAGCGGGAGAGAGGGTAGCCACCAGCATGGAACAAATACTACAACAGCAGCATCTCATATGACGGGAAAACCTATCCTCTACAGTATTTACCCAAGCTCCTCACAAGGCAGGATGTAGCAGAGGGCCAGTTTTTAACGTGGGGATTTTCGAGCCCGTAAACACGAGGTCAGGTTTTTGGGTCTTATAAACCTAATGTCTCAGTAATCATTGTTTTTTTTTTAACAGATTGCAAATTTGTTGTTATTATTGCTTTGCTCTATCATTCCATATTATTAGTTTCCATATTGTATTCATTTCTATGCTTGACCTGCTTACGAGATTTTTTCGCTTAACATATGTGCTGATTCCTTAACTTTTCGTATTTTCCAGTGATGGAAGATTTTCCAGTGATACCTAAGAGTCCATTTTTGAAACTGATTTTTTTTTCTTGTTTAATGGTCTTTTGGGGGTATATTGCTAACAAATGTTTTCAAAATATTACATAAAGACATGTAGAGAAATTGACGGTTCAGGCGAGGGAAGGAGTATTGTACTTACCTGGGTTGTTGGTTCTTGCATTGAGTTACTACAAGAGGAACGGAAAAAGTTTCTTGTTGACTAAAATCTGTTACCTTTTTTACTGATTTTTTTTAGTTTATAGTTACGGGGTCTCGTGACTTGTTACCACTGAAGTCTTTTTTTTTTCTTTTTTTTTTTCGCTCTTCTTGTAACTCAGTGCAAGTCATCAGATGATTAAGCTACGTCGGGGAAGAAAATATTTTTTCGCAAATTAAGGTAATTATTTTTGCTCTTTTGCCTGCACAGTCTTTGGACATTTAAATTTCTGGCATTTGTCGCCATATGATCAGCTATCGTCTTTCTCTCTTCCAGAGTGCTGCTCCTCCAGGCAACACCTTCCCTTCGATTTAAAGAACACCCATCCATAAGAGACCACTGAATCAGGAGGCGGTCGAGGATAGGTAGGTATTTACTTAACCCCCCACTGAGTTAGGTTGTGACACAAGGTCGGTTTTTAACGCGAGGACACGAGTGTTTTCACGCGGGCCGGTGATCTTAGCTTGTCCAAGCTGGTCATAGCTAGACGTAGCCGTGATACTACCAGCGCAGGGACGAATCCCTGTGCTAGGCATGTATCAAGTGATTGAATCTCAGCCAAATGGCTGATCAAGCGAGCGATCTGAGAACAGATACTACACTTGGTATCTACTTGACCCCCCACTGAGTCAGGTTGTGACACAAGGTCGGTTTTTAACGTGGGGACCCGAGTGTTTTCACCCGGGCCGCTGGTCTTTGCTGGTCTTAGCTTGTCCAAGCTGGTCAGAGCTGGTCATAGCTAGTCATAGCTGATCTTGGCTGGTCTTGGCTGGTCATAGCCGGTCATAGCTTGTCCAAGCTGGGCGAAGCTGGTCATAGCTAGACGTAGCCGTGATACTACCAGCGCAGGGACGAATCCCTGTGCCAGGCATGTATCTGTGATCGAATCTCAGCCAAAAGGCGATCATCAAGCGAGCGATCTGAGAACAGATACTACACTTGGTATCTACTTGACCCCCCACTGAGTCAGGTTGTGACGCAAAGTCGATTTTTAACGTGGGGACACGAGTGTTTCCGCCCGGGCCGCTGGTCTTTAGTGGACTTTGCTGGTCTTAGCTTGTCCAAGCTGGTCAGAGCTGGTTATAGCTAGTCATAGCTGGTCCTAGCTTGTTCAAGCTGGTCAGAGCTGGTCAAAGCCGGTCATAGCCAGACGCAGCCGCGATACTACCATCGAAGGGACGAATCTCTGTGCCAGGCATGTATCAGTGATCGAATCTCAGCCAAAAGGCGATCATTAAGCGAGCGATCCGGGAACAGATACTACACTTGGAATCTACTTGACCCCCCCCCCCCCGCCCACTGAGTCAGGTTGTGACACAAGGTCGGCTTTTAACGTGGGGCGAGGAAAGGGTATGACCCGAGTGTTTCCACTCGGACCGATGGTCTTGGCTGGTCTTAGCTGGTCCTAGCTTGTCTAAGCTGGTCATAGCTAGACGTAGCCGCGATACTACCAGCGCAGGGACGAATCCCTGTGCCAGGCATGTATCAAGTGATTGAATCTCAGCCAAATGGCTGATCAAGCGAGCGATCTGAGAACAGATACTACACTTGGTATCTATTTGACCCCCCCACTGAGTCAGGTTGTGACACAAGGTCGGTTTTTAACGTGGGGACCCGAGTGTTTTCACCCGGGCTGCTGGTCTTTGCTGGTCTTAGCTTGTCCAAGCTGGTCAGAGCTGGTCATAGCTGATCTTGGCTGGTCTTGGCTGGTCATAGCTTGTCCAAGCTGGGCGAAGCTGGTCATAGCTAGACGTAGCCGTGATACTACCAGCGCAGGGACGAATCTCTGTGCCAGGCATGTATCTGTGATCGAATCTCAGCCAAAAGGCGATCATCAAGCGAGCGATCTGAGAACAGATACTACACTTGGTATCTACTTGACCCCCCACTGAGTCAGGTTGTGACGCAAAGTCGATTTTTAACGTGGGGACCCGAGTGTTTCCGCCCGGGCCGCTGGTCTTTGGTGGACATTGCTGGTCTTAGCTTGTCCAAGCTGGTCAGAGCTGGTTATAGCTAGTCATAGCTGGTCTTAGCTGGTCCTAGCTTGTTCAAGCTGGTCAGAGCTGGTCAAAGCCGGTCATAGCCAGACGCAGCCGCGATACTACCATCGAAGGGACGAATCCCTGTGCCAGGCATGTATCAGTGATCGAATCTCAGCCAAAAGGCGATCATTAAGCGAGCGATCCGGGAACAGATACTACACTTGGAATCTACTTGATCCCCCCCCCCACTGAGTCAGGTTGTGACACAAGGTCGGCTTTTAACGTGGGGCGAGGAAAGGGTATGACCCGAGTGTTTCCACTCGGACCGATGGTCTTGGCTGGTCTTAGCTGGTCCTAGCTTGTCTAAGCTGGGCGAAGCTGGTCATAGCTAGACGTAGCCGCGATACTACCAGCGCAGGGACGAATCCCTGTGCCAGGCATGTATCAGTGATCGAAGCTCAGCCAAAAGGCGATCATTAAGCGAGCGATCCGGGAACAGATACTACACTTGGTATCTACTTGACCCCCCACTGAGTCAGGTTGTGACACAAGGTCGGCTTTTAACGTGGGGCGAGGAAAGGGTATGACCCGAGTGTTTCCACTCGGACCGATGGTCTTGGCTGGTCTTAGCCGGTCCTAGCCTGTCCAAGCCGGTGGGCGAAGCTGGTCATAGCTAGACGTAGCTGCGATACTACCAGCGCAGGGACGAATCCCTGTGCCAGGCATGTATCAGTGATCGAATCTCAGCCAAAAGGAGATCATTCAGCGAGTAATCTGCGAACAGATACTACACTTTGATCTTAATATTTATTTGGTATAAAATACAAAATATGCCACAAGGGCGAAGTTGGGGGAGGGGGAAAAGGAGTGGTCTTCTCTAGTCTTAACTCATAACTAGCTAGTCGCTCTCATGGACCCAATCGTACTGACAATAATCCTTTCACCATAATACCACATTTGCAACAAAAAACTCTCGCACCACAATTACCAAAATACCTCAAGTATTCCACTAGAATCCTAATATGAAATTTTATTTACAGAACAACAGGGCGGGGGATACAATGGATATACATAATGAGACCTGAAAAATAAATAAATGTGTTAGTATCGGGTCCCACCCAATTGTGAAAATGCGGCAGAAATCCTGGTTAACTGGGAAGAAATGACAGACGTTGGTCATGCCTGGTCCCTCCAGAGAACAAGAACATCTGTCACCTAAAAAGGGTTGGGAGGGGATGGGGTAATAAATACATGTGGGGCAAATGAGGGAGCCTAAACACTTGCATTCTCTAGCTAGTTCTGACAGAGTTGGTCAATCTTACCTTGGTCAAGTCTGGGATGACAGAGGTTTCAAGCCGTGGCCCAAAATCCTTTTCCTAAGTTGCGTCTAACAACCACTCAAGGTCAGCTCCTCTCACACGCACCAAATGCGAAACACTCACCCAACATTTGCCGAATTTCAGCGAAGAGAGACGCACCTTTTCTGCCCTGATCTTGACTTTAAGCTGATGCTTAAAGAAAGCGACCAGTTGAGTAGAGGAGAACCTCTCGTCTCCGTGAAATTCCTTCTGTCGCGTCGTCCACACAACCATTCGCATGATGCCAAGCAAACACAAGAGTACATACAGCTGGTCCTTTGACATAGGCGGCACCACATTGGAACAAACGGTGCTGGCATCAAGGACAAAGAACTTTCCGCCCAAGATGCGAACCATGTAGCCTTCAATCAGCCGACACAGCGGGTGTACGACACTACATTGAAGGAAGGCGTGCGCAATGGACTCCTCCCAGTCACCGCAGCGCACGCACATTGGCGTGGCCACCAGCTCCGCTGCGTAAAGCTTCTTGCCGACCCAGAGAGCCCCTCGCAACACCTGCCAGGTGAGTGATGCCTCTTCGTTATTGAGGCATTTCAACCCGGGCGCCCACGGCACTACGGAGCGAAACTCCTCGTTCGTAAGACCGAGCTCGTCCCGGAGTTTGTCTTTAGCCTCCACCCTAACTAGAACCCGATATAACGCCTTCTGAGACAACGCCTCGGTGTAGGAGAGGCGATCCTTCACCTCTAAGAGGCAGCGCATCTCGACATTCCGCATAGAACGGGCATTCGACTTCAGGTGTTCTGTCTACCTCTACCTGTCCCGCGTGCACACTTTCCAAAGACGGGAAGGCTCGGCGAGCGTCTTCCTTCCAGAAAACGCACTCCTCATCCTCGCCATCTTCGTACAACATCTTTTGCAGGAACGTCAATCGCAGCGTGTGTTGACGAGTCTCGATGCATGGCATACCTAGACCGCCTTCTGTAGGATGGAGGCAGCAGACCTCGCGACGCACCAGATGAGCCTTATCTCTCCAAAGGAAGTCGAAAAGGACTCTAACGAGAACGACTCGTTCGGCGGACGGGAGTGGCAGAACGGAGAGACGGTAAAGGAGAATCGGGTAGATGTGCGAAATGCACACTTCCGCCCTCCCCTTCAAGGACAGGTTCCTTCGAGTCCACAGGCGAGCTGCTTCCTCGACCCTCTTCCGAACCTCCGACCAGTTGGTGTCCAGCTGGAGTCCGGGCCAGAACCAGATACCGAGTATCTTGACGGGGCCGTCCGTCCAGCTGAATGGCCCGGGGAGAGGAACACCCTCCCACTCGCCCAACCGCAAGCCGACAGACTTATCGCGATTGATCTTGGCCCCCGCTACCATCTCATACCTACAGATCTCCTTGCCAACCTCGTGGATTTCGGTGGTGTTTTTAACAAAAACCGACACGTCGTCGGCATAGGCGGAATACCTGGCAGCGTTGGTGGCGCCAGGCACCGAGATTCCGCGAAGGACCGGATTCGCCTTCAACTTGCGTAGGAAGGGCTCCAACGCAAGGACATAGAGCATAGGCGAAAGTGGACAACCTTGACGAATAGAGCGAGACAAAGAGAAAGGCTCCGACCTCACCCCGTTCACCTCGACCAGGGCCCCAGGGGACTTGTACAAGAGCCGGACCCAGGAGCGAAAGTGCGGCCCGAAGCCGGCAGATGCGAGAACAGCCTCGAGGAAGCGGTGGTCCACCCTATCGAATGCTTTGGACTGATCCAAATTGATCAGCGCGGCTTCTCCGTCGACTTTTTCTATGATCTGGCGTATCATGTGAAGGTTGTCCTGAATAGTCCTGCCCTTCACAGCACAAGTCTGTTCGGGGCCAATCAGGCTAGACAAGACAAGCTGCAAACGGTTGGCCAAGACCCTCGCCAAAACCTTGACATCTGCATTTAGCATAGTCAAGGGGCGGTAATTATATATCCCATCCCCTCCGTTTTTGCTCTTGCGTAACAACTTGATGACGCCCCTGGTGAAGCGTCGGGGTATATTCCCATTCTTCAGCCAGTGGTTAAACATCAGTGTCAGCAGGTGTACAAAAACGGGCGACAGCCTCAAGTACAACTCATAGGGAAGTCCATCTATTCCCGGGGCCTTGTCTCGACCGGTCAGCTTAAGCGCATCCCAGACTTCCTCCTCCGTTATGGCCCCCTCGCACATATCCGCTTCGACCGGCTCGAGGCGAGCAAAGTCGGCCAGATAGGCGTCGAACTGAGCGGAACTCAGTCCGGGTTCCCTGGTGAAGAGGTCCCGGAAATAAGACCGGAAGGCCTCGCAGATGCCTCCGTTTGTGGTCGCTTGTCGTCCGTCCGGTGTCGTGACACTGGGAAGATATCGATCCGAAGCGCTGCGCAACTCCTCTTGCCGCAGTTCAGCGGCCATGTTCGTCGCCTCAGCAGACATTCTCTTTAGTCTAGACCTAACTACCAGAGCTTGGTCCTTCTTGATAAGCGAGGAGGCCAGCTCGGCCCTAGCTACTGCGACCTCCACACTATCTCCCGATTGGATGGCACCCTCTAATCTAGCTTCGGCTGCCATTTGCGCTGCTAATCTATCTTTGTTGAGCCGTCGACTATAATCAGCTGCAAACGACCTAATGACTGACTTAAGATGGCCCCACCACTTATTCCCAACCACACTCCCCGTCATTTCCCTCTGTATGGTTAGTACTAACTGGTCACGGAAATCTTTCGACTCGAGCAGAGACGTGTTGAACTTCCAGTAACCGTTCAATCTAGGCTTAGGCTTATCTAAGTTTACTCGCACCCGGACGAGCCGGTGGTCCGAGAAAACTATCGAATGGAAACTTGGACACCCTAAGAGCCCTACGTCGACTCTCCTTACTAAAACCCGGTCGATATAGCTCGAACGAACTACCGTATCCGGGCCGCCCCTATTGGTCCAAGTCCATGCTGCCTCCCCCGGATGCTCATTTCTGAACTTGTCGACTAAGTCAAATCTGTCGAGAAATTCGCGAAATGGTTTGACATCTGGGTTGTAAGTACCCGATCTCTCCCCGCTACGATCTAATTCGGGATCAAGGACGGCGTTCCAATCACCCGCTAAAACTACCTGGCGAGACGTCGTCAAAAACGGCAGCCCGCTCCGCCTGGTCGTTGGGCGCATAAACCCCGATGAAGCGAAGAGACTTTCCCTTTATGGTGACATCCAGGACGCAAAGCCTGCCCTCCGGATCTGAGAACACAAGGTTACACGTCGCCGTCAAGGACCTGCTGACTAGCCAAGAGATCCCTCTGGAGCGGCTATCAAAAAAAGCTGAGTAGAGGCGGAACCTCTTCGACAGCACATCTTCATAGTCGATGGCAATAAGATGGGTTTCTTGCACACAACACACGTTCACGCCGAGGCGCTGAAGCTCGCGTGAAAGCCTCGCCCTACGAGACTCCGACCTCAGGCCTCGGCCATTCACTGTAGCTAACCAAAGAGCCATTGAAAGACACTTACCTTAGGGTTGAGCCTCACCTTGAAACATCGTCTGGGTTGGGATGCCGACGGCTTCTCCCATGGATCCAGTGCCCATCTCAGTCTTGATGGAGCCGTCTTGGGATATACCACCGACATCCCAGGGAAAGGTTAGTTTTAGAGCCCTATAAAGGGATGGGTGTAGCAAAATCGGGACCCTCCCAGAACAGAACTGTTTCAAATGGGAAATCCTATCATTGTCCGTGATGATCATCGGTGTGTCATGTCTTTTGGCCTCCTCTATCATGCGCCACGCCTGCCGCGATCCCGCACCGATTCGCACGACCGTGAGAACCATCTTGGCGTTCGGGAAGTTCGCGGGATCCTCAAGATCCCTCTCCCCACAATTCTTCATGGAGAGAAGGGCAATCCTCCTGCCGAACGTCTTGGCCCTCTCCGTGCTCTCGGCGGTCACCCGGCAAACGTTCTTCCCCGTGTTGAAGGGTGTCTTCGCCTTCCGCCTCTTGCCGTCGACATCCTCCGTGGGGCTCAACAGTCTCTTCCCCGGTGCAGCATAGTCTCTTTTAGTAGGGGTTTCCCCCTTGTGCACCGGGGTTTTGTCCCTCTTCAGCGGGGAGCACGAACGGGCTCTTGGAGGCGAAGGCAGAGTCTTTGGTTTGGTCGGGGAAGACGGGGCAGAGGATGGGGGGCTTGCATGCTTTGATGGAGAAGGTTCCTGTGGTCTTGGTGATGACTCTGTCCTCGGTCTTGGTGCTGGTGTTGGTCTCGGTGTTGGTGTCTTCGGTGTTGGTGTCTTCGGTGTTGGAGCCAGAGTTGGTGTCCTCGGTCTTGGTGCTGGCGTAGGTGTCTCTTGGGCCAGCTGCCTCTCCAAATCGGCTTCCACCCGCAGTACCATTTTATTGGACGGGGAATGACCCGTCCTGTGAGCTGGGGCCGAGGCATCACCCTCCGGGCCTTCGGATGCGCCAACGTTGGGACTCGCTGCAGCCCTCGCCTTCCTCTTTCTTCCGCCTACTACCTTCCAATCCCCTTCACCCGATGTAATGAAGGGGGCGTCGGGGACAGAGGCCATGCTTCTTGTTTCCTCCGTAGTCACGGGGCGGTCTTTCTTGGGGTTCGGCTGGCGGTCTGAGGAAGGTCCGCCTGCACACTCAGAAGCCATATGGCCGGGTTGGCGACACCTCCAGCATGTCGGCTTCCTACCTGTTACAATAACAGGCAGCAATCTGCCGTCGACGTCCAACATGCTGGGAATGTCGTCAAAGGCTTTCTGGCCCAGCATGATGGCGAAGCTCCACATGCCCACCCTGTCATCAGAGGAGACGCCGATGATCTCCCCAAACTGCTTGAAATAAGCAGCCAGTGCCTCACCCCTGACCTGTGCGGGGACCTCGTACACGGCAACCCTGGTCCTCTTTCTGCCTCTGTACTCCGTGCGGAGGATCAGATCCCTCGTTACGAGGTCTCTATTAAGCATGGAGACGCATTCTTCAAGCGAGGGCATCAGAACGTCCCACATAAAAGCCTTGGTCCCCCGGACGATCCGCTGGGGCGCAAACTCCAGAGACGTCAGGGACTTGAAGACAATGTCCTTCGTGGCTCGACAAATCCTCCTGGTACTTTTGTCTACCATGAAGATTGACATTGTCCTTTGGGCAAATTTTTCCCCCTCCACTGGGTCCAAAGTCAGGCCGCCCTTTGTAAGCAGATGGATGAAACCATCTGCCCTCCCAAGAAACTCCTGGAGATTGAACCCAGGAGTTAGCGGGGCCTTCCATTTGGAGGGCGGTGCCTCGGTCTCATGCTCGTTTACTGCTTTTTTGGGTGGCAGCTGGCCCGTGCTGGAAGCCTCCATGGGGGGCTGTTGCTTCGAGCTGTCGCCGGATGCATCACTGGGAGGCAGCTGCTTGACGCAGGATCCCTCTTCAGGATGCAAAGGCGCAGATTCATCCGGGCCTGTTGGCGAGGGTGGGGCAGGGTACTCCGGGCGGGATTCCGCCATGGCGCCCACCCTCGAACACGGGGTTGCCTCCCGGCCGTCTACTTCAACTGTTCGGGTGAACAGTCGGAGATATTCTAACCCAAGGTTAGAAACCTCCTTGCCTCCGGGCCGTCTACTTCGACTGTTCGGATGAACAGTCGGAGATATCCCAACCCAAGGTTGGGAACCTCCTTGCCCCCAGGCCGTCTGCTTCAACGATTCCGGGGGAATCGTTGGAGATAATCCAACCCGCAGAAAGATACCTCCTCCCTAAACAGGGCCGCGTCAAGAGAGTCACGAACGAGTCGAGAACAGATACTACACTTTGATCTTAGCCAAAAGCCCGTGGATTTACTTGACCTCCCACACGGTCAGGTTGTGACACAAGGTCGGGGTTTAACGTGGGATGGGAGGGGGAGTGGACCCGAGCTTTCACCCGGGCCGCAGTGCTTTAGCTGGTCTTAGCTTGTCCAAGCTGGTCAGAGCTGGTCTTAGCTAGTCATAGCTGGTCTTAGCTAGTCATAGCTGGTCTTAGCTTGTCATAGCTAGTCAGACGTAGCCCCGATACTACCAGCGCAGGGACGAATCCCTGCGACCGGCCTGTATCAGTGATCGCTCCCGGCCTAAAGGCGATCATTCAGCGAGTAATCTGCGAACAGATACTACACTTTGATCTTAGCCAAAAGGCCGTGGATTTACTTGACCTCCCACACGGTCAGGTTGTGACACAAGGTCGGGGTTTAACGTGGGACGGGAGGGGGAGTGGACCCGAGCTTTCACCCGGGCCGCAGTGCTTTAGCTGGTCTTAGCTTGTCCAAGCTGGTCAGAGCTGGTCTTAGCTAGTCATGGCTGGTCTTAGCTTGTCATAGGTAGTCAGACGTAGCCCCCGATACTACCAGCGCAGGGACGAATCCCTGCGACCGGCCTGTATCAGTGATCGCTCCCGGCCCAAAGGCGATCATTCAGCGAGTAATCTGCGAACAGATACTACACTTTGATCTTAGCCAAAAGGCCGGGGATTTACTTGACCTCCCACACGGTCAGGTTGTGACACAAGGTCGGGGTTTAACGTGGGACGGGAGGGGGAATGGACCCGAGTTTTCACCCGGGCCGCAGTGCTTTGGCTGGTCATAGCTTGTCCAAGCTGGTCTTTAGCTTTGGCTTTAGCTAGTCTAGCTATGATACTACCAGCGCAGGGACGAATCCCTGCGACCGGCCTGTATCGGTGACCGCTCCCAGCCTAAAGGCGATCATTCAGCGAGTAATCTGAGAACAGATACTACACGGGATTTACTTGACCTCCCACACGGTCAGGTTGTGACACAAGGTCGAGTTTAACGTGGGAAGGGAGGGGGAATGGACCCGAGTTTTCACCCGGGTCGCAGTGCTTTGGCTTTAGCTAGTCATAGCTGGTCTTGGCTGGTCTTAGCTGGTCATAGCTTGTCCAAGCTGGTCAGACGTAGCCACGATACCACCAGCGCAGGGACCAATCCCCACCGCCGGCCCGTATCGGAGGAAGAATCCCGGTCCCATAGGCGATCATTCAGTGAGCAATCCGCGAACAGATACTACACTTTGATCTTAGCCAAAAGGCCGGGGATTTACTTGACCTCCCACACGGTCAGGTTGTGACACAAGGTCGGGGTTTAACGTGGGACGGGAGGGGGAATGGACCCGAGTTTTCACCCGGGCCGCAGTGCTTTGGCTTTAGCTGGTCATAGCTTGTCCAAGCTGGTCTTTTAGCTTTGGCTTTAGCTAGTCTAGCTATGATACTACCAGCGCAGGGACGAATCCCTGCGACCGGCCTGTATCGGTGACCGCTCCCAGCCTAAAGGCGATCATTCAGCGAGTAATCTGAGAACAGATACTACACTTTGATCTTAGCCAAAAGGCCGGGGATTTACTTGACCTCCCACACGGTCAGGTTGTGACACAAGGTCGGGGTTTAACGTGGGACGGGAGGGGGAATGGACCCGAGTTTTCACCCGGGCCGCAGTGCTTTGGCTTTAGCTGGTCATAGCTTGTCCAAGCTGGTCTTTTAGCTTTGGCTTTAGCTAGTCTAGCTATGATACTACCAGCGCAGGGACGAATCCCTGCGACCGGCCTGTATCGGTGACCGCTCCCAGCCTAAAGGCGATCATTCAGCGAGTAATCTGAGAACAGATACTACACTTTGATCTTAGCCAAAAGGCCGGGGATTTACTTGACCTCCCACACGGTCAGGTTGTGACACAAGGTCGGGGTTTAACGTGGGACGGGAGGGGGAGTGGACCCGAGTTTTCACCCGGGCCGCAGTGCTTTGGCTTTAGCTGGTCATAGCTTGTCCAAGCTGGTCTTTAGCTTTGGCTTTAGCTAATCTAGCTATGATACTACCAGCGCAGGGACGAATCCCTGCGACCGGCCTGTATCGGTGACCGCTCCCAGCCTAAAGGCGATCATTCAGCGAGTAATCTCAGAACAGATACTACACTTTGATCTTAGCCAAAAGGCCGTGGATTTACTTGACCTCCCACACGGTCAGGTTGTGACACAAGGTCGGGGTTTAACGTGGGACGGGAGGGGGAGTGGACCCGAGCTTTCACCCGGGCCGCAGTGCTTTAGCTGGTCTTAGCTTGTCCAAGCTGGTCAGAGCTGGTCTTAGCTAGTCATAGCTGGTCTTAGCTAGTCATAGCTGGTCTTAGCTTGTCATAGCTAGTCAGACGTAGCCCCGATACTACCAGCGCAGGGACGAATCCCTGCGACCGGCCTGTATCAGTGATCGCTCCCGGCCTAAAGGCGATCATTCAGCGAGTAATCTGCGAACAGATACTACACTTTGATCTTAGCCAAAAGGCCGTGGATTTACTTGACCTCCCACACGGTCAGGTTGTGACACAAGGTCGGGGTTTAACGTGGGACGGGAGGGGGAGTGGACCCGAGCTTTCACCCGGGCCGCAGTGCTTTAGCTGGTCTTAGCTTGTCCAAGCTGGTCAGAGCTGGTCTTAGCTAGTCATGGCTGGTCTTAGCTTGTCATAGGTAGTCAGACGTAGCCCCCGATACTACCAGCGCAGGGACGAATCCCTGCGACCGGCCTGTATCAGTGATCGCTCCCGGCCCAAAGGCGATCATTCAGCGAGTAATCTGCGAACAGATACTACACTTTGATCTTAGCCAAAAGGCCGGGGATTTACTTGACCTCCCACACGGTCAGGTTGTGACACAAGGTCGGGGTTTAACGTGGGACGGGAGGGGGAATGGACCCGAGTTTTCACCCGGGCCGCAGTGCTTTGGCTTTAGCTGGTCATAGCTTGTCCAAGCTGGTCTTTTAGCTTTGGCTTTAGCTAGTCTAGCTATGATACTACCAGCGCAGGGACGAATCCCTGCGACCGGCCTGTATCGGTGACCGCTCCCAGCCTAAAGGCGATCATTCAGCGAGTAATCTGAGAACAGATACTACACTTTGATCTTAGCCAAAAGGCCGGGGATTTACTTGACCTCCCACACGGTCAGGTTGTGACACAAGGTCGGGGTTTAACGTGGGACGGGAGGGGGAGTGGACCCGAGTTTTCACCCGGGCCGCAGTGCTTTGGCTTTAGCTGGTCATAGCTTGTCCAAGCTGGTCTTTAGCTTTGGCTTTAGCTAATCTAGCTATGATACTACCAGCGCAGGGACGAATCCCTGCGACCGGCCTGTATCGGTGACCGCTCCCAGCCTAAAGGCGATCATTCAGCGAGTAATCTGAGAACAGATACTACACTTTGATCTTAGCCAAAAGGCCGTGGATTTACTTGACCTCCCACACGGTCAGGTTGTGACACAAGGTCGGGGTTTAACGTGGGACGGGAGGGGGAGTGGACCCGAGCTTTCACCCGGGCCGCAGTGCTTTAGCTGGTCTTAGCTTGTCCAAGCTGGTCAGAGCTGGTCTTAGCTAGTCATAGCTGGTCATGGCTGGTCTTAGCTTGTCATAGCTAGTCAGACGTAGCCCCCGATACTACCAGCGCAGGGACGAATCCCTGCGACCGGCCTGTATCAGTGATCGCTCCCGGCCTAAAGGCGATCATTCAGCGAGTAATCTGCGAACAGATACTACACGGGATTTACTTGACCTCCCACACGGTCAGGTTGTGACACAAGGTCGGAGTTTAACGTGGGAAGGGAGGGGGAATGGACCCGAGTTTTCACCCGGGTCGCAGTGCTTTGGCTTTAGCTAGTCATAGCTGGTCTTGGCTGGTCTTAGCTGGTCATAGCTTGTCCAAGCTGGTCAGAGCTGGTCATAGCTAGTCAGACGTAGCCACGATACTACCAGCGCAGGGACCAATCCCTGCCGCCGGCCTGTATCGGAGAAGGAATCTCGGCCCCATAGGCGATCATTCAGTGAGCAATCCGCGAACAGATACTACACTTTGATCTTAGCCAAAAGGCCGTGGATTTACTTGACCTCCCACACGGTCAGGTTGTGACACAAGGTCGGGGTTTAACGTGGGACGGGAGGGGGAGTGGACCCGAGCTTTCACCCGGGCCGCAGTGCTTTAGCTGGTCTTAGCTTGTCCAAGCTGGTCAGAGCTGGTCTTAGCTAGTCATAGCTGGTCATGGCTGGTCTTAGCTTGTCATAGCTAGTCAGACGTAGCCCCGATACTACCAGCGCAGGGACGAATCCCTGCGACCGGCCTGTATCAGTGATCGCTCCCGGCCTAAAGGCGATCATTCAGCGAGTAATCTGCGAACAGATACTACACTTTGATCTTAGCCAAAAGGCCGTGGATTTACTTGACCTCCCACACGGTCAGGTTGTGACACAAGGTCGGGGTTTAACGTGGGACGGGAGGGGGAGTGGACCCGAGCTTTCACCCGGGCCGCAGTGCTTTAGCTGGTCTTAGCTTGTCCAAGCTGGTCAGAGCTGGTCTTAGCTAGTCATAGCTGGTCATGGCTGGTCTTAGCTTGTCATAGCTAGTCATAGCTAGTCAGACGTAGCCCCGATACTACCAGCGCAGGGACGAATCCCTGCGACCGGCCTGTATCAGTGATCGCTCCCGGCCTAAAGGCGATCATTCAGCGAGTAATCTGCGAACAGATACTACACTTTGATCTTAGCCAAAAGGCCGTGGATTTACTTGACCTCCCACACGGTCAGGTTGTGACACAAGGTCGGGGTTTAACGTGGGACGGGAGGGGGAGTGGACCCGAGCTTTCACCCGGGCCGCAGTGCTTTAGCTGGTCTTAGCTTGTCCAAGCTGGTCAGAGCTGGTCTTAGCTAGTCATAGCTGGTCATGGCTGGTCTTAGCTTGTCATAGCTAGTCAGACGTAGCCCCGATACTACCAGCGCAGAGATGAATCCCTGCGACCGGCCTGTATCAGTGATCGCTCCCGGCCTAAAGGCGATCATTCAGCGAGTAATCTGCGAACAGATACTACACTTTGATCTTAGCCAAAAGGCCGTGGATTTACTTGACCTCCCACACGGTCAGGTTGTGACACAAGGTCGGGGTTTAACGTGGGACGGGAGGGGGAGTGGACCCGAGCTTTCACCCGGGCCGCAGTGCTTTAGCTGGTCTTAGCTTGTCCAAGCTGGTCAGAGCTGGTCTTAGCTAGTCATAGCTGGTCATGGCTGGTCTTAGCTTGTCATAGCTAGTCAGACGTAGCCCCGATACTACCAGCGCAGGGACGAATCCCTGCGACCGGCCTGTATCAGTGATCGCTCCCGGCCTAAAGGCGATCATTCAGCGAGTAATCTGCGAACAGATACTACACTTTGATCTTAGCCAAAAGGCCGTGGATTTACTTGACCTCCCACACGGTCAGGTTGTGACACAAGGTCGGGGTTTAACGTGGGACGGGAGGGGGAGTGGACCCGAGCTTTCACCCGGGCCGCAGTGCTTTAGCTGGTCTTAGCTTGTCCAAGCTGGTCAGAGCTGGTCTTAGCTAGTCATAGCTGGTCATGGCTGGTCTTAGCTTGTCATAGCTAGTCATAGCTAGTCAGACGTAGCCCCGATACTACCAGCGCAGGGACGAATCCCTGCGACCGGCCTGTATCAGTGATCGCTCCCGGCCTAAAGGCGATCATTCAGCGAGTAATCTGCGAACAGATACTACACTTTGATCTTAGCCAAAAGGCCGTGGATTTACTTGACCTCCCACACGGTCAGGTTGTGACACAAGGTCGGGGTTTAACGTGGGACGGGAGGGGGAGTGGACCCGAGCTTTCACCCGGGCCGCAGTGCTTTAGCTGGTCTTAGCTTGTCCAAGCTGGTCAGAGCTGGTCTTAGCTAGTCATAGCTGGTCATGGCTGGTCTTAGCTTGTCATAGCTAGTCAGACGTAGCCCCGATACTACCAGCGCAGAGATGAATCCCTGCGACCGGCCTGTATCAGTGATCGCTCCCGGCCTAAAGGCGATCATTCAGCGAGTAATCTGCGAACAGATACTACACTTTGATCTTAGCCAAAAGGCCGAGAAGCGAGCAGGAGGCGGTCAAGTATATGCCACAATCGCATCAAGGATGATTGAGAGGTCTGAGTCTCCCTGTAGGTTCTTGTTTTCATTTTTTGGTAAATAATATCATCATTCTATTTAAAATGAGAAAATAAGATTGAGTTTGCAATACAATTTTCAGGCATATTGTGTACTCCCAGAATTTTTTTGAGCAAGGTACAAATTCTCCTTTTACACCGTTCTTTGTACTTTTTTTTTCTGTTTGCCGTTTGTGTTCAGAAACTACACGCGTTCTATTTTCGTATAATTGGTCTTTTTTAATTGCAATTTCTTTAAAAATAGTAAGTTTTATCGATTACAAAATATTGTCGAGCTTGAAAACGAAATATCAAGTCCAACAACAATTTAAAATTTAATCCTGTTTGTTTTTCTATGGAAAAGGTTTATTCGCCCTGAAAAGGTAAGTTAGACGAACCGCCACGAAACTTCTTAAAATCCCCACAAATATCATTTTAAATAATTTAAATGTCATCTTTGAAAGAAATTCGATTACATTTCGTTTTTATTTGAAAGATAGCCTAAAGCTAGCGTGAATTAAAAGAAAAATTAACTTCCGTATATAAGTAAAGATTTTACAATTTACTACACTACAGACATTTAAAAAAAATATTCATCCACTCATCGAACCGCATTAAATGTGGACTGTTGAATTTTAGTGAGCGTTTCCATTCATGATTAGTAAAAAAATAAATAATAATAATTTAATGACAATATCATTTGGCTTTGGAAATTAATAGAGAATTTGAAAAGACTGTGTAAAATAGAGATTTTTAGCTTTTTTTTTTTTGTAAACACTAAAAAACACATTGTTTTGGAAATTCTTGTAAAAATCAAATAATTGTCAAATTTTAATAAAATTTCAGGACTTTTTCACAAATAAATGAAAATATTTTTGAAATATTCTTTTTTAGAAAATCTATGTAAAAATTTTTTTTTTTTTACATGTTACCCATCACTTACTTAATTTCTTGAAATTTCGAGAAATTAAATTTTCCTTGGAAAAAATCAAATAATTGTTGGATTTTAATGAACTTTTCAGGACTCATTTGCATTTGAATGAAATTAAAAAAATTTTTTTAGAAAATCTTGGTAAAAATATTTTTCTTCTTACATCTGTTATTTAATTTCATGAAATTTCAATAAATTAAAATTTCAGCCCATTAATATTTATATTAGTCAAAAGTAGGACAAATTGGAGAATTTAAATCATAAAGGCTGTGTACTTAAAATTTACTCTGAATAGTAAAATAAAAAATGGCATTATTTAATTAGAAAAGTATTTAGATGCTCTTATATATATTAAAGAAACTATTGTATTGAGAAAAAAAAATACAGTAACTGGTGTAAAAGAAGAATTTGATCCTTGCTTGAAAATAATTTGGATACATACAATACACCATAATTATTATTATTAAAACGAAAATCAGTGTAATTCTCTTTATTAAAAAAAATCTTCCAAAAATAAAATATACTGTTCTGAAACTTTATTTGAGAAATATTAGCTGATTTAAAGTATAATTAATCTGATTTGAAACAAATATTATTTACTTTAAGTTTTAAATAAGACAGAAATGTATTTTTAAAGCAAATTGTAGCTGTGTTTTTAACCGACAGTTGCCATGTTTATGTGATTGAAGAGTGTTGACAAGTGATGAAAAGGTGATGACACCTTTATTGTTGACCTATGGATACTTTATGCATAAAATATAAGAAAATGTGATGTGCACCATTTTTATATAATTTTTAATTACTCTGTAATCTTAAAAATGCTGGAAAATATTCTCCATAATATAATTTTAAGAGTGTTGACTTTTAAGTTTACTATAGTCATCACTCTTATTTTCTGATAATGTCATGTATGGTCACCCATACTTCCAAAAAAAAGGGAACATTTATTCACATAAAAAAATTAAAAGTTCTTTTGAAATCTTGGTGCATGAAGATTTGTATTAAGCTTTTCAATTTTTGATTAGGAAATATAGTTTTCACTTAATAACAATATCACCTAACACAAAGTAATGCAGAATTTTAAAAGATTTATAATTATACTAATTATTAAAATTAAAAAAAAAACATTTTTGTAAAAAAATTCATTATTCAGCAAAAATGATTTTTCTTTTAAGACAGTTATGTGCCATGTGTGATACGTGCTTAGGCGATCATGTATCTTTCAATACATAACTGACGAGGCAGATTTTTCCCACAGTAGGTTGCCATTTCTTTCTGCAGTAGATCAGTTGCCATCCAAGGCTATAGAACCCGGTCGGTCCTGCTATTTACCCATAGATGGGGGGAGAAGAAGAAGATTCATACCTTTTTCAAGGATATTACAATAGTTTCCTTTAATAAATCTTATTTATAAAAGCACTTGAAAGCTTTTTTAATTAAATAATGTCACAGTTTTATTGCATTTTTATTTTACAATTTGGAGCAGATTTTTCCAGAATCTCCAAAACGCCAGAATATATTTACCACTGTGCCAAAAGTGTGCATAATGTCAGGAACATAATGCAAAAAACAATATGACTGACAATGCCAGGTTCCATGCATACCTCAAAAATTGCGTATATATATATATATATATATATATATATATATAATTAATAAGACCTGAAGGAGTATACTAAATGGTATATCAGAAGAAAAGTGCTCAATGCTGCAAGGATAGAGTATGTATATTATATGTATGATAATAATCTGGTGTGCACATGACCAACCACGACTAACAGTTTCAAGTATATTTATCAGTGTAGGGTTTGAAATTTAGTCAAAGAGAAAGAAAAGTCGTATGCAAAATGAATATTTATAAGCTTTTTAAAAGATCATCTGTTATCTTTTAATGTTTTTCCATCAGAGATTTATTACTAAATTTAATTTCTTCTAAGTTTGATTCTTGTACATTTTTGCCATCAGTGAATGTTTTGAAACACTCAAGGTAATATTTGAGTTTAACTATATATGGATATACCTTTTGTTGACATGAATATTAATCAGGTAGCAAATAAAAAAAGAGAATGTTAAAAACAAAACTGATACAGTTTCTGATGGAATCATTTTAACAAATGTATATGTGAAAAAATACTGAAAGGAAATTTCACATAAACAGTGATTCTGGTTGAGTTTGATAACATTGTATTGTTTGCCTTTTTTTCCATATGGGAGCATTGGTTTATGGTAAAAATGTTTGAGCAGAATTGTCAATTGATCTGAATTCTTTAAGTTTAATTATTTCAGTTCACAATATTTGCTCAAGCTTTGATTCAGCTATGATATTCCATAAGTTCTGTCTGAATTTTGAATAAAGAAAGCAAGTGACCAAATGTTACATTTAATTACAGATTCAATCAACAATGTATTTTCCCTGATTATCTATGACTTCCTTCCATCTATTAACAAGCTTACTAATTCCATTACCGTAAAATTCTTTTGGCTTTGATTCGAAGAACTCACAAATGTCAGTTTTAACCTCTTCCTGTGTTACAAAAGCTGTTTCTTCCAAATGATTCTGTAAGCTACGAAACAAATGGTCGTCTGAAGCAGCAAGGTCGGGAGAAAAGGTGGATGAGGAATTTTCTCCCAACCAAGTTCTTTGATCTTTTGTGACGTGATTCTTGCTGTGTGTGGTCGCGCATTGTCCTGATGAAACATCACCTGTTTTTGATTCACTAGAGCAGGTCATTTTTCCTCAAAGCTTGGTTCAAACGCTCTAATTGCTGACAGTATATTTGAGCATTAATTGTTGCATTAGGTGGTAAGAATTCAAAGTGGATTATTCCTTGGCAATCCCACCAGATTGAAAGAAGAACCTTTTGCCCATGAAGTTCCCTTCTCAGCTGTGGCTGGGGTCCTTCCCCTTTACCAAGCCACTGTCTACAATGCTTAACATTTCGATAAAAGATCCATTTTTTGTTGCCAGTCACAAGTCTATCCAAAAAAGGTGAAACAAGTTAGCGAGAATGGAGAGAAGAGCAGATGTCAACTCGGGATTTGAGGTTGTTTTCAGACAATTCATGAGTCACCCATTTTCCAAGTTTAGGAACTTTTCCAAGTTGTTGAAGATGACAATGAACAGTTGTATGGTTTGAACTGAGAACCACTGCCAATTCCTCAACTGATAAAGTAGGATTTTCTTCAAGGGTGGCTTCAAGAAGCTTTTCATCAAACTCAACTGGACGTCCAGTTCGATCTTCATCTTCAAGGGTGAAATCTCCACCTCTGAATTTTGCAAACCATCTTCTGCAAGTTCTTTCATTCACACATTCCTCTCCATAAACTGAGTGAATGTTTCTAGCCGCTTCGGCTGCTGAGTTTCCTTTCTTGAACTCATAAAGTATTATGTGCCTCAAATGATTTTTGGGTACTTCTATGTTAGCAGGGTTTTAATCAAACAAAATTTAATTTTATTGTTCTATGAAATAAAATTTGATCAATTTAAATGCATCTAAACATAAAAATAATGTTCAACTCCATTACACATTATAAAATACTCTTTAAATTTCGTTCATTTTAACAAAAAGTTAAAATTCGACAGAACTTATGGGATGACTAATAGCTATGATATTCTCTGTTAAGGTTTATGATAGGTCTTTTTAAATGTGTGGAAAATGGCATAAATTCAAAGGAAATCAATACAAGATGATGGGGTAGACAGTTCATGTTCCATTTTTCTATAAGTGATACAAGATATCTGCTGAGCATGGAAAGTGGAATGAAAACAGTTTGTGTTATCAAGTACAACAGATGCATGGAAAAGAATTGGGGAGTACAATGACTGAAACATTGTGAGTATAGAAACCCAAATAAACATGCTGGTTTGAATTTGAGAGTGGTATATGTCATAAATGAAAATGAAGGTGAAATTGTCCTTTTCTTTTTCTTAGTCTAGAACACAAGTTGATGAATTTGTTTTTCTGTTCCATTGCTCATTCCAACATCCATGTCCACTGTTACATGATTTAATAATCATCTAGTGGAAAATCTATATAGTATGTTTTTTACTCTATTGCACAGTTAATTTCTTTTTTTCTTTTTCAGTTAACATCATTGAGAGTACCTAAAAACTATACTGAATATTCATGAGAAAGAAGGCACTCTTACACTGTGAAATTTGTGGATTGGTAATTAACTTTAAATCCTCTTAGAACATATATAACAGAACATGCACAGGGGATAAACCATTTCCCATCAAATCCGTGGTGTTAAATTTTCTAAGAATTCAAATTGCACAACAAACATGGAAACTCACACTGGTGAGAAACGTTTCCACTGTGAAAACTGTGGAGTAAGATTTTCATTTAAATCATCTCTCAAAAGACACATGTTAACACACACTGGAGAGAAACCATTCCACTGTGAAATCTGTGGATTTAAGTGTGCCCACAGTTCAAATCTCAAATCACACATGTTGACACACACTGGAGAGAAACCATTCCATTGTGAAATCTGTGGAATTAAGTATTCAAAAAAATCATCACTCACACAACATATGTATGAACATACTGGCAAGAAACAATTTTCCTGTCAAATCTGTGAATATAAATCTTCCCAAAGTTCATCGCTCAAAAAGCACATATTAACACACACCGGAGAGAAACTGTTCCAGTGTGAAATCTGTGGATATAAATCAGCTGAAAATTCACATCTCAAACGACATATGCTAATACATACTGGAGAGAAACCATTCCACTGTGAAATCTGTGGATTCAACGTTTCTCGAAATGCAGACCTCAAAAAACACATGCTTACACATACTGGAGAGAAACCATTCCACTGTGAAATCTGTGGATTCAACTGTTCCTTAAATTCATCTCTCAAACGACACATGCTAACACATAATGGAGAGAAACCATTCCACTGTGAAATCTGTGGATTCACTTGTTCTCGAAATGCAGATCTCAAAAATCATAAGATAACACATACTGGTGAGAAACCATTCCACTGTGAAATCTGCGGATTCAGCTGTTCTCGAAATGCAGATCTCAAAAAACACATGGTGACACATACTGGTGAGAAACCATTCCACTGTGAAATCTGTGGATTCAACAGTTCTCACAATGCAGATCTCAAAAGACACATGCTAACACATACTGGAGAGAAACATTTCCACTGCAAAATCTGTAGATTTAAATGTTCTCTCAATTCAAATCTCAGAAGACACATGTTAACACATACTGGGGAGAAACGTTTCCACTGTGAATTTTGTAGATATAAATCTTCCCAAAATGCACACCTCAAAAGACACATGTTAACACACACTGATAAGAAACCTTTCCACTGTGAAATCTGTGGATATAAATCTTCCAAAAGTTCTGTCAAAAAACACATGCTAACACATACTGGAGAGGAAAACCATTCCACTGTTAAATCTATGGATTCAATTGTTCTTGAATGCAGATCTAAAAAACACACGTTTTAAAACGTTTCCATTGTGAAATTTAAGTTTTCACAAAATGTATCTCAAAAAACACGCTAACACTCACTGGAGAGAAACATTTCCACTGTCATATCTGTGTAGTAAAACTTTCCTTTAAATTATCTCTCAAAGACATATTTTAACACATTGGAGACAGTCTTCCACTGTGAAATCTGTGGATTCAACTCTTCCCAAAATTAAACTCTCAACAACACATGTTAACACACACTGGAAAGAAATGTTTACACTGTGAAATTTGTGGATTTAATGTTTCCACAATTCAAATCTGAGACAACATGGAGAGAAAAGTTTCCACTTGATTCAACTTTTTTCAAAATGCTGATCTCAAATGACACTTGTTAAACTCACACTGGAGAGATCTGTGAATTCAACTTTTTCCCACAAGTCCATCTCTCAAAAAATGCATGTTAATACACACTGGAGAAAAAAACTTTCTGCTTTGAAATTTGTGGATTTATTTTTTTCCACCATTCATCTCTCAAAACATGTTAGCACACACTGAAAAAGAATCATTCCACTGTCAAATGTTGGGAGTAAGCTGTTCACAATATGAGAATTTCAAATGGCACATGATAACACACCCTAGCAAGTGACCTTCCCTTGTGAGTGTTTGAGTTAGGTTTTTACTACTCTCTCATCTCAAATGACATATGTTAACACTAATTGAGCTGAAAATGGGGCAACATTACTTCCCAGATATTTTAAATTAAATCCTTGTTGGAGAGAAACACAAGGAAGTCATTCTAAGTTCTGCTACAGATTTGATTGTTCTATAAAATATATACCCAATACTTATATCGAACTTATTACATAAATGGTTCCATAAAATGGCATGTATCCATGGAAATAGAAATAAACCCTCAGGAAACGGATGAAAAATTGCATACTTAAAATAATTCTTACAATATTTCTAAAGTGAAAATGCCATGAAAATTTAATTTTTTCGTTTCTTCAAACACATATTAATTTAATAAAAAATCTCATTTGTCATCAACAAGTGGAAGAATTTCAAAGTTGCACTGAAATATTACAAATGAATTTTTTTTTAAATTAATATTCATTGCAGATTTTATCCCTGTCAAATCTGGAAGAAAATAATGTGTTTTTTGAAATTATGCAAGCACGAAGTTAGAACAAAAATTATTTTTTTCAAGTGTTCATGGTAAAATTTAAGTGCTGGTTACTTTGATATTGGAATAAAATCTTTGGCATTTTTCTTTATAAAACTGTAAAAACAAATATTTGTTCTCAAACACTAAAATTAAAATTATTCACAATGTATTGAAATGTGTCAGATAACTGATCCCCATCCCAAATATTTGTAGAAGGTTTTCTAATAAAATAGGCTATTCAGTATATAAATTTCACTTAATTCTCATAATTCCCTCAATATTGTGCATTAAAAAAAAAGATAACATTTATTTGCTTTCTTTTAAGTAAAAAAAAATAATTTGGTTGTACCTTGTATACACTAAAAGTGGTGTTAAGAGGAAAACTCCTTTTGACACACTAAGTTTTTTGTGGGTACATTTGTTAAACTTTGCCAAATTATCTTTGTTGTTTTATACTACAATAGATCTTCATATATACATTTAAAACTGCTTGTTTGTACATACATGTGTGTTTTGGAGAAATTACCAGACTCTTTTGATCAGGCATCATTTTTATTCCTAAAAACTAGGTATTGCCAAGGAAAATTTCATATCTTAATTAAAAATTTAAAAATGAGTTCTTACAATTTTTCTTACTTTCATGACAAACCTAACAGCCCAAAGTTGCATCTTGTATAAAAAGAAAGAACACTTTTAATAAATAAACTTTGTATTAAAAGACTACGAATAAGAATTTTCCCTTGAAAGAGCAAAAGTCACAATTGCCACTGATTGACAGAAACATGATCGTGTAAACAAATATAAAAATAATCATAACTTCAAAATAATTTTATGAGAAATATTTACTTTATTCTGTACTCGATCTAAGTGCACAAAAAAGTTGCAAAACATTCTTTTTAAAAATTTGAATGTTTTACATTATTGATAATTCGCCTTAGTGACAAAAAAAAATTCATGTTGACAGTTTTAGACTTAATAGCTTCTATTTGTAAGTATTATGACCCATAATAAACATTATGTTTTGTAAAGTAATTATTTTTATGTACATACTTCTTTTTTATCAAGATTTTTTTTTTTAAATAGAACAATCATATTTAATAAGTTAATCCCGAAAACATTCTGTTACATGAAATGTTGATTATAAACAATGTATGAAAAACTCAAATTCATTTACTATTTTTTCATCTCAAGTCATAATTTTGGGGTGAAAATGATTATTATATTTAAAAAATAAAATTATGTGCCTCCAAATATTTGCTAAAAAATGGATATATCATGAAAAAAATGTCCTCATAATAATAAAACAAAATTTATTGTCAATCTTTGTGGTATTATTAAAAGAAAACAGTCATTAATCTTCATCCAATAGAGTTTCAAAAATATTTTTAATAAAGAGAATTGTGCTAATTTGTCAGTATATGTGGTTCTACAGAAGGATGCTAAGGATATCATGGACCGAGCGAGTGAGCAACAATGAGGTCTTAGGATACAAACAAGGAGGAGGCTTACACTTTACATCAGGAAGAGGCGGCTGAAGTTTCTGGGACACATAATGAGGAAGGAAGGCCTGGAGAATCTGATACTCACGGGTCAAATAGAGAGAAAGACAAGGGAAAACAACACATAGTTGGTGGGCTTAATCAAATGGCTGACAGAACATGGTCTGGGGAAGGAAGCAGAGGGTAGGAACTTGCTGAGAGCTACAAGGGATAGGGAGAAGTGGAGAACCATGATCGCCTACGTCCTGAAAGGATATGGCACATAAAAACAAAGAATATTGCTTATTGGGGATTTTAATTTTAATTCATGACCTTGCAATTAAATATTTCTTGAAGCTTATATTTTTCATTTTTCAAAATGCATTTTAAACCTTAAGTATTCCTTTTTTGTAGGTATTTACATCAATGTTTAGTAATTTAATGAAAACACCTTAAATTAAAACTCGAAAAGGTTGGAGATGATGCAGACTCCAAAACTTTATTTCCATAGAGTCTTCTAATAAAATCACCTTTTCTGTATACAAGTCATTCATTAATGAATAAAGACTGAAAATGTCCTTTGAATCAGATAATTCCCTGATTTTGGCAAATATTTAAATATAAGGGTATCAATTTTTTTTTTTTTTAAGCACTTACTGGATTTCTTTGATTCCATCATTATTTCAATCCATGAATGGGTATGACGATAAACTACATACGCATCCTGTGTATGACGATAAACTACGTCCAACAGCAAGGCCTCTGATAATACATTTTTGAAAAAATAATGTTGCCAGCTGTACGTTTTTGAAAAAAAAAAATATTACCAGCTATACGTTTTTGAAAAAAAAAAAATATTAAATGGATTTTTGACAAAACGAAAATATTATCAGGAAAAAAATGTTGTCGGCATTAAATGACCCATTGAGGTTGATATGCCGTAAAACAAAATAAACCAAACCAATCCATGAAGAGAGACATCAAAATCTGCAAAGGCAAGGCCTGGGGTGTCTTTGATTGTCTGATCACCATCTGGAAGTCCTCCCGCTCTGACAATTTCCAGAGGGACTTCTTTAAGGCCACGGTAGAATCTGTCTTGCTCTATGGCTCAACAACACAGATAATGATGAAACACCAAGAAATATCACTTGATGGAACATCCACAAGGATGTTAACAAGTTGCATTGGACACAAGCTGGAATAAACACCCAACAATGAAAAGCCTGTATGAACACCTTCCTTCTACATCAATTTCGCTAAGAGAGAGAAAGCGTCGGCTAGCTCGTGACTCCTGCAGAAGTAAGTCAGAACTTGTGAGTGACACCCTCCTATGAAAACTATTGTGCAGCATAAGATCCATTGGAAGACCTCATCACACCTACACTGAACAACTTGTAGATGACTGGATGCCATCTGGAGGACCTGCCAACAGCGATATCTGACAGAGATAGTTGGAAGGAATTAGTCAGGAGAATCGGAGAAAAATTCTCAACTTGATAATAATGATTATTTTTTATTACTCTAAACTAGGTATCTGCCGCAAAAATCTTATATGTTTTCAAAAATATGAATTAAAAATTTAAAAAAATGTGTTCTTAAAAGTTTTCTTATTTTCACAACAAACACCCTAAATTTGCCTGTTGCAAAGAAAAAGCAACACTTAATTAATAGAAATTGGATTTGTTACTGATGAACCAATCCCAAGGTGAGGAGCAACAATGGAGATTGGAATTGTTTCAGCATTACCATGAATGTATTCCTCCGTGACTGCCTTTTACTTACTAATGTACAAATGAAATTACCTCTCTACTAGTTTTTACTGTTGCAGGATTCTAGTTGAACTAAAAGCATTTGCAAACAAAATCCACACATGTAAAGGAGGCATGATGGAGTAATAGATAGCGGCTCGAATTGAGGAATCAGAGAGCCGAGTTCAAATTCTAGTCGAATCCATTACATTCACTTATGTGCTAATACCCTTTGGAAAGGTATGAATCCTCTTCTTCTCCCACCCAGCTATGGGTAAATAGCAGGACAGACCAGGTTCTATGGACTTGGGTGGCAACTGGTCTACCACAGAAAGAAATGGCAACCTACCACTGGAAAAAAAAAAATCTGCCTCGTCAGTCATGTATCGAAAGCTACATGATCGCCTAAGTGTGTACCATGCATAGCTCATAATTGACTGATTCCTTGTGTATATGCCGAGTTCAAATTCCAGTCGAATCCATTACATTCACTTACGTGGGGAAAGGTATGAATCCTCTTTTCCACCAGCTATGGGTAAATAGCAGGGCAGACCGAGTTCTATAGACTTGTGTGGCAACTGGTCTACCGCAGAAAGAAATGGCAAGCTACTGCAGGAAAAATCTACCTCATTAGTCATGTATCAAAAGATACATGATCGCCTAAGCATGTATCACGCTGACTATTGTCAGTAGAGATGAAAGGAAAAAAATAAATTTCAAGATTATTTTTCTTCTTGTGTTTTTATATATCAGTTAATTGATTAACAAAGAAGATAAAAGAAAATACGATGTTTGTAGATATAGCTGAAAAGAAGGAAGACAACAAATTAAGCACTTAGTTTGTATGCATCAGTGATAAACACCTGTCTATGTGGGTAAGACTTCAGTGACTCTGATGAAAGATATCCCTATGCCCGGGAACAAGTCTCATACTGGTGTTACTTCTACTGCATGTCAGAAAAAAAAACAAGAAATGTCCTGTTTTATAGCTATTTAAGAGGGCCACCTAATAATGTTTTGACAAATCTGGCAAATCTTGTGGGGATAGGCCACATTACCCACCAGATTAGGAGACATTAATTTTTGCCAATATGTTTTTCAGTTTGTTCTGTTCTTCATCGGCTGAAAAGGAAGGTTTGAATGGTTTAGTTGAGATGGGAGTGATTAACATGACTGCAGTATGTGCAGGATGCTGTGGACATTTATTTTGTGCCAGAATGTAGTTCGTTCTGAAGAATATGTCAATTGTGCATTTTTTCACGTTGAAAAAGTGATAGAGACCAGCAGTGAATATCTGTGGTTGTTTTCCAATGCTCTTCTTCATTTTCGTTTTGAGAAACCAGTTTTTGTTTTGTTATTTTTTGTGGATTTTATTTTAGTAACACAAAGGCTAATGGTTAGAGAAAGCTTTGGTTGATGCTGCTGAACTTGATTCTGCATGTCAAAACGTGTTTCATAAGAACCTTTGAAGGGGTCTGCTATGATTGTCGGTTTTCAAAGTTTTTGCTCTCCCTGGTCGAATGAAATCGATCTTGCAGATTTCTTAATCATTTCGGTGAATTTTTGAGGCATCAATTAGTCGACTGTTGTTGAATTATTTAAGTTAATACTGACAGAGGGACTGGGCTGTGTTTAATGTTGTTGTTGTGTACTGGAACGAGTTGAAAGCCAACTTCTTGATTTGAGAGGTACCTTGTATTTTACATTGCTACACAAAATTTTCATGTTTCGAAACTTTAAAATTGTCCCACATCAGGCAATGTTAGATAACTTATGATGAAAAGGATTTACTTGGGAAATCAGAAAACAATTCGCTAGCTCATTTGAGAGTTAAAAAGGAGGGGGGGGAATCAAAATTTTGATTTTCACTGTTACAGTGCGCGTTCCTTGCATCATTTGATTGCAATACACAGAAAAATATCCAATATTAATATGAACAGATTATGCTAAAATTAAGCAGAAATAATGTTTGTAATTTATATATATATATAAAGTTTGTTTAGTTGAATAATCTATATATATTATGGTTATTTTTATTTTAATTCTCTCAAATACACGGACCAATTTCTTAGTGATGTTATTAAACATTTTCGTATCTGTTACATCTATGTTTCATTGTGAGTTTTGGGGCGGCATTTTGAAGAAAATGAGCTGTTTTCTGGGCTTGTGAAAGTAGTAATTTTTTTTTAGTTGATGCTTCAAACTTTTTAGGAGAAAATCCGTATATTTTTGGTTTGTGGAAAGTTTCCACGTGGTAAATCAAGTTGTGTTTTACTATGGTGAACTGCTACGTTTGACAAAAATGTCCACATCTGTCACTTTGTGAGTGTTGAAATGTATTAGAGCAACTCCTTTCATGGAGAAAGCTTACATTGTGTACATTTCAGCCTGTTTTAATCTCTTTGTTTCCAGGGAGCCAAGTTTGAAGTTTTTCCTTCAAGATCCAGCAGTTTATTCTGGAATTTAAATTTTTCTTCATTTTTTTATTTTTATTAGGGTTAATTTGCAGTGTAACACCTACGTTCAGTTCGCATTAAAAATTTCCAGAATACTTACATTTATGTGTAATTGTACACGCTTCATTCGAATCTGGCTTGATAATTTTCATAAAATCTACCATTTTTGAGTTATCAACAATGAAAGTTCGGATTCATTCGCATCGTTGGCGGCAGCCATTACTGTCGTTGTTTGCATACATTCGCCGCAGAAAGCTAAAGGCGGAAGACTACAGAAAGCTAAGCGTGGAACTGATCTTTCTTGTCTAAATTTGTTTCAGTTACTGTGCATGAAAACTATTTACGTAGACACGCTCAGTTTGCACAATGATGCCTACACTGATAGCTATTCTGCAGCGAATGTATGCAAACAACGCCAAGTTTGACAGCAACGACGAGTAGTAGCTGCGTTTGAATTTTGATGTCTGTTGGTGTCCAAATTAAAACCAATGGTTCATTGATGCTGGTGATAGCAGCAATGGAAGAAGTAACAGATTGAAAATGTCAAGCATGAAGAGTGACTGGGAGAAAGAAATAGTTGAATGGTGGCAGTGGAGATGAAGACATCATCACTTGCCTGCCAAGGATTAAGAACTGGTAGTACTAGCTGATGTCTCTAATTTCTTAATGCATGTATTGAATCTTTCGGTAAAGTTTGCCTATTAGGTGTTCCATCCTGCAAGACAGTTATTTTGTCATCAAGATATGTTCAAGCATTTTGAAAGTTACTTGCATCATTTACGTTATTTGGAGTGTCATCCTCATTTTCATTGTCATATTCACAATGTTTCGGTCATTGTATGCTCCGGCCGTCTTCAGGTGATTGGACTTTCGAACCGAACCCTTTATTTCGTCCACCGGAGTAGCTTATTCTAGTTCTACGTGCCGTGCCTCTTCCAGATGTCTCAGGTGTTTCCCTTTAACTCAACTCTCCAAGATTTGGTTCACCACTGCTGTGTATTGAACTCACAACTCTTTGGGTCTAGTCACTGGTTCTAACCAACATCTTTATCCACTGGGCCATATCACAATGAAGATGAGGATAACAGTCTGAATAATGTAAATAATGCAAGTAATCATAATACCTCATCTCAGAGATATAGACAGATTTTGAAAATTGCATTGGGTTTTGTGATTTACGTTCGATTTATTACAAATTTGTTTGCATTATTAATTTTCATGTCCACCTGGTGCAATTGGAAGAGAAATTGGTGTCCGAGGTTCTATCACTGAAGATTTCTTTTCACTGGTTCCCAGTCTCGAAAAATGCAAAATATTGCATAATTGCGAGTGAGTGTTGTTGTTCAAATCATTTCGTCTTTCACCAGGTGCATGCTCAAATCATTGAATCTTCGTTTGCCGCCGGGTGCATACTCAAATAGTCAAATAATAACATTGGTTACGTTACAGATTCTAGAGATGGACTAAAAACATTGACAAAATTTACACATATAAATGACAAGTCCTCATTGTCAGTAGAGATGCAAAAAAACGGGAAAATTTTCAAGAAGTTGATATTTTCATGCATTTTTATATTTTTATATAACAATTGAGGTAATGCTTTCTCCATCATAGCGGCTGGCAGAGGATAGAAAAAAAATTGTTTATAGTTACGTTGTTCTGGAATTGTCATCATTGGTCGACTGAACTTGCTTTGTTTCAATGACTTTTGTTTTGTTATTATTAGTTACTTAGTTCAATAGAAGAGATTCATGGAAGATTTAAATATTGAAGCAGGCTTAACTTTCAAATCCATTCTGCAACAGAAGATAATGGGCGGAACTTAATCCGTGACGTCATTAAACTTTCTTTGACGTCATTTGTGAAGTTTGATTTCCTCAATGCTTGCGGTTCGTTATATGCTTGCCTTTTTACATAAATTTTATCAAGAAACACGCTGTTGTAAGATTGAAATTTCAAATAAATTAAAAAACCTTTAAAAAAAATAAAAAATAAAAAATTGAGTGATTAAGAGAGGGAAGAAAATACAGTGGTTTTTCTGTCAATATAGATGTAAGGGAGAATAACACAAAAATGAAGCAATTAGGAATTGTTTGTGTCTGTATATGCGAATGATACACTTATGTGTAAGGATTCTGACACTCCAGGGGATGTTATCCCTATACCTGGACACAGGCGTTCTGCTGGTGTTCCTTGTACCTCATGCTAGAAATAAATGAGAGACATAGGAGACAGGAAGTGTCCCGTTTTGTTTTTTGTTTTTAGTCATTTCACACAAAGCAAGGCAATAAAACCACTGAGACAGAAGGGGTTACTTCTAACACTTTCACCCCAGCCCCTCAACCTTCGACGTCTAACTCTCTGGGTTGAGGTGTCTACTCGGTATTAACCGAACTTAAGGGAGTGACCGTAGAGCATCTGTAGATCATTCAACCGATCCACTGGTTTTAATCCTGCTTCCTGCCCACGTTGTGTTTGGTTTGATCCAGTAAGCAGAAGTGATGTTCATCCATCACGGTCGACTGTAGATATAGACACGGCTGGAGATTCTGCGCTAAGAAATTTAGAATGCACCAAAAAAATATATATATCTGCAGAAAGCCGGACAAACAACTATTCAGTGGTTGAATTGTTAATGTCTTTTATATAGCAGAAAAGAATAGTAGAGAAAAGAAACGGGTTACAGAAAAGAAAATGATTGACGTAAAAAGTCATACACTGGATTCTAGACACAGAGAGAGTGGGTTGTGATTAGCTTGTTGTGAAATCGTCTCAGAACAATATACGACTCTTGCGATGGAGAGATAAAGATTTCTGTGTGCGGCTTAAAGTTTATAGTTGTGTTCCTCCTCAGCGGTAGTAACAGTAGTAGTAATCTTCGTGGTAGCAGAAGCATCGGTACTTATATTAGCAGTACATGTTAGCGGGGGTTTTGTTCCAATCCTGACATCACTTTCATACTTCTTCGAGCCTTCAATTCAACTCCGCTGACTTTCAATCTCTGATATCTCTCCACCCAACTTGACGACAGACGAGCCAAACACAACTCTTTGATTATTGTAGCCTGTTCGACGTTTCCGTTTCCAGTGGTAGTAATAATAGTAGAGGTAGCAGTCTTAGATTGTTGGAGGAGTAATTCGCTTCTTTGTACTTATACCAACAAAATATGTTAGCGGGCGTTTGGTTCCAATCTCTGACGTCACTTCCAGTCTCCGACCTCTCTCTACCCAGCTTGATGGCAGACAAGCCAACCACTCTGTCCACAGATTTCTGGCTGATCATAAATCGACCTTTGGCCCGCACACGATTATCATGAGTGCTGCCTTCAACCCAAAATCATGTGAATTTCAAAGTTCCTCATAGTCTTAGTAAGCTCTATTTCAAATTTTAACCAATAAAAATTATCTCGATCATTGTCTTCCTAATGACCCAATTCCAAATGGGCTAGATCAGATTCCCATCAGTAAACAAAATTGTTCTGATCTAATTTCACTGTTCAAATCTACTCCAATTTCAATAAGAAAAAAATATATGTGTGTGTGTTTGTGTGTGGTTCCCAAACTCTCTCTGTTACATACTGAGTATCAGAGAATACAAAATATAGCTATTTTACAGCACCACCTAATGATGTCTTCATGAATGTAGCAAAGCTATGTGGGTGTTGAACCAACACCACTGAGATAGTGGGCCTGTTTGATCAAACGTAACATCACCACAAGTAGCACAAGCCAAACTGATGCTGCTGAAAATGAATGGTTGTAGGCTTTTGGGGTTTTTGAAGTATAGAATAATATTACAATTTAAAAAAAAACAAACCAGGATTCGAGTTTCATCTTACAATTTTATTCAATATTAATTTATAAAAAGTGTGTAGATAATATCTTAAAAAAAACATTTTATTCCATAAACTTGTGATACTGACAATGGAAATTAACAATAATTATACAAAGAAAGGCAAATCAGTGTTCTATTTCTACCTTACATCTTTAAATAAATAAAGAACAAACAAATGATAAATAGATTAAATATCCATTTTTATTTTAATAATTAGTTATTATATTGACATGGAATATTTTTATATTACATTGGAAAAAGAAAGCAAGCTTTGATTTTTACCTTAGGATAAACTTTATTTTCTAAAGGAAAATTTTTAAAGTTTTATATTTGTTGCTATTTTAAAGTTAATAGTGTGCATTCTATTATTAAATTTAAATACCGTAAAATTTGTTCTCCTTATTTTGATTGCGTAAAATTATTTGAAAGCTATTATCTTTAAAAAAGACAAGGTTTTAATTTGCATGTTTTATTTTAATTATTCTGTAGTAATATGGTTATAAAACTGACATTTTTGTTGTGTATTAAATAAAAGATAAATTTTAAATAAATGTAGAAAAAAATGTTACATAGGTATATGGGAAATTTAACTGAAGATTTGAAGTTTTTTTTTTGTTTTTTTTTGGTTAAGTTGTTTCTTGTAATATTATTTTCCCGAGAACAAAAATGATTCCAAAGAACATTTCAAGAGATCCAGACAAGCATTCTGTCTAATTTTTTTATATTGTGACACTCACCACAAGAGTCCACATGAAAAAGATGATCATTATCACTTCCAAATATTAAATTCTTGCAACTGTTGCATTTAGTAATATTATTGTCCCTAGAACAAAAATGATTCCAAAGAACATTTCAAGAGATCCAGACAAGCATTCTTTATAATTTTTCAATATTGTGATACTCACCACAAGAGTCCACATGAAAAAGATGATCATTATCACTTCCAAATATTAAATCCTTGCAACTGTTGCATTTAGTAATATTATTGTCCCTAGAACAAAAATGATTCCAAAGAACATTTCAAGAGATCCAGACAAGCATTCTTTATAATTTTTCAATATTGTGACACTCACCACAAGAGTCCACATGAAAAAGATGATCATTATCACTTCCAAATATTAAATCCTTGCAACTGTTGCATTTAGTAATATTATTGTCCCTAGAACAAAAATGATTCCAAAGAACATTTCAAGAGATCCAGACAAGCATTCTGTCTAATTTTTTTATATTGTGACACTCACCACAAGAGTCCACATGAAAAAGATGATCATTATCACTTCCAAATATTAAATCCTTGCAACTGTTGCATTTAGTAATATTATTGTCCCTAGAACAAAAATGATTCCAAAGAACATTTCAAGAGATCCAGACAAGCATTCTGTCTAATTTTTTTATATTGTGACACTCACCACAAGAGTCCACATGAAAAAGATGATCATTATCACTTCCAAATATTAAATCCTTGCAACTGTTATATTTAGTAATATTATTGTCCCTAGAACAAAAATGATTCCAAAGAACATTTCAAGAGATCCAGACAAGCATTCTGTCTAATTTTTTTATATTGTGACACTCACCACAAGAGTCCACATGAAAAAGATGATCATTATCACTTCCAAATATTAAATCCTTGCAACTGTTATATTTAGTAATATTATTGTCCCTAGAACAAAAATGATTCCAAAGAACATTTCAAGAGATCCAGACAAGCATTCTGTCTAAGTTTTTTATATTGTGACACTCGCCAGAATAGTTCACATGAAAAAGATGATTATTATCTGCCAAAACATTCATGGTTACATGAATGGCTAATTTTCTTCGATTTACTGAATAACGAAGAGAATAATTTTTGTCAGTTTACGAATAACTATACAATTATAGAAAATGGTGTTTGTCGCAGTATAATTAGGATATAGCTGACAACCTCTATTAATCCCCAGAAAATAGCTGTTTATTTCAAGTATTTTGTCCTCATTTTCACTTCCAGATATTAAATTATTGCAACTGTTGCATTTAATTTTCTTAAAAACTGCACAACACCAATAACCTGTGTATAATGTAACAGCAACAACTTCTCTGCATTCATTAACATCCCCATCTGTTACATCTATGTTAAATTTATAAATATCTAAATTTTGCTCCCCCTGCCATTTCATCCCAGTTTCATCTTCAAATCAATATTTTGATTATTAAGTGGCAGACTCAATTTTAAAACTGACTTCTTTCTGATTTTTTTTTCACACTCAAACTCTTGACATATTGATCTCCACCAAGTTGCTGCTACTGACCAAATCTGTCCTGAGGGTGATCTGTTTAAATTTACCAGGTAATGCATACATCATTTAAAATTCTTCTGTACAATATTTGGTCAGTTCTAGAATTGCATGAGTAGTCTGATGCAAAGCTGTGAAGGTTTTATTTGTTAGTTTGCCATTATTTACTGTAATGCTATTCCAACATTTTAACCAGTTGCAGAATACATTGAGAAATATATAATTGTCATCATTTACTTTAAGTGGATTAGCATATTTATTGTTAAGCCGCCAACCTTTACATCGTGTTTTTACATTCATCCATCAAATATAAGATACGTTTATGTATTCTGCAAAGTTAGGTAAACATTTCTGTTTCCCTAAGGTCAGCAATCCCTGAATAGTGAATTAAAAGTTTGCAAAACTAATGAAACATTTTGCCTTTCAAGACTATTGGGAGAAAGAGTGTTTAGTGTCTATTTTAATTAGCCTGTAGTAAAACATCATACATTTACTTCCATCTTTTTAACCAAGCCAGTTGTTTCTAATGCACTTTAGTATATGATCTAAATCGAATGTGAAGAAAAGAGATCTCGATTTCATAACTGGATTGTGAGAATACACTGCTAAGCATAAAATTGCTGTGGTCAGCTAAGCAAACAACGTTAACACCTTTATAATCAAAATAAAGTTTTAGGTGAATTTCATCTACATGTAAAGTTAATGTAGTGTCTTCTTCTAGTAATTTATTTTTAATATACATAAGAAAATTATGTTGCTCAACTATAAGATCCATATAAGTTGATAATGTTAGTCTTCTGATGGCTGAATAACTAGATAAAATTATATTTCGGTGTCTCTTAAAAGCCTATAACCTTTAGGGGAGCAGTTATACAACAACGAAGAAAAATAATCATTTCTGCTGAATAATCAAACTTACTTGGTGTTATTAATTTTAGCTGCTCAAATATAAATTCAACTGTATGAAAATATCTAAATGACTTTTCTTGCACTAATAACAGAAAGAACATTACCAAATCTAATACAGCAATCACACTTTGAGGTTTGGTTTGACATTCTTCTGTGTCCAATTTTTATGTTTTCCAAAGTATTTGTATCGCTTAGTTATGTCTTCATTGCATTGAATGAAGATAACACAGTCAAGAAGTATGTCACTTGAAGTTGACATAGTCTTGCTGGATTAGGTAGTAAGCAGATAAGATAGATGTCTATCTCTACATGTTTACTCCTTCTACTGACAATTTTTGGCATCTGTATTTGGATGAGTCCAAGTCCTCTTCTTGAGAGGTGTGTTCATCTCCACAACACCACTTTTTAGAAATGCACTTTCCTTAATCTATACTTTTACTGACATTGGTCTACTTCCAACTTTTCAGTTGGCTTATGTTTTCATTAGACTGGCATTGTATTGTAATTTCAGTTTTAGGAATAGATACTTCAAAATTCTCAAAGTATCTCCATAAATTACATTGTACTGGTTACTTATTCTGTGCATATCGAGACTGCAATGGCGGAGTAATGGATAGTGGCTCAGATTGCGGAATCAGAGAGCCAAGTTAAATCCATTACATTCACTTACATGCTAATACCCTTGGGAAAGGCATGAATCCTCCTCTTCACCCACCACCTATGGGTAAATAGCAGGACAGACCTGTTTTTGCAGAAATTTTAAAACTCACTAGAAGTAAATTGAGTTCCATTATCAGATACCATACTGTCAGGTACACCAAAAATTGCAAAAAGTTTGCACAAGAATTTAATTGTTATTGCAGCAGTCAGTCATTTACACTTCAATATCTCGGTCTATTTTGTGAAACTCTCAACCACAATTAAATAGTAGACTATTTAGTGCTCCAGCAAAGTCCATATGTAGTCTTGCCATAGCATACTATACTCAAAGCCTGCTCATGGCGCAACTGAGAGCCAGACCTGAAGGCCTATTGAAAAATGTTTGATTTTCAGAAATTTTGGAAGAAAATTAAGGTAACTATTTTTGAATTTACTTAGAATAACATTTTGACCTATACTTGAGGATAATAAGATGTGTTGAAAGTTAAATAAATGAAAATATTCAGAGCTGAGTTTGAATTCCAGTCGAATCCATTACATTCACTTATGTACTAATACCCTTGGGAAAGGTATGAATCCTCTTCTTCTTCCCCCGGCTATGGGTAAATAGCAGGACAGACTGGGTTCTATAGCCTTGGATGGCAACTAGTCTACTGCAGAAAGAAATAACAACCTACTGCAGGAAAAAATCTGCCTCATCAGTCATGTATCAAAAGATACATGGTTGCCTAAGTGTGTATCATGCATGTCACATAACTGGCTCTTGTGATGAAATCATTTACCTTTGAAAATGTACAGCATACTACCAAAACGCTGAATAATTTTCCTTCCTGCCAATTTACTTTACCGGCCTTAAAGCTTTTAAAGAAAACTTTATTGCCGATCTTAAATGTTCTGGTAGATTAAAATTGTCAAATTTTTTTCTGATTCCCTGTCAGTAATTTGTCAAAAGTGGATCTTTCTAGCAAACAAGAGCTCTGTGGCTAACTTTTTCACATTTAATGTTATTTCATACATTCTCAAAAAAATTCTTATAATGCCATTTCTTTGGCTTTTGAGCCTTTAATGCTTAATGCTTTTGAAGGTGCTCACAAACTTCAACTTGAGCATTTGATCTTGGAGAATAAATTTGTGTTGTCAGATGTTCAAACGGTACACTTTTGCAGAAATTTTAAGACTCACCAGAAGTAAATTGAGTTCCATTATCAGATACTATACTGTCAGGTGCTCCAAAACTTGCAAAATGTTTGCACAAGAATTTGACTGTTATCATAGTAGTCGGTCTTTTACACTTCAATATCTTGGTCCATTTTGTGAAACTCTCAACCACAATTAAATAGTAGACCATTTAGTGCTCCAGCAAAGTCCATATGTAGTCTTGCCATAGAATACTATACTCAAAGCCTGCTCATGGCACAAATGAGAGCCAGACCTAGAGGCCTATTGAAAAATGATTGATTTTCAGAAATTTTGGAAGAAAATTAAATTAACTATTATTGAAAGTACTTAGAATAACATTTTGACCTATACCTGAAAATAATAGGTTGTGTTGAAAGTTAAATGAAAATATGTATTTTTTGTGGACACTGATAAGTATTAAACAAAACAAAGAGGTAAAAATTTCTGGTAAAAGATATGATCCCCATGATGTTGAAATGGAAACATTCACACTATTTACAGGTCGCACTGAACCCTTTATTCAATCTACTGCCAAGGATTGAATAAAGTGTGTGGTTCAATTTTCCATTAAAGTTACCGGATTCAACAAGCAGCACCTGAAGAAGGTTGGAGAGCATCGGCCGAAATGTGTATAAGACAATCAGTCATCTCAGAAATATAGACAGATAAAACAAAATCATTCAAGCAAGTTTATGAACCTTTAAAGCTGGTTCTTTGATCTGGATGTGTCATATTTGTAAAGATTTTCAAACCTATATTTGAAAAATGCTTTCTCTTCATGTTAAAGAAAAATGAAACTCAGAAATTAGCATAAAAATGCTAGTTAATAATAACACAGCTCTTCCTTTATTGTATGGAAAAGAATGAAACAAAAAATAACCATTGGCAAGTGTGGTCAGAAGGAAGCTTTAGTTTTCCACGATCAATTGAATTAGGATATTTTCCATAATAAAAATTCACTGGGTTGATTATCATTTCCTGTAATATATCCAGCTGTGTATAAGAGAGCCATTTTTATTTAATCAGAAAGTGATGGTTGTTCATTTTCCAGATTGTCAAATATATTTCCAAACCTTCCTCACAAAGTTTATAATCACAAGATGTACAATGGTGACCTGGCTTAACATCAATATTTACATTTTGATTTAAAAGTGAAGATGTCTGCTTAATATGCAGCTTTTCAATACACTGTTAAACATTTATAAAATAGGTGTCCTCTGATTCTTGACGAAGTTTACTAAATTCTTTTTCTAATGGATCCGTTGTAGATTGCCCAAGTAGCAGATATTTATGGCTTGTAGTTAAAAAGTGTTGACATAGACTAACAATTCCATTGCAAGTCTTGTATATGGTAGTAGCAGTGTGTTTGTAAAATTGTTTTATATGATTACCTTGACTGCCAGCCATATTGAGCCATTTTCCCAAACTCAATGATGAAATCAAGTCAGCCGTTATTCAGAGATCTGATTTCAGCTTGTAGAGGGTCATTGCACCATTTGAAGGGTCTTAATATTTAAAATTTTCCACCATGTCAAAACTTTGTTTATTAAGATAGCAGTATCATTCTTATCTGCACTTTTTCAGACTGAGTGAGAAGTGCATTATATGTCTTTTTCTGAAAACACTCTTAGGCAAGAAGAAAGTCTGTTGTTTTTCTATGGGCTTCAGAGCAATGGAAATTTCATTTAAATCTGCAAGTTTAACTAGTCTTTCAGATTCAAAATGATAAAACTTTAAAATGTACCAATTTTGCAATTTGTTTTACTCCATTATCATCAAAAATTAGTTCTGTCTTTTCTGTGAGACACAAACTGAATATTTTTTAACAGATGAACATAATAAAAAAAAAACAAATTTTTATTATCTTCAGCTAACCAAGGTTTTTGGGAGAGTGTAGGATATAATTTTAAAAAATCTTGATTTACTCAGTTGGAATCAATCTTGTAAGAAATTTTGGACCCCCATTAAAACATACCAAGTACTGTTTGAACAAGTAGAGATGGATTATCAACTGACTTACGAAATAGTTGTTTGCTATGATATTGTAACATTTTCTTGATATATATTTAACCACTGAGAATTATCCACCCTTTTTGACTGGCATTAAGAGTATTAAATACAGATAGCAAAAACAAATTTTCATTAAGTTTTGAAACTTTTGATGTCATCCTTCTTAATGTTGCTGTTGAAAATTCTGTTTTAATCTATTATACAATGACCGTGATGTTGCATAGTACTCAAGAGCACGTATTACTATATCTGAGTTGTTTTTTATTCCAACTATCTTGGGGGAAATTGCTGATACGAAGGATATCTCGAGTCAGCACTTGTGATCAAAAGTCGTAGAATTTAAATATCAGATAATTTCTTCCTATGTTAACCAAGTATACGGTTTTGGTTAGGTTACTAATGTTAGTTTAGCCGAGTATACGGTTTTGGTTAGGTTACTAATATAAGGTTAGCCAAGTATACGGTTTTGGTTAGGTTACTAATATAAGGTTAGCCAAGTATACAGTTTTGGTTAGGTTACTAATATAAGGTTAGCCAAGTATACGGTTTTGGTTAGGTTACTAATATATGGTTAGCCAAGTTAGATTTACTCAGTTGCCATCACATATAATCGCTTTTACATCAGCTGGTACAGAGGTGATGGCCTGAACTTTTAACTCAGTTTGTTCAAATAAAAAGACTGATGTTCATTTTGAAATTGGAATCAATCTTATAAGAAATTTTGGACCCCCATTGAGACATAACAAGTACCGTATGAACAAGTAGAGATGGATCATCAACTGACTTGCGAAATAGTTGTTTGCTATGATATTGTAACATTTTCTTGATATATATTTCATCATAGAGAATTATGCACCCTTTTTGACTGAAATTAAGAGTATTAAATACAGATAGCAAAAACAAATTTTCATTAAGTTTTGAAACTTCTGATGTTCTTCTTAATGTCGCTAATTATGGTAATTGGAAATCCTGTCTTAATCAATTATACAATGACAGTGATGTTGCATAGTACTCAAAAGCACATATTACTATATCTGAGCTGTATTCCATTCCAACTATTGGGGGGGGGGTCATTGCTGATAAGTGCTGTCTCAAGATATCCTTCTTGTGATAAAAAATTTAAATATCAGATAATTTCTTCCAGTGTTGACCAAGTATCAAATGTATTTATATGGTTTTTGAACAGGCTGGTAATATAACACTTAACTCCATTATGAATGGTTTCAAGCCAAAAATTTTTTATTAATTCCCAAAATAAAGAGAGGGATAACTTTTGATGCCTGAACAGTTAAAATGCTTTCTTCCAAAAATGTGACAACCAGATAAAATCTTTTTTGTTGTTGATTAGACTTTCTTTCAAATTTGTATAATTAATCTTATCTAATTCCATCAATTTGATTTTGAACAACAGCAGGTTTTGGTATTTGGCTCATTAGCAGCACTGGCCATACAGATGATGGATTTGGGGGCACATTTTACCATGAACTTCTATGGTATCAAAATTTGAAGCCAAATGTAGTTGACAAATAACTGTATTGTTTTTAACATTCAGCTTTTTCATTTGGAACTGGTTTTCTCCATCTCTCATCTTTGTCTTTTAGAAAACAATAAACTGGTATTTTATTCATCTCACACACAGTTTTGTCTTGCTGGCTTCTGTAATTTGTTTTGCAAGCAATGATACAGCACTTACGGGACATTGCTGGAAACTAGTTAATATCTGAAATGATTAAGCTCCTTAAGCACAATTATTTCTTTTACTGCTTTAATTTAGGGCTAACTTTTCAAGCCAAACTAACTATACACTTAATCCCAGCTTTTAACTCCCCCTGTACCAATAAGTTAAAAACAGAAATTTTAAAGGGTTGCTTTAAACCTGAGAATACACTTTTTAACTAATTTTTTTTTTTTTTTTTGTATATTGGTTTTTGGGATATATTGCTAACAAATGCTTTCAAAATATTACATAATGTTTTCATTATTGACTTCATAAAAAAAACATTTCTGGCACTTGTCAACATAAGATCAGATATTGCCTGGCTCCATCCCAGAGTGCTGCTACTCCGGGCAACACCTCCCCCTCGATTTAAAGAGGAACTGGGGTTTTTGCTTGGTGCCTGTGAGGAGAGGACTTTGACTATTTCTGAGACAAATGCCACGTAGTGGTGCAAACCACCCCAGTGCACTTTAATCTCAGCTTTCTTGTGTCAAAAATTAGTCTCATGCTCCGCTTGAGTAAATAAATACTTTTGAAGAACTTGAAAAAATGACTGAGCAGCAAGTAGCAGCCTGGTTTCATTCACTGTGTTTAAAATATCGAATTAATATATAAATTTTTATTATATGACATTAAATTTATGTAAAAACTTTCTCAAATGGCTTTTTCATTAATTTTGTAATAAGAATATGACATTTGGTTCTGTTTAACAGAAAATTTTAAAAATTAAACTAAACATTATTTGTTTATTTTACCATAAAGAAAAACACAACTAAAACATAATTCTATGAATGCCTTTGTTCTTTATGAATAAAAAAAATATTAGAGAAAAATATTAAACTTTGTGAAATATTAATAGTAATTTATTTTTCATAAATTTCGAAGTATAAAATTTAAAAACAAGCATAGAAAAAATGTCTTTGAAAAGATATAATTCTGTTAAAAACTAGACATTAACTTTAATAAGTAAATTATTACAGTTCAGTCGATAACAAAAAGAAAATGTGGTAAAAAAATCATGTTTTTTTAAACAAATATACAGGACGTAAAAAAGAGAATTCGTTTTTGAAGCATCAATGGTAAATGTTTATTTTAACACCCGAGCGTCATTCACTGCTGAACTATTTTCTTTCAGAAAATTGTACGCGTTTCCGTTCCGTAAAGTGATTTTTTCTTTTGTACTTAATTTAAGAAGAAAGTTAACTTTCAAATATATGTAAAACATAGACAAATAAAAGAATAACAAAAAAAAAAACACCTAACCCTAATTTGAAAGTTAACTTTCTTCTTAAATTAAGTACAAAAAAAAAAAAAAAAATCACTTTACGGAAATGCGTACTAATTTCTGCAAGGACTTTCTTGTAAAGGAAGTAAATAGGCTCTAATTGTATACCTCCACCAACAAAATTCAGCAGTGAATTAAGTATCAATAAGCCGGTAATGGCTGATGAAAAACGAGGAAAGAGTCTGATTTTTTTCGGGTCATTAACATCCAAAAAGGTAGGTTTCTTCAATATCTAATTGTTGATTTGAGTTCAGAATATACATTTGCACGGAAATAATACTATTTTTGAAAAATTTGAAAGGATATTAGCGCTCAGGTGTTAAAATAAACATTTACCGCATAAATTTGGTTTTATTAACTTTAACAGAAAATTTAAAAACTTAAACTAAATATTTGTTTATTTTATCTTAAAGAAAAACACAATTAATAAAAAAGATAATTCTATGAATGCATTTGTTCTTTATGAAAAATAACAATATTAAAGGAAAATATTAAAGTAACTTTGTGAAATATTAATGGTAACTTATTCTTAATAAATTTTGAAGTATAAAATTAAAGAACAAGCATAGAAAAATGTCTTTGAAAACACGTACGTCTATTATTTTTCTATGCTTAAAAAAACCTAGACATTAACTTTAATATTATTTATTAATGTCATCTCTTTTCTTTAAGTGAACTGTAATGATTTACTTAATAAAATATTAAGTAAATCATTACAGTTCACTTAATAACAAAAAGAAAATGTAGTAAAAAAGAATCAGACTTTTTTATCTTTTAGAAACAAATAGGGTGTTAAAAAGAGAATTTGTTTTTGAGGCGTAACTGTTTGCATTTTTTTCAAGAACATTGAGTAAATTTTTAACAGAAAATATTGAATAATAAACTTAAACTTTTGACAGAAAAATGACTAAGCTATTTTTACCATAACTTCTTAAAGATTTTAGAAGACCCTGGAAAAGTGATTGAGCAGCAGGATTAATTTGGTTATAACACTAGCAAGGTTTAATTATAATTATATATAATTAAATTTATGTAAAAACATTCATAAATGTGTTTTCCTTCATTTTTGTAATATAAAAATATTACTGTTGCTTCTATTTTATGTTTAATGGTAGATTTTTTAAACTTGAGACTAGAATAGTTTAATGTTAAAAAAACACAAATTACTCATAACGAATAATATAACAACTCAAAATAAATAAATACTTCAATTAAATAACATGATATACCAAATGTAAGGAAAAATTTCTTTGAATTAGCCCAACAACATTGGTGGAAATAGCTAGCTCAAACTGAAACTAAAATGTCCCACTGCACTCGTCAGTCTCCAGGCCTGTCTCTTCACTACATTATGACTTGACCATCTAATATAGAATGCCATGGTCTGATACCATTCTGAAGTATGTTGCAGAAAGTCAGCATCTCTATGCATTTAAGATATTGGATGAAGTTTTAATTTTGGCTGACTTATTCTCTTGATGGTCTGAAGTGGTTAGGGTTCAGGATATAAAGGCAGCCACAATAACGCAAATATTATGAGCAACATTTTCCAGAAATGGTGTGCCAAAAACCTTAGTCTTTGACAATGCACCAGAATTCTGTAATGAAAATTTGTGTTCATGGTTAAAACAAATTGGATGCCTTTGTAGTGATTACTACTATGTTTGCCAGGCCTACATTTTTCTCAACTGTGATTGGTCAAATAAATACTATCACAGGACAATTTACTGATCGCATACTGAATTTTTCCTACTGTTAATTCACAAACATGCTTTTGTTATAAAATCACCGATTGGGTAATTTTTCATCCAATCAGATATTTTTTGTGCTCTCTCGAAATTTCTCCCGCCATTGTCCTGGGAGCCTACCGATAGTAATATAAACCAGGATTCGTTCCAAAAATAGGCAGTAGAAGCAGAACTCAGCAACTCGCATGCATCTACACTGACTATTCATTCTACTCACTGCACACATGCACGCACACAGAACTTAAATATCATTCACCATCAGTTCTATGTAACAAGCCAAGTTGCAACAGCTCTGTTAGTTATATATAAACCACAACTGAATTACTACATGTTCTTCTAAAACATCATTCTATCTAATACAGAACTTTGAACATTCTTATTCAGAAAACTTGTTTTATTACATTTAATCTTTCAGATAACAGATAAAGGGAAACTACTTCTTCTTTCTTATTGTTTCACACATTACAAAAAAATGTTTTGTATTTGTTGATTTTAATATATATTTTATCATTGAAACAAAAATCAGTTTTCCATTGTTTTTCCTTAATTCAAAAATGTATAATTGTTAAATGCTATTCAACACACAGCCACATCAATCTTTTCAACACAACCAGCATTTACACCTTCCTTATAAAACACCACCATACCATCCACAACCGAATGGAATTGCAGAAAGAATTGTGCAGATTGTGAAAATGGGGTTGAAATATAAAAATATGGTTTTATAACAAAATTTAGGAATTTTATGTTTTAAGGTTGGAATGAATTTTATGTATCTGCAGTTGAATATTAAAGAAGTGATCTCCTTTTTGGCTAAATTACAGCCAGTAGTTCAGGTTTAAACCCCATATAGTTTTGCCAGATTTACCAAGATGTTAGGTGGCTCTGTTAAGTAACTATGAAAACAGGACACTTCCTGTGTTCTTCATATTTCCCTCTTTTCCATCTAGCATCTGGTAGAAGTGACACTAGCAATGTACTTGTTCACTGCTATTGGGTAATGAAAATTTGTGTTCATGTGACACTATTTAATGCTGGTGAATGGAAAGGAAAGGTTAATGGACATATATCGAGAAGTATAACAACAGTCATGTAAAGATCTTATTTTCAAAGATTAAATACTTGAAGAATAAGAATTGTGGAAACAATAATTTTGTGGAAAAGTAATGTGGCAAGTTTGTGACAGTAATTACAAAAGATCATAAAAGTGCCAGTTAAGAAAACATCAAGATAAGCAAACTCAGCAAGGAAATGGCATGAAGACCACAGACTGAGAACAAAAGATTCTTAAATTTATGAATACGCAAAATGCCAATTTGGCAGTGATTTATGATGGGTATTAAGAAATGTTGGTTCAAAATATGGAATAGATTGTCCTTATTTTTCTTTAAAATAGGACAATTTATATGTGTAGAGACACACACATGAAATTTGAAAAACATCAACTTTTTTTCATGTAAAATATAAAGCGGTCGTCACCAAAAATAGTAACCTAACTTGAAGTGGCCTGCAAAAAAAACAAAAACTAATAATAACACAAGAGAAAGAATTGTATCTTTGTAAAGAGAAAAGATTAAATTTTGTTTGCATTCAAATTTTATCAAAATAACCTAAAAAAATAAATGAGATTATCACAAGTTGAAATTGAAGGGAATTTCACTATATTTACCTGTTTTCGCACCCTAAACTAGGCTGGTCTGTGATACCTACTTTAACTGGGGCTAAGATGTATTATTTGAGATGAGCATTTAGTGAAAAAATAACTTTCAAAATTTTACACAGGACAGGTCTTTTATCAGTCTGTGTTCTTGGCATGAGGATTTAGAAACAAAATTACTCCACAGATTTCAGTGGAATGGTTTTTCATATGTGTTTGTTAACATGTGATTTCTGCAACTTAAATTTTGTGTTATCATGTCTGGTTTTAGAGATGAATGTTGGGTAAACATATGTTGTTTGAGATGGGACTTCACGGAAAATTTATATCCACAAATTTGACAGTGGAAACATTTCTATCCACTGTGTGTTAAAATGTGTATTTTGAGATTTGAATTTTGGGAAGATTTAAATCCACAGATTTCACAGTGAAAAGGTTTTTCTACAGTGTGTGTTAACATGGGTTTTTTGAGCAATGAACATTAGAAAAAGTTGCATCCACAGATTTCACAGTGGAAAGGTTTCTCTACAGTGTGTGTTAACATGTGTTTTTTGAGCAATGAACATTAGAAAAAGTTGCATCCACAGATTTCACAGTGGAAAGGTTTCTCTACAGTGTGTGTTAACATGTGTTTTTTGAGCAATGAACATTAGAAAAAGTTGCATCCACAGATTTCACAGTGGAAAGGTTTCTCTACAGTGTGTGTTAACATGTGTTTTTTGAGCAATGAACATTAGAAAAAGTTGCATCCACAGATTTCACAGTGGAAAGGTTTCTCTACAGTGTGTGTTAACATGTGTTTTTTGAGCAATGAACATTAGAAAAAGTTGCATCCACAGATTTCACAGTGGAAAGGTTTCTCTACAGTGTGTGTTAACATGTGTTTTTTGAGCAATGAACATTAGAAAAAGTTGCATCCACAGATTTCACAGTGGAAAGGTTTCACTACAGTGTGTGTTAACATGTGTTTTTTGAGCAATGAACATTAGAAAAAGTTGCATCCACAGATTTCACAGTGGAAAGGTTTCTCTACAGTGTGTGTTAACATGTGTTTTTTGAGCAATGAACATTAGAAAAAGTTGCATCCACAGATTTCACAGTGGAAAGGTTTCTCTACAGTGTGTGTTAACATGTGTTTTTTGAGCAATGAACATTAGAAAAAGTTGCATCCACAGATTTCAAACTAGAAACGTTTCTCTCCAGTGTGTGACAATATATTGTATTTGAGATTTGAATTTCAGGAACACTTAAATCCATAGATTTCACAGTGGGGTGGTTTTTCTCCAGTGTGTGTTAACGTGTGCTTTGAGAGATGAATTTTGGGTAAACTTACATCCACAGATTTCACAATTGAAACATTTCACAGCCGTGTGAGTTTTCATGTTTGTTTTAAGATTTAAATTCATAGCAGCACAAATTTAATAGAAAATGGTTTCTCCACTATGTGTATTCCGTTATGTCACTTGTGTGGACTTAAAGAATTTTTTGTCATGAATATTCACCATGCTTTCAGGTAGTCTCAAAGAAGCAAACTGAAAAAGAAAATATATATTAACTTTGCACTGGAGTATAAAAACACACTATGTAGGATTATGAAATAAGTTTATAAAAAGCACATTTTGAGGTATTTTCCTAAAGCTGTTCCCAAAATCATTTTAAAAAATGCCCCATTATACTGTATGTTGAAACAAAAAATATGTGAATTGTTAATTTAAAGGGATTTGTGATCAACTAGACTTTTGAACATCAAGAAATGAAGACAGAAAGACTTAAATCAATTGTACAATGCAAATATCTAGTATTAAGTCACTGAATTTTAATTTCTCACAAGACCATCAATGGAAGCCAGATGCAGAGGTTGGTTGATCTGGGGCTATTTCCAACCACTGAGTACAGACAGATATGACCACAGACCTGCATCCAGTATGACAGTCTTAAGAGTGATAATGTTGGAGAGATGGATATTCAAAGAACATCCCCAGAGATGATTTAGGCAGTCTCTCACACACTGGAGAAAGAATGTTAGATTGGCATGCCAGACTTGGGGTGTGAATGAAAACAAGGGCTGCAAACCAGAGACTGGCTGAGAGGAAGTGATGAAAACTACTGGAAACCTATCCAATACCTTTATGAAAATGTCATGGCAATTTACAGTAAGAAAAAAAAAACAAAAAAACAGTCAAATGATTCTAGTTAATATTGGAATTATGATGGCAAAATCTGAAGTATCTACTGAAGTGAATCATGCATTATAAAAATAAATTCTTTTTTTAAGAAAAGTCAAGTTGTTCCTTAGACCAGGAAAATTCTAACTTGTTAGAAAAACAAAAAATTTATATTCATCACACCTCCTCCTAAAATTGGACAAAATCAGGTCAAATTGGATTTATTTGTTTACCGCAGAGATAATATCTAATCGTATATTGCAACAGAGGGAAATAAATCTTTCATTATGGTTCCATACTTTTTCTGGATGTCCCTGTCTCTGGACATAAGTTTGGAAATCACTCAAAGGAAAAAAGGTATTGAAAAGCAATTAACAACTATGTCACAATGAACATCTTTAATATTTGTTCAATTTGATTTTGATTTGATTACAAATAACAAAATCTTCCATGTTTTTCCATCCTTTTTGATAAATTTTCTTTGCTCTAAAATCAAGTGCACTTCATATATTGAAATAAACTTAAATCCATGGAATTTCTCTGATTTTTTTACTGTTTCTTTTAATCCCTTACAATCTATACACAAAGGATTAGGGTATATTTTACAACTTAATATATTTGGGTGTTTTGTATCTTTTTCCCCCCCAAATAGCAGCAATTTTTTGGCTATTCGATTTTTGGCCATATAAGCATTTCTACTCCTGGGGATTTACATATTCAACAGCTACCCTCATCATAACATCCTGAATTAGTCAAGCTGGTATATATAGGATTATAGTATATTTTACAACTTGTTAATATATTTCGGTGTTTTGGTCCTTTTTTCCTGAGTTAGCCAAGCTGGTATAAATGCCAATATCAAGGGCTGGATTTAGTCCTAAAGAGACCCCAGAGACAATAGAATTTGCAGCCTCTTCATTATGTATGTTTGCCATCAACCCAAGTGACTATAAAATATACATTAAAAAGATGCTTGAAAGTGGTCTCTTGAAAGGGCTTCATCTAATTTTAAAAAAAAAACACTCTAAGTAGTGGGGGGGGGCAAATGTTTCAAATTAGTTCAAAGGAACCCACATTAAATCTGAAAATAAACAAATCTCTCCATGATGGTTTGCCTGACTTACCTTTTCAGGGCGAATCTCTAAAACTTTTTCATAGAAAAGCAAACAGGATTAAGTTGCTGTTGTTGTTTGACTTGATATTTCTTTCTCAAGCTCAACAATATTTTGGAATCAATAAAACTTCCTATTCTGAAGGAAATTGCAATTAAAAAAGATTAGTTGTTGGAAAATAGAAGACACACAATTTTTGAACACAAACAGCGAATAGAACAAAGGAATTACTGGAAACGGTGTAATAGGAGAATTTTTTTCCTTGCTCAAAAGCGAAAAGTGAAAACAACAAAATTAAAAATGAAGTAACTCCACAGTTGACATACCTAAGTTTTAAAATTAATCTTTTTTTTTCTTGAAGCTTATATTTTAGCTTTAATTTAATATTTCAAATAAGCAAAATATTTTCATATATCTCAAAAACTAATTCAAACTGACAAGAAGGATTATTCTTTTTTGCTTAATTATCTATATGCTTTTCTGAAACTTTATTTGAGGAATATTAGCATGTCTTTATTTTATGATTCAGAGTAGATTTTCAGAAAATGGTGTTTCGGTTTGAAAAACCAATTTGATGATTTAAATTCTCAGGAGTCCTGCTTTTAACTAATATAAATATGAAGAGGCTGGAATTATAATTTCTAGAAATTTCATAAAATTAAACAATTGTGGTGTAACAGGAAATATTTTTACTAAGATTTTCTAAAAAAAAAAAAAATTCTGAAATTATTTAATTAATTTGTGAGTAAGTTCTGAAAGTTTCATTAAAATTAAATTATTTAATTTTGGCAAGAATTTCCAATCAATGTGCTTTTACTGCAAAGATGCCAAAATTTCCTGTACTAATCTTTGGTGATAATGTAACACTATTTAGAAACAGCAGGTTAATTAACCAATTAATTAACCACAGAAGTTAATTACGGGGATTACTTAAACCGATAGATAGAGCGAAAGACATACTGAGCGATTACTTAAACCGATAGATATAACGAAAGACATACTGAGCGATATTCTTTTTGTTTTGTTATTTTCCCAGAACGGGGGATTGGTGGAAATATTTTTTGTTTTGTTATTTTCAAGTGCGAATCAAGATAATCATTTTTACTTTCTCGCTGAAGTTTGATGCTGAGATATGCCAAATTCTCTGCGAGGACAAAGGAAGGAAAAAGAGAAAGAAAAGAAAGAAACAGAGGGACAAGACTTAACAACTTAGATGATAAAAGAAGGAAAAAAGGCCACCCACAAAAGCGATGTTGTTTTGGGTAGTGGAATGGCAAAAATTCTGATGGTCATTGTCGTAAAAATTAGTTGACGAATCCCAGAGCTTTTGGGCAGATAAAGCATTAACATGGTGGCCAAGACTTGTGTTATCGGGAAATGATTTAATGGGCTGTCTGCCGACCGCACCCAGAGTCCAGCCCTGGATTGAAGAGAGGTCGGCTGGACAGGACATCTGTGTTCTGTTGAAATTCGTTTGTGATAACAAAAGCCATGTTATTGTGTCTTTCTTAATTAACCCAATTTTTGCCAAAATTCCGTCCACTTAATGTTGGCGAAAAACTTGATTGAGGAATTCCATATGCCGTGAAGTTGGATAAAAATTGAGATTATCATTTGACGCCTATTGGCCGAATAGCCAGGCGGAGGTGATCATGTGATGCAGGGAGAAGGCCTGCCACCGCCCATTGAGAGGATAGGTATGAGATGTTACTGCGAGGATGTGGGAAAACCGTTGACGCCCTCTAAAGTATGGTGAGATACCCATATGAGAGCAGAAGAGGATGGGAGTGGAAGAAGATTTCCAAAAATGGAAAATGATAAATATTTCTGACCGAAAACAAAGAAAATCCTTATTGGGGATTTGAAATCAACGTGGTGGCCACACCACGTCCGACCCCACGCCAGGTTTTGATCGGCGTCCATATAAGCAAACGTCTTCGGGTGTTTTAGACAGTCCAGGACAGTGAGTGAAGAGAGGGTACAACCAGACTTCAACCGATGTCCCAGGGTTAGCCCGTCACAAAGGACCGACGTCACATTTGGCATCGTGACTGAAAGAGGTCGGGTGTCACAAATGGTGCCGCGACCAGTACGGGTGTCACAATAATGCAAAAGAAACAAGATTTTTAACCAAAATTTCAACTGTATTAGAAAGGATTAAAAAATTTAATTAAATAATCAAAAAATACCTTTGTCTTTCGTCTTCTTAATAATAATTATAATTAAGTTTTAACAATAAAACTTTCTTTTTATCCTGTTTGGGGTAGTTTCTAAGAGATAGAGTTTTAGAGATCTATATTCAGCTTATTAGAAATATTAAATTTAATCTATCAGCTTGAAATTAAAACTTAATTTTTTAAAGTTTTAATTTCAAGCTGATAGATTAAATTTAATATTCAGAGAGATATATTCATAAGAGATTCATTTTAAACCTGAATCTGTGGAGGTACCTATATATTTTGACAATGCAGGTTTCATTTCATTAAAACAGGACCAAGGGTATTAGCCAGGATGCTAGTGACTGTCCTGATGTTGATTTCTTCCAGGAGTTAAAAAGACACTTGTGTTGAGAACAATTAGTACAGATTCGCAGCAGTGATCAAATTGAATGTAACTGGAAGAACATTTTTCCCATGATTCTAGAGGAAAATTCTCTTCCTTCAAGGTTAATAATACTGACCTTGAAAGGATATTGTATCTTCCAATTTCTCATTGTGGCATCCATAATAACCAATAATAAGTAGAAGAAAAAAAACAGGGCAAAATAATACAAGACAATATATGAATATAACGCAAATCCAATCAACTAACTTAATAAAGCAAAAGGTTAAAAGAGTAGGAATAGTATTCACATGCAAAAGGGATACAGTCAAGTGGTTATAGTGTTCTGATTTAGACATACAGTTAACGAGAAAATACAAAGTACTATATAACAAACAGTCTGGTGAAAAGACATTTCTACCTATATTTCTGGTACATTTTCTTCTTTCACAGACAAAAAAATCTCAAATGGTGTTAATTCCCTGCTCAGTTTATTTTGATAGAGGATATTTGAATTATACACTCATTTTTTCCCCCAACGGAAGTAGATATGTTCGCTTATCATCTGGTTCAAACCTCTCCCCAGTTTTGTGAACATGAGTAGAGGTGTCTTTCCTACATAGCCCTAAGAATTTCACTTCTTGCCTTTTCTTAGATTAATACAACACCACACAGTTACCCTCTACATTGAGTGGCTCTTGGGCCTTGTATTAGGTGAACATTATGTAGTAGTAATAGGTATTGTGACAAAAGAAATGATTTAACCTGGAGATCGAAACGAGCACGGACATATCTTGTGTGCAAAGTGCTGAAAAGAAAATATGGCCACCCTTGGGGTGCAGTTTATGAGTTCTTGCCTCGTCTCTACAAGACGGGATTTGCACATATGCAAATTCTGGCCTGCTTGAGGAGACATAAAAAGCGAGATGCTAAGAGTGACAGGGGCGTGTTTTTTTGGAGCGGATTACATTTGCTAGTCTGATGAGTGGATTGACAGGAAAAAGAAGGTGAAGGAGACGCGACTGACTATGTCAACTGAAAAGTGCCCAGTGTGGTGGCGAAGAAACAGAGCCCCGGAATCTATTTCCTTGAGGTGAGTGAGGAAGAAGAAGAGTCGGTCTGTCAGCGAATGTCACACTTGATTTTTTTTTTTTTTTTTTTTTTTTTTTTACCCACCTCATTTACATTAACATTTAACATTACAGTATTTTTTAAAAATTCAAACATGGTGCCGTTCATCGAAAGTTTGTACAGCTCTGCCAGCCAAGCATACACAAATGTGGCGCTAACAGATGTTAAAAGTGGAAGTGTTGCGCCTACTACTTATTTTCAGATAAATACATCCCTACAAAGTGGATAGGCTTTTTAAAAAGAAGTGTGATATTGAAAAATCCGATTCTGGAAGTGAGCAAAACATAATTGCAAGTAAGAAAGCAAAGCTGTGGGTTACTCACAAATACAATGAAAGTTATTTAAGCTTTGGTTTTACTTAGAATGGAAGTGAAGATAAGCTTTTGCTGCTATGTTTAGTATGTGGATGTAAAAAGCATTGTTTCCTAGTAAATTGAGTAAACATTTAAAAACCAAACACTCTCACTTACAAAATAAATCTACAAGTTATTTCAAGAGATTGTCCAAACAGCAAACAAAAGATGCAAATTCTTTTCAAAGAATAATGACTGTTTCTGAGAAAATCTCAAATCGCTTCTTATCAAATCTCGGAACTGATAGCACAAAATAGGAAAGCCCATAATTTAGGTGTCTCACTTATTTTGCCTGCATGTAAAAAAGATTATCATGGCAATGCTGGGAAATGAAGCAGAAATGAAAATAAGCAAGATTCTTCTGTCTGACGATACAGTTCACAGTTCTATTCTAGAAATGTCTTCTGATAGTGAGAGAAATGTATGCAGTAACAAACTTCAGTATTCAAATTTTGCATTGCAAATTGATAAGTCAACAGACATTACTGGCAAGGCACAACTATCAGCATTCATTCGTTTTATTAATGAAGACCAAATAATAAATCAATTTCCTTTTTGCAAAGAATTAAGTGTGACTACAAAAGGGGAGGATGTTTTTAACATTCTGAATATCTTGATAAATAGCAATTATCATAGAAGCTGTGTGTAGGCATTTGTACAGATGGGGACCCTTCCATGGTAGGTTGTATGAAGGGTGTTACATCTTTTGTAAAATGTTGTGAGAATGTTATTGTAATGCACTGCTTTCTTTATAGGGAGGCCTTGATGGCAAAAACATTGGGAGAAAAATTACGAGATCAAGTGGTTCAGATGGTAACTTTTATCAAAACAATCATGTTTATTCGAACAACACTATATCAAAATAGATTCTCAACACAGTTGCTTTTACACACTGAGATGAGGTGGCTGTCAAGGGAGAAAGTACTTACTCGTGTACAAGAGTTACAACAAGAATTTATTGCGTTTTTTGAAGAGATGAAACAATTACATTATTGTGACCTCCTACGGTGTGAATTTTGGATTGTCAGGTTACAGTATTTGGCTGATATATTTCAGCAGCTCAATATTCTAAATACTAGCATGCAAGGGAAAGAAAATATTCTCACATCAACTGGCAAAATGAAAGTGTTTTAGAGAAAACTACAGATGTGAAAAAAGAAAAGCTGTTGAAATACTTCCAATAATTGTTGAACATTTAACAAGTTTGGAGGAAAAACTGAGTTCTTATTTTCCATCACTTAACGCTCAACAATATGACTGAATCAGAAACCTATTCATGGAAACTTCAAGTGATTTTGGTTTAACATTAACTGAAGAAGAACTGGCAGCTATATCCACTGATAGTAGGTTGATGATTAAACATAATGAATTGTTTCTTGAAGCTTCTGGATTTCTATAAAAGAAGAATACATGTCAATATCTAAAAAAGCTCTGACCATTTTACTACAGTTTGCAACATCATATTTATATGAATTAGGCTTTTCTACTCTCACCACAATTAAGTTCAAAAAGAGAGGAACTTTTCAATGTATTGACGAGGAAATGAGCCTATCAAATATAAGCCCAAACATTGAAGAAATCACTAAGACTAATCAGGCTCATGTTTCTCATAAACAGAAGAATGAATAAACTTAAGAAGGTATGCTTCATTTTATATTTTTTATTGCATTATTTCTTTTCTGCAATATTTGACTTCATTATAACATACTTTTCCGAAATTTGTATATAGTACACCTACAATTATTGGTAGGATTTCAAGTGTGCCCCAACTTCAAAAAGTTTGAGATCCACTGTTCTACTGGATGCTTCCCCAATCACTACAATCTTCACCTATTCAAATCTAGTGTCAACTGTTATCTTCTGCATATGTCCACATAAACTGTGCATCTTACCCTGTAAACCTCTATCTTGAGAAAAAGAAAAGGGATTTTTTTTTATATAACTGTAAAAAAAATTGGACAAACAACCCAAACCAAAATTAAAAAGTATACATGTGATATTGAAAAGGATAATGCCCTGTTTTTTTGCAAATATTTTAAAACAGAGAGTATTGATTTTTTTACATTTATTGTGGAAAAAGCAACCATTTTGGTTGTACCTATAAAATGCAAACAAATAATTTCAAAATCCCTTAAAAATGCAATATTTGTGAGAGAGTAATGTTTCTAATTTAGTAAATTTAAGTACTAATTAAATGGATTTTGTAAATGTAATGATTACTTTTTTCTTTCTAAAACAATATAAATTGATAGCAAGTTTAGAGAGCATTAGTTATAAATATCTCGTTCAACCCTTGTCTTCAAAATCATGTGAAAAAAAATTGAAAGAAATACGGAATACCAACAGTGCAATAATTAAGACATTTATATTTATGATTAAAATAAATTATTTTTAACCTCATATAACCAATAGTTTAAGAATGTATTCTTTTTTTTATTCTATACTTTTTAAAGAAACTTAGTAGAATAAGCAATTTTATTTTTATATTGCAGAATATTTTGTTTTTAGTTAAATGATACTTTTGAATTTAATACACTAGTTTTATTTTATTATTTTCTTACCTGTTTAAAATCATACCATATTTAATAGTCCCTAATTATTTTAATTGCATTCTGAATTTAAGAGTTATTGAATTATTATATTCTTCCGATAGGGCAACGTAGTCACAATCAAAGGTGGTAATTCAAAATTTTTTCCCTTTTAAACATCCATATAAAAAATAATCTAACAGCTGCATTGCTAAAATGAAAAATATTAAAATTTGTTCAGAAAAGGTCCAAAAATGGCATTAAACTCTTTTTTGATTCTGCAAATGTCTTTATTTAATAAAAAGAAATCTTTTTAAAAACAGCAGTCTGAAAGAAAATAGTGTTTTATTAAATGCAAGCACCAACTGTCCATAAAATGCATTATTCAAATTTGATTAACTTACTTTTGGTAAGATTCAGGACAAATTTTCCCTATGTTCACATTTGATATCACATAACCTTTTTTGACTCAAATAACATCTTTAGGTATTTTCCTTTATATAACTGAGAGATTTTTGGAAAGTCCAAGATGTACACACAAGATATTGAAAAGTTTTGGTGAAACAGACACCCCACAAATATTTCCACAAAGTTTTCAAATAAAATAAATTATTCTGTATATAATTCATTCATTAATAAATATGATACATCTGGTCATTTTTTTATTTAATCGTTTAATTCCAAACAAGGTGATAATGCTACTAGGATGCATGGAGTGAATGATTGGTTGGTTGTTTTTGTCTAGAGACATATCAACACCTCTATGGAATAAATATGACTCATCTTCGTTTTCTTTTTTTTTAATCATTTCACCCCAAACAAGGTCATAATGCTACTAGGATGCAGGGAGTGAATGATTAGTTGGTTGTTTTTGTTTAGAGGCATATCAACACCTCTATGGAATAAATATGACTCATCTTCGTTTTCTTTTTTTTTAATCATTTCACCCCAAACAAGGTGATAATGCTACTAGGATGCATGGAGTGAATGATTAGTTGGTTGTTTTTGTTTAGAAGCATATCAGTCTCTATCAGTTATTTAATGCCAAAATCAAAATATCTTGTATGCAATTTTATATCTATTTTTTTTTTCCAGGTAATAATAGTTTTAGTTATACAAGTCTTTCTAATTAACCGATAGCTGTGGGGAGAAGTGGTGAATTCTTACCAAAAGACATCTGTCTGAAGTCCAAAAAACCTCATGTGGTTCTGGTGTGAGGAGCCAGGTCATCTGTTGTGGAATTGTTCAGGAAAATGTGAATTCAGCACAGGACATGTGCAGAAGAGAGGGGTTGCGCTGGTGGATTCTGAGTGTTCTCGGACAATTGTCAGCAGAATGGTGTGTCGAACATGGAAAAAGAAGTACATTGAAGTGATGACTCTTAGTAGAGAAACATGCATCAGTGATGTCAGGCAGATAGATCTTCAGGGTGGACTGAGGAACTACAGAAATAGAGGCTTTTGTAGCACAAGAGAACACTCTTTGATTCAATAATTGGTGTGTATACAATCAAGGCCCTGCATCGGATTTCTATTTCAAAGTTGTGCTTTGGAGTAACAGTTCACAGTTTCTCCTTACGCATTTTTCACTTGTGGATATCTCATTTTCACTTGTGGATATCTCATCTGGCTTAATGCTTTCCAGTAAACTTGATGATGATGGAAGGTAAAAAGGGTTCTCTCAGATGATTAGAAGAGAGTAGTTTCATTTTGGAGGTGTTTAAGTCAACAAGATACTATTGGTCCCATTTAACAACAGAAAGATGTGCTGGACACGGAAAGAGAAGTATGTTGAAGTGATGACTCTTAGTGGAGATACATGCATCAGTGGCATCAGAGATTTTCATTTCGATGGAGTAACTACAGAAATAGAGGCACAAGAGGACCTTCTTTGATTCAATGAACTGATCAGCATGGATGCAATCAAGAAGTGGGGGTTTCCATGTCAAAGTCATGCTTTGGACTGACAAGTAAGGATCCAGAGCAGCCAAAAGATGGGGGGCTTTGCTGCCTGGAGGAAGGATGGAGCTCTATGGTGCAAACATGGCAATACACCCCTGAAGTGGTCACCAGGAGAAAGGTCTATTTTGTGGCAGGCTTGTCAGACAAATTTCCAGTGTGTGCATGTTTGTAAGTAGCAATTGGCATCATCAAGCAAAGAGCAAAGATGGTAATGAAAGGTTGGAATAATCAGACAAACAAAGTCCCACTAAAAAGAATGCTAACAGAGACAAGTACACAAGTGAAACAGGCCGATCTGTGCAAAGGTAAATTGTGTGTAGATAGTAAAAAATTTACCATGTGGGTTGATGCAAGTTCTTTAGCGACCAGAAACTGGTGGGTCCATTGTCAAGGATGTGTGTTAATTGAGGGGAGAGCAAGACACACAACATATTAACCTCATAGAATTAGATGTAGTTATTAGAGGAGTCAACCCAGCCATATAATGGGAGACAAAGACCATATACCTAAAAATAGACCCGATATGCATGCATAAATGGCTTATGGATATGTTGGTTGGCAAAACTCAGGTGAGCACCAAAGCTGCAGGTGATACAGTAGTCCACCACTATTAGGCAAACCAGTTTACTGCAGTACCCAGTGTACCGTGGGTGGGTGGTGGACCCCAAGATTTTGCTCTCTCACCCTCAATATCACTTACTTTTTAGAAATTCCACCCTATTTTACCAATTTCTGGGCCATCTTCTTCATGTCAAACAGCGATCATCAGATGGGTCCTAATTTGTTTTAATAATTACACCCCATTTTTCACACGTTTTACCTTGATTCTGATGACCAAACAGCCCAGATTTTGCAACATTTTAACACCTCAGCTGTTTCACACCTAATCCAATTGTATTCGTAATAGTTACACAGAATTACTTTATATTTCTTTTGAGTACATTTAAAATTTATTGTATAAAAAATCTGCTGTAAAACACTAAAATAAGTTGAAATTTGGAGTAATTTGCTTTTTAAGCTCCATGCTAAGTATCTAACAAAAATTTCTTGGATAGTTATATTTACGTGTAAATTTACATGCTTAATTAAAAAATAACAAAGAAATTTTGATAAAATCTACCTTTTTGGAGTCATTGACAATAAAAATTCTGACTAATTCGTGTCACGGCAGTCATTACTGGCATTGTTTGCATATATTTACTGTGGAATAGACATACACTTGTCTCGATTTTTGCACATGCACTGATGCAAACAGCACCAATAATGGCTGCTGTGCCGTAGCCAACAACAATATGAATGAGTCCAAATTTTTATTGTTGATAACTCCAAAACAGTAGCTTTTATAAAAATTTGTATTATTTTTTTAATTAGGCATGTAAATTTAGATAAAAAATTTTTATTAGATACTTAGCACAGGCTTAAAAAGCAAATTACCCTAAATTTCTTATGGAGTCATTGGCATAAATTAGTATAATTTTTTGAGCCATTATCTATGGCAAAATAGGGCTCAAAAATCAGGTAGGTGTTCAACCTCCTATTATCATCCACAACCCCACAGCTACCACGATTCACTTGCAGTATGCTGATCAGAAAAAAAAGCTACAAACCTTCTTAGGATTAGTCAAGGCGTTTGCTTCATCGGTGGAAGTTACCCTTGTCAGAATCGAAACAAGGCAGAGGTGATTGCCAGAGTCCCATGAAGGTGGCTTGACCCTCAGACTGCGAATATTCATGGTTCACCATTTGGCAATCCTTAGCACAAGAAGATTCTGCTGCTGTAATCCAGTGTCTCATGGCAATCTTTCTTGAAAGCGTCCCACCCAAAGCAACCCTGACAGACAATGACACAGCATTCAACAGCAGGAATTTCAGGATATTTGCCAAAGATTGGGGCATATACCTACGATTCCAATGTACATATGATTTATCTGGAGATGGCATTGCTGAACATTCACACAGAACCCTAAAGACTTTATGTATTTAAGCATAGTACTAGATTGGCAGCACAATCTCCTCATTTTAAGATTGAAATGGTTAGATGTAACCGTAAGTACTATGCTAAAAGTTTTTTACTTGTGGATCTCTCGTGCTTTCCAGTTGATGATGATAGAAGGCAAAAAGAGTTCTCTCGGATGATTAGAAGAGAGTAGTTTCATTTTGGAGGTGTTTAAGTTAACAAGATAGTATTGGTTCCATTTAACAACAGAATGGAGGTCATTTTTAGATCAGCTGCCAATTTTATCTTACTGAACCAGTAAATCTTATGGTTACATCTTGTAATTTCAACAGTAAAATAAGATCTCGTACTGTGCTTAAATTCATAAAGTCAAGTGATCAAATAGAAAAGCTCATCAGAACAATTGCAGTGAATAATAACTATAGAAAAAGCAATGGGAATCTAGGTTATGCTGGCAAGAAAGTGATTGAAGCCAGGACTGATGAAATAACAGCTTCTGATTTTGCCAAGAGTCTAGATGCATAGCAGAAACACCAGGCCAGATGTGGAAACAATATTCCATGCACAGATGAATGGTAGATTTGTAAATGTGTTAAGATTAACTCTGGAAAGGAAAAATTGTCTAGCATGACAGTGAACCAAGTTCCTCAGCAGCAATAAAGGATATGTATTTATATGAGTAATATTATAGAAACTATCTCACTTGTTAGCTATTCAGCAGTAGAAAAAACAGAATTAATCTGCAGGGTATAACCAGAAGTCCCAGAATCCATAAAAATGTTGGAAGAGCTCTATTTGCCCTTTTTCATTTTCCCTTTCAGTGGCCTACCTTCAAGGCCTGCTTGAAGGGATGCACAAACCTTGCTGCAGAAGACAAGTAGCATTGCCCTGGCATCCTGACTTCATATTTCTAATTCCTTATAGAAATAGGTGGAGAAATCTACCTTTGAGATAATTATCTAAAGGAAAACCCACACACAATCCTGGCTGACGAAGACCTCCCATTCCACCTGTGGGAACAAACGGAGAAATCTCTCTCCACAAAACATCTACTCAAGAGCTTTGTTAACTAGGAAATCCCACCTATTTCACACAAAACACCACTATTTTGAACCCTCTTTTTTAACCACTAACAAAAGCTGTTAAACAATTATTTTGAGCTGTTGGTTCTCTTCATTCCACTCTCATTGCCGTGTAGACATACAAGCAACCAGGAAAATCACTACAATATATTATTTCAGTGTTAACTTATAAAATAAGTATATAAGATTGTAAAAAATAATATCAGTGGATACAGAGTTATGTCTTAGCTGCTGATAGCAGTAATCTTCCATCTGCCATACAAGTTGTCAACACATTAAATAGATATCATATGATTTCTCAGAAAAGGTATATGCACAAATCTATCAAGAATGTTTTTTTCATTTCTATGGGGTTTTCAAATGATTTCCAAACAAAAATTATTTACTGATTCAGAAACTAAATATGCACTAAGATAGGGTTTCTGTCCACTGTGTATTCACATGATGCACCAAAACTGATTTGTCTGAAAATACATATTAGCAAATATCACAAGAATATTTTTTCTCTCCAGTGTGTACACATAGATGACTTACCAAACATCACTTCCATGGAAATGAAAATCCAAAATATTCATAAAATTATAGTTTTTCTCCAGTGTGGGTATGCATATGATTGATTAAATCTGGCTTCTGTGAAAATGCAGATCCGCAAACTTCACAAGTATGAAGTTTCTCTCCAGTGTGTGTATGGTTATGTCTCATTAAATGTGACTTCTGTGTGAAGGCAGATCCACAAACATCACAAGAATAAGGTTTCTCACCAGTGTGTGTACGCATATGATTGACCAAATGTGGCTTCCGTGAAAATGCAGATCCGCAAACTTCACAAGAATAAGGTTTCTCTCCAGTGTGTGTATGCATATGTGCCATTAAATGAGACTTCTGTGAAAATGCAGATCCACAAACTTCACAAGAAAATGGTTTCTCTCCAGTGTGTGTCTGCAAATGTTTGACCATATTAGACTTGGATGAAAATGCAGATCCACAAACTTCACAAGAATAAGGTTTCTCTCCAGTGTGAGTACGCATATGATTGACCAAATCGGACTTCTGTGACAATTTAAATCCGCAAACTTCACAAGAATATGGTTTCTCTCCAGTGTGGGTACGTATATGTCTCACTAAAATTGCCATCTGTGAAAATGCAGATCCACAAACTTCACAAGAATATGGTTTCTCTCCAGTGTGTGTCTGCAAATGTTTGACCATATTTGACTTGTATGAAAATGCAGATCCACAAACATCACAAGAATAAGGTTTCTCTTTAGTGTGAGAACGCATATGATTGACCAAATGTGATTTCTGTGATAATTTAAATCCACAAACTTCACAAGAATATGGTTTCTCTCCAGTGTGTGTACGCATATGTCTCACTAAATGTGACTTCACCGAAAATGCAGATCCACAAACTTCACAAGAATATGGTTTCTCTCCAGTATGTGTACGCACATGTGTGACCATATTTGACATGTATGAAAAGGCAGATCCACAAACTTGACAAGAATATGGTTTCTTTGTAATCTGTGTTTCCATCTGGCTTATTATGTCCGACTCCAGAACAGTTTAGCAGATGTTACATGAATATAGCGTATTTTTCCTGTTTATTCATACATAACACTAAATATGTTTTTGTAGAAAGATAAACTGCACATTTCAAAGTACATCATTTCGTGCATGGTAAAATGTTTGTCTTTTGACAATGCAGACCCATGACTTCCACATGAACCCTGTAGCATATATGTTTTCATGGAAAGTGAAATGTCTTTTCCTTCTTTGAAATTCTCAATATTTCTGTGCAGCCAAAACGTCTGTGAAGAAAAAAGCATAAATGACATTAATAGGTGCAGTGAATAATATATGAAGCAAGTCTATATTATAAAAGATACACAGAATTATTATTATAATAATGCAGCAGTAGCAGCCACCTGTGAAAATCAAACATTCTGCAGTGAAACAAGATTGATTCACCATCACGTCATATCTTATGAAATGTATATAATTAAAATCAGAACATTGTCAATTCAGAAACAACTGAAATATGGATCTTGAAAAATATCTATTGATTTTTAAGTTATTTCAAACATCATCTTGGATAAACATCACTTGCAAAATGATCAAGTCCATAACCTTGCATCAAGTAGTGTGGGCTATATGCTACAGGCATCCCCCCAATAAAAAACAAACCATCATTTTAATCAGAGTCTAAGAGAAAATCCTTTTTGACGTCCCTCTATATGGGTTGGTATGCAGCAGCACAAACACAAGAGATGAAAGTTGATTTGGGAAAGCAACTGAAGTATTTATTAAACTAATAGTTAAGAAATGGATTATAAAACAAATAACGAAATAATTTTCATAATTGTACACTCAGATATTTTATGGAAAAACTGTTTTATTTGAATTGAGGAAATTATAAATAAGTGTATGAAAAATTTGATGAGAAGATTAATGCCAGCTTCAAAATATTTAATAACTTTACTTATTTTGATACAAAAGATAGAAAATCCACTTCTTGAGTCAGCAACATCACAAACACAATAGCTGATAGTTGATCTTCCCAATGAAAACAAATCATCATTTTGATCAGTGCCAAAGAGAAAATCCTTTACTAAGATAACATTCTTGGGCCTGTCAGCAACATCACAAACATGAGAGCTTGGAGTTGATCATCTTAATAAAAAAAAACAACATTTTCATCAATGCCTAGATCCTTTCCCTTCTTGAGCCGGTCAGGAACATCTCAAACATGACAGCTGATCTGCCCATTAAAAACAAACTGCCATTTTCATCAGTGCCAAGAAGATCTTTTATTAATGCCCCCTTCTATTTAAAACTATCATTTTCATTAAATTGAAGGGGAAAAAAAATCCATTGCAAAGCTCCCCTTCTTGTGCTTGTCAACATCAACACAAATACGAGAACTGGTAGTTAATCTGCCTCCAAAAAAACAAACCATGAATTTCATCAGTGCTAAGAAGAGAAGACCCTTAGCTAGGATCCCAATCTTGGACCTGTTATCAACAGTACAAATAAATTATGAGAGGGAAATGAAGAGATTACATCTCTAGATATAATCTGTCTATATTCACAATGTTTCAACTGCTGTATGCTTTGCCCTTTTTCAGGATCTGTCTATATTTCTGAGATGTGGTATTTTTGCTATGTACACTATTTACAATGTTTGAACTGCTGTCCTCATCTTTATTACCATATTCATGTAGTTTTGGGCCTTCCTCTGGTGATATAAGTTTGAACCAAACCCTATATTTAGTCCACAAGTATGCATTGATCTAATTCTACATGCCATGCATTTGGGTTACTTTTTGGATATCTCAGTATCAGTTAATTCCCTTTAATAATTCAACTCTAAAAGTTTCTTTTTATACATTCTGCTGTTCCTAGTTAGTGAACTCACAACTCTTTCGGTTAAGTCAATGCTTTTATCCATGGGGCAAATAACTGATACTATGATATCCAGAAAAGGCATGACATGAGGAATACTATAAAATGAGTACACATGATGAAAAAAATGTCCCAAACTTAATGAAATGAAAGTTTTAACAACAAAATCTATCATTAAGTTGAAGACCGAAGGATTTTTTAACTATTAGTATTAAAATTATGTCTTTTGGTTAAAATTTTTTTTCTGCATCAAAGGGGGACCATAAATTAGAATAGGAAATCTGATTATTTTTTTATGGTGAAATTCTTTTGAAGAGTGAAATTTTACCTTTGTGTTCATTCTTGAAAGATTTTAATTTCAATACATTTATAAAGTTTTAAATCTTTTTAAAATTCTGTATTAATTTGTATAAAAAAAATAACTGTATTTACTAATAAATTGAAAAGCTTAGTAAAATTCAGTGAGTACATTATTTTAAAATGAATTTTGAATTCTTTTGTGCCTGTATAAATGTGCTGATTTTTGTATATATGGGCATCCATACATGACATTATCAGAAAATAACATTTCATCAGCATGCATCTTCATAAATAAGACTATATAGCCAAAGTATCTAAAACTTACCTAGTCTGCAAGGAATTCTTACCCAATTCTCCACACAATCACAACAACCACTATATATATATATATATATATATATATATATCTGTCTGTGGATGACAATATATATATATATATATATATATATATATATGCCACCCTCCCTAACTCATTTAATGTAAATTCCAAGTAATTCTAGTTTGTATTGCTCCATGGTTATATTTGATATATGCACATGTAATTGAAGAATTGAAATCAATTTCTTTTTGAAAAACAGGAACCCCTCCTCAGTTACTGAAAATCTGCTCAGAATCATAAAATAAAAAATGCAATACAATTAAGATATTATTTAATTAGAAAAGCTTTTCATTGCTTTCATAAATAATAAATGTTATGAAATCTCTATTAAGAAAAAAATGTTTTATTTTTTTAAAATTTAACGAGTAATTTATAAAATTTTAAATCTTAAAATTCTGCAGTAAATTTCTACCAATTATTAGATACTGTTATTAAGTAAAATCTCAAATCATAAATGGAGAAATTTTGCTACAATATAGTGACCTGCATATTTAAAAATTCGAGAAATTTTGAATTTTATTATGTGTGTATAAACGTACCAATTTTTGTAAATACATGTGTCCAGATAGAACATTATCATAAAACAAGAGAAGTAACTATAGTAAATTTAAAGCTAAAGTACCTAAAAATAAATAAATCATTAGATTACAGAGAATATTTTCCTAAATTTTTAAGCTATTTAAAGATTATTTAAAAACAGGGGCTGACACCATTTGCTTCAATTATGTTTTGCAGATAAAGTCTCCATCAAAACAACTACTGTCAGGTTAAAAATGCATTTCTGCTATATTTTGAACTTAAAGTAAATAATTTTTTTGTTAAAAACCATATTAATTATACTTTAAATCAACTGATATTCCTCAAATAATGTTTCAGAAAAGTATATTTTATTTTTGGAAGATTTTTTAATAAAGATAATTACATTGCAATGATAGATGGTTAAAAATGTGGCACTAAACAGTGATTTTAACTCCCAGCAAAAAATGAAAAAATAAAAAGGAAAAACTCTTTCCAATCAAATTCAATCAGTTATGAAATGCAGCAATGTATTTTGCTTATTGAAAATTTAGTCTATTTGCTTGAAATTAAAACTAACATAAAAGCTTCAAGAAAGATTTTTCATTTTAAGCCTTAAGTTTTTATATAGGTTACCTAGTTAGCTTTCATGTTGGTTCAATATATAACATTTACAATGCTGACAAATATTACAGTTAAATCATAAACAGCAGATAATTGGCTATTTCTTATCAAGTTTGCAGAGCCTCTTGATAAACAACATTTTTAGTCTTTGGGATTGCCAACTCTTGAACATCCAACATAAAGTTGGCTATGGGAGAAAACTTGTTCTGCAAGGTTAAGGCCTACCACATCCAAGGACTGCTGTTGGTGGTGTAACAGAGCTGGTAATAGAAATTTTTCCACTGAAAAACATTAATTTAGAAATTCTTGCAAAAATGAAATAAGTGTCAGATTTTAGTGAAACTTTGAGAACAAATGAATGCAATTATTTTTTAAATCTTTGTTTTTTTAGAAAGTCATAGTAATTTTTTTTTACATCTGTTACTCCCCTCCACCACCACTTTACATAGTTTTATGAAAACTTGAAAATTTGTGATTATATAAGTTAAAAGCAGAGCACTTTGAAGAATATAAATTATCAATTTTTTTTTAGTAGATTTCAACCTCATATTACCCAAAATTCAGCTCTGAATTGTAAAATACAAAAATAAATAATATATAATTTATTGTTTTTCAGTGACATACCTACCGTAATTATTATCTTTTTAGACTCAATTTTAGAGACGGAAATAGTGCAGGTTTTGAACATATCTTCATTAAAAATGTACCTAAAAAAACTTTTGAAAGTATTTAATTTTTTAAAATTACTTTATAGTTAAATAAGCCGATTCAATTAAAATTCGAAAATACTGTCACTTCTGTCTGATAAATTTCCCTTACATTAGTTGTTGATACATTGACATAAATATCAATTCACACCTCCAAAAAACAATCACCATGGTTAGACATGCTTCTGTTATTTTCAACTAAATTTTTTCTGCTAAAAAACTAAGTAATGTTTTTTTTTCCAATTAAGTAAACTTTAATTTTTCTAATTTTCTTAAAATTAGTTTTGAAGAAAGTATAATTGAATTTTACAAGATTTTTAAAAGGAGAATTTCACTTTTGTTTACAAAGTTGTCAAAAATGGCCGATATGATCGACTTTATATCAATTTTGCTGACAAACGAAAACAATATCTCTTTATATCTCTGAGATGCGGTATTATCATTATTTACATCATTCAAACTGTTATCTTCATCTTCATTGCCATATTCACAACGTTTCAGCCATTGTACACTCAGGCCTTCTTCAGGTTATTGAAATTTCCACCCCAGTGGATGAAATAAAGGGTTCAGTTCAAAATTTCAATCACCTGAAGAAGGTCAGAGCATACAACGGCTGAAACATTGTAAATATGGCAATGAAGATGAGGATAACAGTCTGAATAATATAAATAATGCAAGTAAAAAAAAAGATTTTTTAACTAAAATTTTGGTCATGCTAGGAAGGATTAAAAAATGTAAAAAAAAAAAAGTAATCAAAAAATATTTTGGTCTTTCCTCTTAATAATATAAACATTTAGATGATAAAAAAATTGTTTATGAAGTTTGGGGCCTTTTTACATCAGGGTATGCGCTTTTTTAACGAAGTAGGGAAGATACCTATATTGGCTATATAAAATTATATATAAATTTTTAAACAAATACCAATGTCTTGGTTATTTCACTGCTGGTGTTCCATATCTTTTTGCATCTTTTTTAAATATGGGTCATGATTAAAGGATACATTTTGTTTTATTTTGACCTAAAGCCATGGTCTAACATGCATAAATAAATGTCATTCATCTTAATTAAGTTTTAAACAAGTAAACATTACTTTTACAAAATCCAGATAATTCATAAATTTACTAAATGAAGTTAAAACACACACGTGTTTCGCAAAACTAAATCTATATCTCAAAAGGACATTTACAAAACTGAATGCGGCTTTTAACTAATTTTATAATATTTTAACAACTTAAATGTAAAAATCTATTATAATTAAAGGAATAACAAATAATTGTCTTTAAAATTCAGTATTTAAGTTAAATACTTGACAGAAACTCAATCCACGTGACTTTTTTTTTTATTGCATGCGTGATACTTCCGGTTTGATTTACAGTAGGTACCTCCATGAGATCGCTAAAAAAAGAGTATAGTCTGATGAAAAGGACGCCAAACTTGATGAAAACAAAATTTTATCGTCTAATTGTTTATGTTACTATTAAGAGGAAAGAACAAACTAATTTTTAATTATTTTAAAAATTTTTTCTGACTATATTAGAACATTCTAACTTTTGATTGAAACCTTGTTTCTCATCATCACCAGAACTCTAGTAAATAACATGGCAAATTTTTTGTCCATTTTTTTTTTATGACAGACATTAATTTTGAAAATCTTGCAAAAATAGAATTAATTGTCAGATTTTAACGAAACTTTCAGAAACTATTCAGGAATGGTGGAAATTATTATAAATATGTTATTTTTTTAAAGTCAGTATAAAAATGTATTTTATATAATATATATATATATATATATATATATATATATATTACCCCCCCCCCAAATAATTTAATGAAAACTCTAAAAATTCAATGTCGAAGCACACAAGTCATTATATTAGTTAAAAACACAAGGCTTTGAGGAAAGTAAATCAGGTTTTGTTTTTTTAAAAATCCGACCTTGTCTACCTAAAATCAGCTCTGAATTATAAGATACAAAATGCAATAAAACAAAGATATTATTTAATTTTAAATGCTTTTAGTTGCTTTTATGAATATGCATAATATTGTCTGAAAGCCAAAAACTTTTCCGATGAAAAATTAATTTTTAAAACTAAAAGAATTGTTATTTCATAAATTATTTTTACATTAAAGTTGATAAATATTGTAAAATTAGTGAAAATGCTCAATCCTGTATATAATGGTTTTTTTTACGTACATGTATCTGTATAGATTATAAATTGCACAAGCTTTTTGCAATCAACGAATCAACAGTTACAAAAATCTGTTTCTTGGTTTTTGTGTCAATAAAAACAGTTATAATTCAAATGTACAGAAGCCCGGAAGAAACATGATACAATAAAAATATCATGTGACTTGATTTTGCGCTAAAATGTTGTTATTTTACTAGTTCCCGTGACACAAAGAGAAACAAGGCTTTTTTTCAATCAAAATTTAGAATGTTTTAAAAAGAAGAAAATTTAAAAAAAAATAATTAAAAAATACTTTGATCTTTCCTCTCAATTAGGTATGTCCAATTTAGGCCATTTTAGCGGTTTTTTTGTAGTTTTTTTTTTTTTTCAGTTGAAAGACACATTAATTTCGAAATTCTTGTAAAAATTAACTACTTGTTGGATTTTAATGAAAACTTCAGAACTTATTCAGAAATGAATGAACTTATTTTAGAAATGTTTGTCTCTTTGAAAGTCATGGTATAAATATTTTTTTTTATATCTGTTACCCCCCTCGAACTTAATTTTATAAAAACTCAAAAAAATTTTATTTGCAACCTGAATTTTTTTTTTAATTAAATGCACAAAACTCTGAAAAATCTAAATCATCGATGTTTTTGTTAAAAATATGTCCAAAATTGTCCAAACTTTTACCTCAATTGTAAAAATACAAAACCCAATAAAACTAATACAATATTTAATTAAGAAAGTTTTTAATGGCTTTTCTGAATAATATATACGAAGGTAATTATTATCTGAAAGAAAAGAAATTTTTTGATGAACAATGAATTTTTACATTAATTTTCTTCTTTTTTTTTCAATTTTAAATACACAATATGACAAAAGGTTGTTATATATTTATACATTAAGTTCTTTCTGCAACCTTATGGAAATGATATATTATGTTCTCTACTTTTTAAAGATCATAAATTTGAAAGCTTATTAAAATCTGAAAAGCTGATAATATTTTTAAAATAATTTTTAATATTCCAAAATTGTATTTAAAATTGTCTCCAACAAAAGTATGGATGCACACCTTGAAATAATGTCACGTGAGTAGTTTCTTTTGATAGAAGCAAGTTTTTTTTTTTACTTCAGAAATGGCTTTGATTCGTTCAGTAACAACAAAACAACGCTTGTCAAGTTTTCTGAATATCGTCGTATTATTTTCAATTTTTTTCTTTTTCTATTCAAATATAATCGAATAGTGGGATAAAAGAAAATATCGACTATTTACAATTACAAAAAAAAAAAAAAAAACGCCCTTGGAAGTCCACCCAAATTTTCAAGTTTGAAATCGAATGCATAAATTCATTGTACATTACTTTGGAATTATTATCCACACGACAAATTATCAATTAAAATGATTTTTGGAGTTTAAATTTTCTGGAGTTAGCTCGCTACTACTAAATACTTGTTGAGTCAAAACAAAACCAACATAGCATGTTAATTTTATTAATAAATAAAATAAAACTCATATTACTGCCATATCATAATTATTAATAAATAGAAACAAATCTGCCTTAATAAAAAGAAATAAAATCTCATTTCATTAAGTTAACCCGTTTCAATTAATGGTGTTTCATGTAATTTTTATATTCTCAGAAAAATATTTCATGACTGAAATAATAAACCTCAATTTAAAAAAATGTATTTTTTTTACTGTTTTATTTTTACTTGTAAAATTTGATTTTCTTTCATAATTTAAATGTTATTTTCAGTGCAGAATTCTTCCTCAAACGTAAGGTAAAAAAAAAAAAATTTGAAAGTGAATTTTTTAAAAAAAATCTACTAACCAGATTCACTTAAAATTAGAACGAATTATATCACTTCTGCGCTACCGTCCAATAAATTCCGGTGCCGTAAGTTGTGAATATATTGACGTACATCAATTAACGCCTGTCAAAATAGACCACCTCGGTTGGAAATATCTCTCTTAAAAAAATTTCTGCTAAATATGTAAGTAATGTTTCTTTCAAATTACATTAAGTATACTTTAATCATTCTAAATTTCCTAAGATAACAAAAGAAAAAGGTGTAATTGATTTTTCATGATTTTTAACTAACAAACTATGATCTTTCCGACAGAAATGTCGATAAGTTCGATTTTACGGAATTTTTTGACTCGAAAAAAAAAACAAGATTTTTTAATAAAATTTTTAACATTTATAGGAAGGATTAAAAAATCTGAAAAAGTTTCAGAAAATACTTTGGTCTTTCCTCTTTAATAACAACATAAATATTTAAACGTTAAAAATTGTTTTATCAATTTGGGGACCTTTTTTCGTCAAGGTATACCACTTTTTAGCGAAATATTGGACATAGCTACTCTCAATTATAACAAACATTAAGACGCTAAAATTTTGTTTTCATCAAGTTTGGTGTCTTTTTCATGATGCTATGCTCTGTTTTTTAGCGATCTCACGGAGGTAATGTAAGATTTTATTTTTAAAATGAGAAATAGTTTTTTTTTTCTATTGTTTTAATTAAATGATACTTTTGAGTTTAATAAATTTCTTTATTTTTTTTTAACTTGTATGAACATAGGGAAATTTATTAAACTCAAACAAAAAATGTATCATTTGATTAAAAAAAAAAAAAAAATCTATTATTTTAAAGAAACACAAAAATTTTAAAAATTATTTATTCCCCTAAATTACATAAAATCATATGTAATAAAAGATTTTCAAAATATTGGCTATAATGGTTTTTAAAAAAATAAATACCAATATCTTGATTATTTCACTGCTAGTGTTCCGTATATTTTGCGTCTTTTTTAATATCTTTTTTTTGTTTATACCGGGCATCAATTTTTCAGTAAAAACAGCACGAAATAGGAATTAAAAGTAAAAATAAGAAGATTTTAACATTTTGAAAGAAAATGTCAAAATGATAGATAAAAAAAAAAAATATTCAAATGGAAATTGAATAATGAAGATTAAAGAAATATTTCGTTTGTAGAAGAGAAGCATTGGATTTCGTTTCGGTTATTCATTCTGAATTGAAGCTAAAAGAAAAACAAATTCATTGAAGTATGACTCACAATAAATACAGAAATTAAAAATATTTAGTGAAACGGGAATGAAAAAGATGAAAACTTACTTTAAAATGTCGAAAGGATTTTTGTATTTTGCTATCGTGTTCATAACAAATGAATAAGAACGATAAGACAATGATGTAAGACAATATGTCTGAACAATGCGGAATCTTAATGTTATTTAGGAGGTAGGAGGTAGTGTTGATGGTGAGTGTTAGTAAGAGGTAATATTTATGGTGAGTATTAGTAAGAGGTAATGGTAGTACAACACAAAAGAGTCGGTCTCCTCTGGGCGAGACCACCGCCCACCGGTGATCTTGGCCAGGTGTAATTTTTCTGAACATTATACCATCACACCTTTATATTCCTTTGGTGAAATGGAAGTTCCACTTGAGCAGCTTCTTCTCACGAACCACGATGCATTGAGGAACTGACTCCCATAGATTGCTTTCCCGATCACTAACCTGTTCAAGTCTAGGGTTCTGTTATCTCCCACACATAGCCATAAAAAAACTGTGCCTCTTATCTGTAATACTCTACCTTGAGAATCCCTCGGACTTTGTACAGAGTGAAGATCATTGTAAAAAAAAATTTTTTTAAAGGATTTTTGAAAGTAATATAACACTAATAGTAAACACTGATTAATAGTTGGAACATAGCTATCTTTATTAATTCGTCGAAAAAAGACCAAAACTTGATGAAAAATATTTTTATCGTAAAACAGATAGCGTAATGAAAAATGCCACAAACTTAACAAAAATAAATTTTTTTCGTCAAAATGCTTATGTTATTATTAAGATGAAAGACCAAAGTATTTTTTAATTATTTTTAAAAAAATTTTAATATTTTCTAACACGTTCGAAATTTTGGTTAAAGTCTTCTTTTGTTTACGTCATCGCGATGTATGAGACAATAACATAGTTTTTTTTTGCGCTTTTTTTCCCGTTGAAAACACAATGATTTGAAAATTCTTGTAAAAAATCAAGTAATTGTCCGATTTTAATGAAATTTTCAGGACTTATTCACAAATGAATGAAATTATTTTTGAAATATTTTTTTTAGAAAATTTTGGTAAAAAAATTTTTTTTTTTAAATATGTTACCCCCCACTTACTTAATTTCATGAAATTTCGCCCAAAACCTTTCGGTTTCCTGAAAATTTTTTTTTTTTTTTTTAAAGAAGTCTTTGGAGATGATAAATCACATACTTTTTTTTTTCAAGATTGAGCTATCTGACTGAAAATTTGCTCTGAATTGGAAAATAATGAATCCAATAAAACTATGATATTACTTAATTAGGAAAGCTTTTAATTGCTTTTATAAATAAGTAATATTAAGGACATTATTGTATGAAGAAATAAAATTTTTCTGGTGAATAATTAAGTTTTACAAGAATTTTTTCATTTTTTAAAAAATTTTAATTAAGTCATTTATAATAGTTTAAAATCGTGAAAAGCTCTGTATTAGGCTGTTTCCTCGAGGTGATGTAGTAATTAAGTGGAAACAAAATTTACGATTCCAAAATTGCAAAGTTTAATAAGTTTAGTTGCACTATTTTATTTCTTAATTATTTTTTATGTTGTATTTTTTTACTTAATACGTTCATTATTTCCATGTATGGTAGACTGAAATTGCCATTATTATAAAAAGGCCACGTGATTTATTGTAATAAAGGTACAACACGTAGCCTTTTCATAACATTTCGCTTCTTAGTTGCTTTTCAACAGGTTGTATTTTCTGTTCCGCTCTAAAAGTCTAAAATTTAAAGTAAGTTTTTCTTTTTTCATTTACTATTTTACGAAATTTTTTGTGGGTCATACTCAAATAGAATAAGTTTTTAAAAAACTTTAAGGAACAAATATTTGTTATTCGTAATTTTTTCACGTCATTTTTTTTTAATGACAGTAAACAAAGAAATACATTTCATTTAATTTTGAAAATAATGTTTAATTAATTTAAGTTACTTTTAAACTTTATTTCCTGCATATTTGAAATTAGGTTTTTCATTTTCTGTTAATTTTGAATTTGAATAGTTTTCCTTTCCACTGTGTTTCCTGCATATTTGAAATTAGGTTTTTCATTTTCTGTTAATTTTGAATAGTTTTCTTATCTACAGTGTTCACAATTTTTCTGTAAATAGAAAAACATTTTTTAATTTAGTCAATGTTAATTAAAGTTTATTAACAATTACTGAATAAATATTTTATTTATTAAAACAAAAATTCTAAATCAAGGCGTTCATTTTCTTGCATACTTATGTTATTTTTAATTTTTTTAATTAATAGATGGAGAGGACAAAAAAGATACTGGAACCATATAGCAGCATTCAATGTGGACAACCCATTCTCTGCGGCCATATTTTTGAAAAAATTCTCAGAAAATATGGAACACTCAAAAACGTAGCAGAATGGGCCATGTTGGAGAATGCCATGAATGGTTTTCCACCAGTGTCCATCAATTCTGTAAGAAGACTTTGGGGTTTCTACAAAAATAGGAACAAAGGGACAAACTTTTCTGAATTCCCCCCAAAATGTGGAAAAGTTGTCACTCAGTCTGTTTCATCTTCTACTGCCTCTTCAACTGCCACTCCAGTTGCAACTACATCCACTTCAGATGCAAACCTATCTGATGCTGCCACAAGATTGTATCCAGCAAATTTGAATCTCTCTTCCTTCACAACCATTTCTGATGCAGCTGCGACCATTTCTGATGCATCCCTGTCTGCTGCTAGTCAAACCCTGTCTGCTGCATGTCAAAAACTGTCTAAAACTTCCAGTGACAAAAAAAAAGTTCAAAAAATAAAAATTTTGAAGAAACAATTGCAACAAAAAATGAAAAAATAATTTCACTTAAAAAAAAAATAAGATCACTGAAAAAAAAAAAAGAACATTCCAAAGAATTAAGCAGGGAAATCTATTATGACTGCATTTTATCAGGAGTGCATTCTTCTGCTATTTCAAAAACAGTGAATAATATTTTGAAGACATTGTCACTGGAAGATGAGATTTTTTAAAAAAGCTCAACTACAGTTTATAGGATGGTGGGAGAGCTTGGCTTCCTCTCAGATATGAAGATGTTCCGTGCAGTGGAAAATGCAGAAAACTGCACTTTAGTTTTCGATTCGACGACACAAGATGGACAGCACGTGAATTGTGTAGTATTAACCACGCCTACATCCTCTCATCTTGTGTCGTTGGAACGTCTTCCTGGGGTGGGGGGTCTGCCATGGACTACAAGCAGCATATTACCGACACCATCAACAAATTAGCTAAAGTGGGCTCACTCTCTACTGGCGAAAGTGTTGATGCTACTTTGAAAAAAATAATTTCAAAAATTAAATGCTGCTTAACGGACAGAGCTCCCGTCAACCATTCAACTGTTACACTACTGGAGAAGGAGTGGCAAGTTAAGCTTTTGGAGCTGTATTGCAATTTGCACCCACTGGAATCAATCACCAGAAAAACAAGGAAAGCCCTGAGGGATTGTGAGGCCTGTACATCATCTGTTGTGAGTGAGTGCCTAGCATGACGAATTATTGTGGGAATGAATTCTCTCAGATTTAGTAACAAAATAGGGACAATAAATGATATGAAAGCCTTCATTAAAAAACAAGGGCTTTCATTGTCCCAAATCACTAGATTTCGAGGGAATCGTCTGCATATAATTTTCCATCTGGGTGCAACTTACTTCCCTATTTTCGCACAGTGCAAGCAATTTGTCTCGGGGCTTCCGTCAACAAATGAAACAGTTTCCAGGTTGCAGATACTTTACACAGAAGAAGCCGCTATCATCGAGTTACAAGTGCTGGGAATCATAGGGAAGCTGTTTTCAGGGCCTTGGAGGAGTACCTTCTATACATATCTTTAAACTCAAAATGACCCCATCGACACAATGAACATCGTCAAAGGGGTCATTGACAAGCGAGGACCCAATATCTATTTTCAGCTGTGTGGAGGACTTCTTTGGAATTCCAATACCAAAGACAGTAAAAAACTCCCACTTGATTCCTCCCACAAATGAACTCATGTTTCAGCAAATGATGACTGCCTGTTTGAAAGGGATTATGGAGGTGTTAAACAGGCAATATCAGAAATCTTTCAACACTGTAGCGGCTTCATCTCCATCACTGTTGACATCTGTGAGGGAACACACCATGCTAGCGGAAAGCATCATCGGTGAATTTTGTGAAAGAAAGAAGCTTGCGCCTAATGCTTATGTTTCCAGCATAAGCGATGTCATCAAGGCCAAGCGGAATCAAGTAAGAAAATTCATCGATGATCTGGATGCTGAGCAATTAAAAAAATACCTCCAGATGGCAATGGCTTACAGCAAAAACTATATAGCACAAAAGAAAATGCAGCAGCAAATGGTGGATGAGCAAATTGCCAACAAGAACCGAGATAAGGCAGTCCAGGCTGAAAGGAGGAGGAGAGCTTCCATACAGAAGTCTTTGCATCAGTTGAAAGATGCACCCATAATGACTTTGCTGGAGAAGTACCATCAACCAGGAGTAGCTGAAGTCCTGCATGAAATACTCACTGGAAAGGTAGTTGGAAGGACAGTCAAACACATTTGGACAGTTGATGGTGTCAACTGTGAATATGTTGGCTACATCATTAGTTATGCAAATCCTTTTTATACGATTTCATATCTCAATGATGAAGCTGACTATTGTCAACTAGACAAATGTGAAATTGGCACTGACTATCTCATGCAGGGCTTGCATTTTGATCAGCCCGGCAATGATGATTGAAGAGGCAGCAGAAGAAAATAAACCCCCCCCCAAAAACGGCCCTTTTCAGGGCCACAAAATATTCCCGAAAGTCTTTTCCTTGTTACACATAGTAGCAATTTCTTTTCAGTAATGTTTATTGGGTTAATAAAAGTTTTAGTGTAGAATCCTCCGTATTTTTCCACTCAACCCGTTTAAAGGCGGAATTTTCCATAAGAGCTAGTTTCGACCAATCAACACCACACATTGCGAAACTCGGCTTATTATTGGTCGAGACGCCCCAGGATAAATTTCGGCGGGAACGCGCTGGGAGCCGATCTAATTTTCGCAGAGTAAATAAAAGGGCGAATCTTAGTCCGATTCACTAGTCAGCAATTCACTCTCAGAGAGATTTCTACAGAGATCCACGCGTGTCTACATCTTGACTTAAAGGACTTTTCGCGCGTCAACACCTGACTCAACCTTCAACCTCTTTCTCTCTCTCTCTCTGAAATCTTAGTACGTTTCTAAAAAAGTGTTATTCTACACTACCAAACAGAAATTATTACTAAAGCAAATATATATAAAAAAATACGGTCCAAGGTGAATAACTCTGACAAAACAAAAACATACAAAATTCAGCAAAAAAATCTCGCAACTACAATACTTTAAAATTTATCTCTCGATAAATTTTCCTCAAATTTTTATGTGAACACTTTTCCTAAACAAAGGAACATTCATGAACTTTGAGTTCATAAAATACTTCATTCAACTTTTGTTCAACAATTCAGTTATTTCAACTGAAACACAACTTTTTCCAAAAATTGTATTGTAATTTATTTGTACATAAATATTCAATGTTTGTTTCTAATTGAATTCACGACTACCTTTATTTCTTCGTTCAATAATGCCTTTGAGATTTATTCCTTTTGTATGTCTACGCTAAAATTGTTGTGATTAATATGAAGAACATGCTTTTCACGTTTATTACCACAAACCTAAAAACCCTTCTGATTACACACTAATTCATAGCAATCCCAACAAATTGGTAACCCCGACGTTTGTACAGGCAAAACCACCAACAAATTGATAACCACATTATTTCAAACAACAAAACCTCAGTCGACATGGCAGATCCTGTACAACCAATTGAAGCTGCACTCAGGATGGAACTCCCTTCCTATACCACGAATACACAAACGTGGTTCATACAACTCGACGCGATTTTCCAAACCAGACACGTGACGTCCCAGCAGTCGAAATACGCGTTTGTTGTGGAGAAACTTCCCGCTGAAATCGCTGCGGAAGTAGCGGATATTCTTATTAATCTCCCGCCCGAAAAGCCGTATGAGGTGCTTCGGCACGCAATCCTACAACGAACAGGTTGCTCCGAGGAACGAAAGATTAAGGATCTCCTTACGAATGTAACACTCGGGAACAGCAAACCCTCCCAACTTCTTCGTAAAATGATTACACTACTCGGTGACAACAGTATATCCGAAACTGTATTAAAACAAATGTGGCTGGAGAAATTGCCGCCCGATATAGTGCAAATTTTAGCAGTCCTAACTGAGGAGGTCGATGTCCACAAGCTGGCATCGATCGCGGACAAAATCGTGGACACTAGACCAGCGCGCCAAATTTCCTCTGTCGTGACAGATAACCCGACCCCGGATGTTAACCAGCAACTCCATTTTCTGACTACCGAACTAAGGAACCTGTCTTTACGCCTAGACAGAATTCAGAGCATTCCTGGACGGAGTCGCGATACTTCAGCTAACAGACACAATCCTGGTAGGCGACGATCAACGTCAAGACATACTCGTCACCGCCAGAGAAACTATTGCTGGTATCATGAAGTGTTTGGCGCCCGCGCAAGAAAGTGTCAGCCACCATGTGCGTACAAGAACGCGGGAAACTCCGAACCCGGCAGCCATTAAGGGCGTGTGCTGCTGGGCTAAATAACGGAAATCGCCTATTTTACGTTCTCGACAACAACAGCAGATTGAAGTTCTTGGTTGACACTGGCGCTCAGATCAGCGTTATACCGCTGAATTATTGTAAAAAATCGTCATTAACGCCCAGGCAAACTCAACTCAAGCTACAGGCTGCAAACGGCACATCCATCAGCACGTATGGCGAGCGTATTATGTCTCTAAGCATCGGCCTACGGAGAGAATATACATGGACCTTCACTATAGCCGATGTAGAGTTACCCATCATAGGAGCGGATTTCCTCGCACACTTCGACTTGTCCGTGGAGCTGTCATCTCGGACACTTACCGATATGCGCACGGATATGCGACGACGCGGATTTTTATCCAAGCTTTCCACGGTTGGACTGACTGCTCTGGTACCTAGTGCGAACGGTTGCGAGGATTTGCTTAAGCAGTACAAATCTCTTTTAGCACCGTTCACTCATACAGAACCCATAAAACACAACACAACACATACTATTAAAACGACTGGACCCCCAGTCCACGTGTCACCCCGTCGTCTACACCCAACTAAATTACGGGTGGCTAAGGAAGAATTCGAAAACATGCTCAAACTGGGCATAATAAGACCATCTTCCAGTCCGTATTCCACACCGTTACACATGGTCCCTAAGAACGAACCTGATGCCTGGCGACCGTGTGGAGATTACAGACTCCTAAACGCTCGGACTGTGCCAGACAAATACCCAATCCCTCATATTAAGGATTTTGCTTTGTCCCTTGAAGGCGCTACTGTCTTCACCAAGCTGGACTTAAGGAAGGCTTTTTATCAGATTCCTATCGAACCATCTGATATCCATAAAACAGCAATAACGACACCGTTCGGTTTGTACGAATTTACCCGAATGCCGTTCGGACTCCGTAATGCTGCGCAATCTTTTCAGCGTCTTATAGATGAAGTCCTCCGCGGATTACCTTATACTTATGCGTACATTGACGACGTACTGATAGCAAGTAAAACGCCCGAGGAACATCGTAACCATCTACAGTCGGTCTTTGAACGATTGCAACATTACGGACTAAAGTTAAACATTGATAAATGTTTATTCGCTGTCCCCGAATTAACTTTCCTTGGTCACGTCATTGATGAGAATGGCTTAGCTCCCCTGGACGAAAAGGTCAAGGCCATCAGTGAATTCCCACCACCGTCAACATTAAGACAGCTACGGCGATTCATTGGCATGATCAACTACTATCGCCGATTTATACGCGACTGTGCCATTGTACTTCTTCCACTGACGAATCTTCTTTCTAATCATAAGCGAAAAAACCCGAAGATTGTGTTATCTGCAGACGAGCTGGACTCTTTTCGTAAAGCAAAACAAGCTTTGCAGGATTGTACCAAACTTGTGTACACTACGTCCTCACCCGACGCGAAACTGACGCTAACTACCGATGCGTCGTCGGATACAGTTGGTGCCGTACTTCACCAGATAGTCGACGGTGTGGAAAGACCACTGTCATTTTTCTCTATTAAGCTAAATACGGCCCAACAGAAGTATAGTACCTTCAGCCGTGAACTGTTGGCAATTTATTTAGCCATCAGACACTACCGGCACATCCTGGAAGGTCGTGACTTTTCAATTTTTACAGACCATAAGCCACTTACATACGCTCTACATGCTAAGTCGGATAAACACAATCCGCGAGATATCCGCTACATGGATTACATATCACAATTCTCGTCGGATATACGCTACATTAGTGGAACTAGTAATACCGTGGCCGACACCTTGTCTCGTACAACTCTCAGCGCAGTGCAGAGTACAACACTGAACTTTGATAACTTAGCTGACGAGCAAGACAAGGACGAAACCCTGCAAGCTATCCACTCGGACACTTCCTTAAAAATTGAAAAAAGACCGCTCCCGTTTACAAACAGATCAGTTTATTGTGACATCAGCACGGGTAACCCGCGTCCGTACATTCCGCCAAATATGCGCCGTTTGATTTTTGAACATTTTCATACACAAGCACATCCTGGAGGCAAGGCGACGTTGCGGACCATATCGGACAGATTTATCTGGCCCGGTATGGCAGCTGATATTAAGCAGTGGTCCCGCACGTGTTTACGTTGCCAAGCAACCAAAGTTGGCAGACACACAAGGGCACCTACATCAACCTTTGCCGACCCAGACGGTCGTTTTACTCACTTGCATGCAGATTTGGTGGGCCCACTTGAAAATGTGAATGGATTCGAGTACATTTTGACCATAATCGACCGGTTTACTCGGTGGCCAGTCGCCATCCCACTGCAATCAACTACAGCTGAAACAGTGGCCAGTGCTATTTTTAATAACTGGATCACAAACTTCGGATGCCCTTCGGTAATCACTACCGATAGAGGTCCACAGTTTCAATCAGCCCTTTTCAACGAATTCACTGATCTATTGGGAATTAAACATATTTCCACTACAGCATATCACCCTTGTTCCAACGGCCTCGTAGAAAGATTCCATCGGCAGCTTAAGTATGCTATAACTGCTTCAACCAAAGGCCGAACTTGGGTTGATAAACTTCCCCTGATCATGCTGGCTTTGAGGAATACTGTCAAGCAGGACTTGAACTGTACCAGTGCTGACTTGGTTTTTGGGACTCCCCTAACCTTGCCAGGACAGATCTTCGGCCCTGTATCGGACAACCTACCTAGCAGCCAGTTTATCAGCGACCTTCGGCAGAAAATGTCTGAAACTGTTTATACGCCGACCAGAGCCTTTCACAGGCCATATTACATCCCAGCTGATCTGCATACAGCCAAGTTCGTATTTCTACGCCGAGATATGGTCCGTAAACCTTTAACACCCAACTACACTGGACCGCATCAGGTCATTTCTCGAGCGTCGAAATATTTTGTTCTAGATCTCGCCGGCAAGCGAACTACGGTCAGCATTGACCGGTTAAAACCAGCTTATATCAACAGTGACGACCAACCTGTGACCACTCAGCCAACACCTGTTTCTGAGACATCACATAAACACCCATCTTCTACGCCTGAACCCCAAATTAACCCACCTACACGGACCAGGTCCGGCAGGCGCGTTCATTGGCCAGCAAAGTACACCACCTTTTATACATATTAATGTCCAAACTACGTTGACCATTAATCTCGTGGGGCTATTTGTAGAATCCTCCGTATTTTTCCACTCAACCCGTTTAAAGGCGGAATTTTCCATAAGAGCTAGTTTCGACCAATCAACACCACACATTGCGAAACTCGGCTTATTATTGGTCGAGACGCCCCAGGATAAATTTCGGCGGGAACGCGCTGGGAGCCGATCTAATTTTCGCAGAGTAAATAAAAGGGCGAATCTTAGTCCGATTCACTAGTCAGCAATTCACTCTCAGAGAGATTTCTACAGAGATCCACGCGTGTCTACATCTTGACTTAAAGGACTTTTCGCGCGTCAACACCTGACTCAACCTTCAACCTCTTTCTCTCTCTCTCTCTGAAATCTTAGTACGTTTCTAAAAAAGTGTTATTCTACACTACCAAACAGAAATTATTACTAAAGCAAATATATATAAAAAAATACGGTCCAAGGTGAATAACTCTGACAAAACAAAAACATACAAAATTCAGCAAAAAAATCTCGCAACTACAATACTTTAAAATTTATCTCTCGATAAATTTTCCTCAAATTTTTATGTGAACACTTTTCCTAAACAAAGGAACATTCATGAACTTTGAGTTCATAAAATACTTCATTCAACTTTTGTTCAACAATTCAGTTATTTCAACTGAAACACAACTTTTTCCAAAAATTGTATTGTAATTTATTTGTACATAAATATTCAATGTTTGTTTCTAATTGAATTCACGACTACCTTTATTTCTTCGTTCAATAATGCCTTTGAGATTTATTCCTTTTGTATGTCTACGCTAAAATTGTTGTGATTAATATGAAGAACATGCTTTTCACGTTTATTACCACAAACCTAAAAACCCTTCTGATTACACACTAATTCATAGCAATCCCAACATTAGTAATTATGTAATTAATAATAATATTTAAAGTAATAATAAAATTTAATAATAAAATAATTGTCATAAAAATAATTAGAAATAAAATGAAAAATATTTAAAAATATATAAATTAGGTAGGTATCTCTACTATTTCAGCATAAATTTAGATTTAATTAAAAGTTTAACGATTAAATTCATTATTTCCATTAAGTAAAAATTCTGGTGTATTTCAGATAGAAACTACATTTGATTGGAAAGTCACATTTAATTTTGATTTATTAAATAATAATTAAATTACCATTTCATAAATTATTAAGTTACTTCTATCATGGTATTTTATTCTAATTTTTTTTAATTATTTTTGCATCTTCGAAAGGTAAATAAAAGTCAATAAAAATTGCGGAAAATATGTTCATTTCTAACAATTACTAGGTAGCTAAAACCCCACCAAAAAGCGTTAACTCAAATTTCTAAAAATTATGTCATTTATGGTCATCCGTAGTAGCTGTCATCGCTTCGTCATTCAACAATCCATGAATCGTTGGGTCACATGAACACGACCGATCATTAATAATTGGTTGTATATTACTTTTTTTATGCTATAAATAAGTAATATTTCTTTCAAATCAGATTAATTTAACTTTAAATTTTCTAATTTTACTAAAGTAATGTGTCAGAATTTTTTTTAAATATTTTTAAAATCGATAAACTTGTGTTTGTTTACAAATTTCTTAAAATTAAGAAAATGGCCGCTTTTAAGAAAATTTAAGAATTTGAAATTAAATTTCACATTCCATTCCAATATAGTTTCTATCTGAAAAACACCAAAATTGTTTAGTTAATGGAAATAATAAATTTAACGATTAAACTTTCACTTAAAGTTAAAATGAAATCTTCAAGAATGTTTTTTCATTTTAAAAAAATCATTTTAAACTTAGTTATCGAAAATTTATGCCGAAATAGTGGAGTTGGCTTTTTACGATAAAACGCTTATGCTTTATTCAGAGGAAAGATCAAAGTATTTTTTGTTTATTTCATTTCGGGGGTTCAAAGATTAATGTTGGAACTTTTAGCGTCTTTTTTGGCATTAAAACACGGTATTTAGGAGATTCTTGCAAAAAATCAAATAATTGTCGGATCTTAATTAAACTTTCAGAATTTATTCACAAATGAATGAAATTATTTTACACGTGTTTCTTTTTACAAAGTCATGGTAAAAAATATTTTTTACATCTGTTACCCCCCATACTTAAATTTATGAAAACTCGAGAAATTCAACATTGTAACTTTTACTGATTATATTAGTTAAAAGCAGAAGACTTTGAAGAATACAAATCATCGATTTTTTTGTAAAATCGAATCACACAGTTACCGAAAATCAGCTCTGAATTATAACATACAAAACCCAATAAAACTAAAACATTATTTAATTAGAAAAGCTTTTATGAATAATATATGTTAAGGACAATATTGTCTGAAGCCCAAAGTTGTTAAACATTTTAAAATTAAGTTTTAATCCGGAACTAGAACATGCTAAGAGTCATTGTGTCAAGTCAACAAGGGTCTGACCATCACTGACACAGATCCTTTTCAAATTTGGTAAACTTATAGAGCTTCATGATAGAAATTGAATGCTATTTTACATCTCTAGGTCAAAGGGTTCCTGAGATATGATCCTTGCCAAAAAGGTGAATTTTGGAAAATAGTCACAAAATTTAAATATCAATATCTCAGTTGTTTTGTCATCTACAAAGCTAAATTATACACATGTTTTTAAAGTACGTGGATAGATCTAAAAGAGTGACCTAAAATTATATTTATAGATTGAGTGGCCATGGTTAAATGTAAATAAATGGCAGAACTGCCCAACACACAGAATTGACAAAGTTTGCAAAAAACAATGACAAGTAAAAAGAACAGAACAAAAAAATATATAAAGCAAGCAAACAATATATGCAAGGTATATTAACATTAATTAGGCAAAGCAACAGTAATTTGGCAAAAAGTTCACAAACTAAGTATTGGGGTTGACACACAAGAGCAAATTCGGATAAGCAAACGTAGACTTCAAGACAAGATAGACCAGGACTGAGTCAAATGAAACCAAGAACCGGTCTATTTCATTGGCTAGGAAGAACTCCCAGTATGCATTTATGTACTTCTGTCTATGAATTGCGATGGGGAAAGTATTTTGCAGTCATTCCAATACAGATTGCTTTTCTTTCTTGGAATAGCCCATTTTTTTTTTAGTGAAGCCTTGTTTCCGTGAGTTCAATCTTTGTCTACGTTTGTGATCGTATTTTTGTTATGTATTGTAATGTTTTGTGTGTTGTTTTTTTTTTGTTTTTTTTTTAATTTTTCGTATTTGTGTGCTGTGGCGAGACCACAACCACAATGGCCGAGTCTCCCCAGCCAGTCCCATTGTGTCGTCTCCAACTCCAGCTGTTTGGAATTCAAATAGGCCCCAAAAAGATGCGGCCTGTTATGACCTGATGAAGGAGGAGTACCGGGATTTTATCAATGGAAATGAGTTGCTCGCTATTCCGGAGGCTTTAAACGCGGTAACAAGGACCACATCCTTGCTGATTGAAAACCCGTAAACTGGTCGGCGTCAGAGGACTGAAATGTCTCAAGATAGTTCCGAAAATTTTGGCAAAGCGCTCAAATGCTATGTGGGACATACTACTGGCATCAGAGGAAGAAGCAAAGCAGGGAACGTAGTAATGACGAAGGTACTACGGTTTCAGATTGAGTATATGGGCACTCGCAGGACGAGAATTACGATACACGGGGTGGGCTTGGACATTACCGAGGAACATGGTGTTCAGGGGCAAAAGATTTTTTTGTAGTAGAGTGCAGAAGACCCTACTGTTATTCGTGTGGCGCGTCGGTCACTTGGCAAAAATGGGTCCTGGCCGAAGTCCGATGTCTCAGCCAGCTATATCCAAGGAGGCGGTGGTGGATGATAAGTCCGGCAAGGTTTCAGATGGTCCCAATGAATGAAGGGAAGTGGTAAAAAAGGGTCTAACTTTGTTGCACCCCCCCTCTCTCTCTCTCTCTCTCTCTCTCTCTCTCCCCAGAGGGGTGTCTCGCAGCAGCAGAAGGAGCGACCGCAAAAGCAGCTGGAGGAGGACAAAACACAGCACCACCAGCAGCAGCGTCAGCAACAGCGTCGGTAGCTCAAGGATCAGCAACAGCTGTAGGAGCTGTCTCAGCAGCATTACCAGCAACAGCAAACGGGGGGTTGCCGCAGTTGAACCTTTAAATGGAAGCGGGGTGGGGTGGGGGTGCTGCCATCTCGGTCATCCTCATTGAAAAGGGTGAGAGACGAGGAAGAAGAGGAAAAGGAGAAAGTTACCAAGAAGGATAAGAAGTCTGGTAGAAGTAGGGCGGAGGGAGAAAGTTGTGGACAAAACCAAAACTCAATCAGCCCCTGTTTTCCTAGAAAAAACAAACAATGCACAAGACAAGGAGCCTCTCCTCTTCCTCGTCTAGGTCTCTGACTTCTCCTTTTCCCTCGCCCAACCCATCCACCAAAAAAAAAAAAGAAATCATTCCCAAAGAAAAAAAAAAATTGTGTTATAGACAAGCAGACCCTCGAGAAAGACCTGTCTGTACAAAGAAGGTCCTTTTGAGGCCCCTCTTTAAGTGTTGATAGGAAGTCCACGGAGGACCCTTGGAACCTTCATCAAGCCTCCGTAGTTATTTTACGCTAATCCGAAGGGAAGCAATTTAAAATATGGCAGATGTCAAAGACGCCTTTCCGAACATTAGGGTGGCCCAAATAGGGTCTTTTGACCTTAAAAAATTATCTCAATTATGTGCTGGGAGGGTCCCCTCACTATATAGGCCAATATAAGTTAACATTCCCGATGGACGTCGGCGGTATTGTCAGAGATGGACAGATTACGTCAGAGATGGGTACGGTGGGCCGAGGACAATTCGTCGAGGTCCTGCCAGCCGCAGATTTCCGGCCAGTCTGCGTTTAAGAAATTCATGCTTAAATTATGTCTATCAAGTAGCCAGCTTGAATGTGAGGGGCGTGAGAGATTGGAGCAGGGCTGTCCGCCTGCTTCGTGATCTCTTGTCCTTCGGTGAGGATGTGGTTATAATTCAGGAGACACTTTGTTTGCTTGTGTGCTGTCTAACGACTTTATTGTTTACTCAGCATACGGAGACCAGCTGCCTAGAGGTGTTTCCTCGTTAGTTAAACATTTCCTGTGTGCAAGAGTGGACCTTGTCCATGTCGACGCTGGGCGGGGGCCGGTTGATCGTGGCTGATATTGCCGTAAGCAATAGTTGGTTTCGGGCCGTTGCGGTTTATGCCCCCAATGATCGGACGGAGCGTGTCGCCTTATTCCGTCGGTTAGGGTTCTTCCTGGTGGATTCGTCGCACTTAATCTTAATGGGGGACTGGAATGCCATTCTGGACCCCAAGATAGAAAGAGGCGGGGAGCTAGTGGGAGGTTATTGAGCGATCGTAGCCTGGTTGAGCTGATCGATGAGTTTAGGCTCATTGATAGATACCGAGTCGATCATCCGCGGCGGGAGATATGGGCGTGGACATTTGTGGCCGTCTCTCCGGTAGCCAATCACCAGGACAGAAAGTTAGTAAGAAGTGTCTGTCTAGATTTGCTAGATTGTCCCACATTCCACCGTTTACACTATTCGGACCACAGACTTGTCTGTGCGCGGATAGTGCTACGTACTAGACCTAGAATGGCTGGTCACTGAAAATTCAGTCTACTTTTACTGAACAGGCCGGCCATCTAACAACAGACGTATCCATTTTTGTATCGTACCGCAGCGACATTGAGGTGGTACAGAAGACGCTTGAGTGGTACGAAAAGGTGTCGGGGGCCAAAATTAACCGCAACAAGTCATTGCGGGTAGGTGCCTGGAATAGGGTCGCGCTTCCGATGCCCTTTAGCTGGACAGACGGACCCGTCCGCATTCTTGGAGTGTGGTTCAGGACCGGTCTCCAGCTGGAGAAAAATTGATTCGAGGTACAGTGAAGGGGCGACACGGTGATCCAGACACGGCTTCAACTGCAGTTGTTCGTTCAGGGTAGAGCGGAGGCGTGTGCCGCGCACGCCTTGCCTCTTATCCTTTATCGATTGGTTGTGCTTCCTCTCTGTAAAAAACAGGAAGAAGGCACTCAATCACTTGTTGTCCACCCTCTTGTGAGGTGATTGCAAGCATCTGGTGTGCGGAAAGACTGTTGCCCAACGTCCGTGTCATGGGTGAAACTGGGAATGCCGCACTTGTTAGCTTTCCTACGCGTTGACAGAGGACTCACTTCTGGGGCGAGGGGTGTTAGAAGCGCCTTCTTTATCCTTACCACCACTCCCCATCATTTCGTAGAAGATTATGGGTTTATAGGTTACAATAAAAATGTATACTATAACTGAACCCTTATTTCAATGATTCCCAACGTCGGGTGCATGCCCCACCGATGAGGGCCTGGTAATATTTTAGTGGGGCATGCATAGGATGTGCAGCCCTCGGTTTACTATGCCAAAAGAATAAAGGGGCAATTTGAGGATGAGTTACTAACAGTGAATTGTTTTCTAGTGAGACTGAGTGAGAGTGTTAACGTTAATGCGTGTTAATACATGCAGTAAGCATACATTAAAAATATTTTGTGTAATTGGCATACATGTAAGAATTAAATATTATAGGGGGGTGCCAGAATTTTGGGGGATTCAATTGCGTTGTTGGCGACAGTCATCACTCTCTTTGTTTGCATACGTTCGTTACGGAAAGCTAAGCTCAGAACGGATCTTTCTTGTCTTAATTACTGCGCACGAGAGCTATTTACGTAGGTAATTATCAAGGTTTAGTTTCTTTCTTTTCTAATATAATTGTAATATAAAAAATATTATAATATCTGTCTACATAGTAACTTTATGGAATAAGCATTAAAATAAAAATGGATTTTAATCTATTTTTTGTTGTTGTTGTTCTTTATTTAAAGATGTAAGGTAGAAATCAAACTCTGACTTCCTTTCTTCGTCCATGAAAAATTATTCTGTCAATTTCAATTGTCAGTATCATAACTACTGAATAAAACGTTTTTATAATAATATTGTTTGCTCGTTTTTTGTTTTTTTTTTAAATAAATTTATAAAGTTCAAAGATGAAATTCGAATCCTGGTTTCTTTTTTTTTATTCTTTAATTTATAATTTTAAAATTATTCTATACTTTTTCACTTTCTTCTGTTCCACTTGAAAGTGCTGTAAATTCATTTTTATTGCATTTTATGACATCATCTATATCACACTGCACTCTATTCAAACGAACATGTTCATCTTGGTTTCTATACTCACAATATTTTAATGATTTGTATCCTCCAAGCCTTTTCATCTATCTGTCGTACACAGTTAACATAGACTGTTCTTATGCCACTATCCGTGCTTTTTACACAACAAAAATGTCATCATTGTAACTTTACTACTACAGAATAATTAAAATTAAATAAAACATGCATACATGACAATCTTTTCGAGCTAAAGGTTTTTTTTAGCCATATGTTTATGGTGATTTCTATAAAGTTATGTCTCTGTTACATGATCAGTAAAATTTTAATAGTAGATTACAGGTAAATATATGAAATATTGGCAACAATTACCTGTCAAAGACTTTCTTCTGTAAACTAAAGTATTTGGAGAATCTACAATATTCTCATTCCCTCAAGATGTATTAAAAATGTTATACCCACAAAAATGAATAATAAAACAAGCTGAATCTAAAATTTCAAAAACCTAATATGTCCCCATACAGAGCAGACTGTAGTGACAGCCTTCAGTATTTTTTCCTGGGATATGACTACACTTATGATATGCAAAAATAGATGATATTTCCATAGACAAATTCCAGTGACAATGACAATGAAAATATATTTTAATGTAACTTTCAGAACTTATTAAGAAAAGAATAAAATTATTTTTGAATCACTGTGGTTGGGGTGATATCACCCTCGAAATAATAATAATGATGATGATAATAAAAGAGAATATGCTGAAAAACAAGAAAAAAGGCGTTTTCAAAAGAACCAAGATATTAAAAATGCTGTAAAGACTTTGAAATGTAAATGTTACAGAAAGTTAATTTAGAACACGAAATACAATCTTTTTGTAAGTGTACAAAGAATATCAGATTACTAATAGAAAATTACTGGGACAATGATAATTGGAACTTTTAGAAAAAGAAATGGATTTTGACACTTTAAGAATCGAAGTTAAAATAAAGGATGTTTTGATTTAGAATTTATTTTTGAAACCGGACTCTCTGTAGTTTACAAAGAGCGGCAGGGTGATTGCTAGTGAGGTGATAACAATAGAGTCTTGTTGTGGACCTTGGAAGCCAATCGGTGAAAAAGTAAACTGTTTACTCGGAGGAGTGAAATTATACTTTGGAAGTATGTCAGTACGCTCGCACTAGAAAAACAGATACGTCACCAGTTCTCTAAGAGGCGAGCCAACCAGAATAAAAAAGAGTTTCAGGTTCATCTGTCTTTGAGTGCAGTCGAACTGGGCGGAGTGACGTCAGAGATTGTAAAGAAAGCATCCGCTGCGTGCTGCTGAACGGGAGGCGAAGAGCGAATTACCGCCGCTAGCATCTAGGTACCGCTACTCTTGCTACTACGAATACTACAACTACTGGGATGGGGATACGCAGTTACAAATGGTTGCCGTGGCCAGGATTCGACCCAAGGGATACTCAGAGGACATTAAAGGAAAAGAAAGGAGTTGCAATTGACGCTGCGACCAAAGATTATACCCAAGAATTACCTAGAAAACATTAGAATCGAAAGATTATAGTAATCCGAAGTCCCGATAGTTACAGGAACAACAAAAGAGCAGCAGAAGCACACCCTAGGTAGGTTACTTTTTTGTTTCCCTCGATTATTTTTTTCTTCGCCCTATTGTGGTACACAAAAACAGCCAGTAAAGATCTAGTGTCACCCATGTCCTTCAAATTAACCTAATAATTGAGGAACACCACCAGAATAGATAAAATGAGTATCACTGGGTCAGACAGCACGGAGGGCGAAGCTACAGTCCCTGAAAATAACGGTGTCCTTTAGGAGTCTGTTGGGTGGGATGAAGTTACCCTCCTACCTTGGCAACACGGCTGGGTTTCATGATTGGTTGGTAGCTGTACAAAAGAAACAGCTGGTATATGGCTTCACAGACCGAGATATGGTGCTGTTGGCATATGAGGCAGCAGAGGGATCATTCTCAAAATTTATCGAGGGCTTATACAGAAAAATACCCAAATAACATGGGAAGAGCTGAAGGGAACCCTAATCGGACGATATGCTAGCGAGCAAACAGCCATAGAGGCGGTTCAAAAATTGTTTAGGATTAAAAAGGAAGTAGGGGAAACTCTAGAAGACCTTGAAGATAGGATGATGGGATTAGCGGGGTTAGCATTCCCGAATCCGGAAAGAAGAAAAAATGGGGCGATTCAGGCGTTGTTAGCGGACGTTTTCATGGACACCATCCGTGATGATGACGTGAGGGGTGACTTTTTAATGGGTGGGCTCTCTAGGCTGGTACAGGCCCTAGAGGTAGTTAAAAGTAGCGAGAGGATCTGGGGGAGGGTAAGAACTGGCAGAGACCAGGGAACCCAAAGACCCAGGGGTTGGAAAAGTACAGAGAAGGGCACCAAATTGTAACACCGTATCCTCACCCCACTGGACCCACGCACTCCACTAGACCGGCCGTTGGTCCGGTATGGTCCTGTCTTACATATTAGACACAAGTCTCCGGTTCCCAATGTCAGTTCGGAGCCACCTTGTGATTGTTTCGATCCTGGAGAGTGGTCATCAAATCGTAGATATCTGGAAGCTCCATCTTCGTCCACCTGCGAGTTCGTCGGGTGAGAATCGGGTTAACAGAAAAAAATAAACAACCAAGGCGATTCGATTTTGAAAGGACAAAAGTTTTTTTTTAATATATAAATGCAAAAGCACACATATAAAAAAATATTTCTTGTTGCACAAGGTTGAATGTTTATTGTATGTGAACAATAACCAAACAAACAAAATGCTTCGAATAATTTCGGTAAGGAGAGATGTGGCCTTCGTTTTAACCTTTTAGGTCTGTTCTTAGCACAACTACTACAACGTTCGATGTTCCCGTACTCAGTAGACGTAATAGTAGTTGTAGTATTCGTAGTAGCAAGAGTAGCGGTACCTAGATGTTAGCGGCGGTAATTTGCTCTTCGCCTCCCGTTCAGCAGCACGCAGCGGATGCTTTCTTTACAATCTCTGACGTCACTCCGCCCAGTTCGACTGCACTCAAAGACAGATGAACCTGCAACTCTTTTTTATTCTGGTTGGCTCGCCTCTTAGAGAACTGGTGACGTATCTGTTTTTCTAGTGCGAGCGTACTGACATACTTCCAAAGTATAATTTCACTCCTCCGAGTAAACAGTTTACTTTTTCACCGATTGGCTTCCAAGGTCCACAACAAGACTCTATTGTTATCACCTCGCTAGCAATCACCCTGCCGCTCTTTGTAAACTACAGAGTGTCCGGTTTCAAAAATAAATTCTAAATCAAAACATCCTTTATTTTAACTTCGATTCTTAAAGTGTCAAAATCCATTTCTTTTTCTAAAAGTTCCAATTATCATTGTCCCAGTAATTTTCTATTAGTAATCTGATATCCTTTGTACACTTTCAAAAAGATTGTATTTCGTGTTCTAAATTAACTTTCTGTAACTTTTACATCTTTCTGTAACTTTTACATCATTTTTAATATCTTGGTTCTTTTGAAAACGCCTTTTTTCTGTTTTTCAGCATATTCTCTTTTATTATCATCATCATTATTATTATTTCGAGGGTGATATCTCCCCCGCCCCACATTTCATTTTTAGAAAATCCAAGAATTTCGTTTTTAATCTATTCTATCCAACTCTTTTAATTATGAAATTACAAGAAATTCTTTTGCTGTATTGTATGTTTATATTTGTTATAAGTCCTTGCGGCATTTAAATCATCATATGTTTTGTTTCAATTATTTTTTAATGTCTTACTTTTATTATAAAACTGAGACGTTTATAATTTCTTTTATAAATAAAATAATGAACTATATTTTTTTTATCAATAATTAATTTTTACCAGAATTTAAAAATGAAAAATGTTAATATGTCCCCATAGAGAGCAGACTGTAGTGGCACTCTTCAGCATTTTTCCTGGAATAGAACAAGTCTTATGACATGTAAAAAAGTATTATATTTCCAAAGACAATTTCCAGTGTAAATGACAGAAAGGAAATTAAAAAAATATTTTAATGAATATTTCAGAACTTATTCAGAATAGAATTAAATTAATTTTTTGAATCTTTCAATTTTTTAGAAAATCTTACAATTTTTTTAATCCATTCTATCAAACACTTTTAATTATGGAATTAGAAGAAATTCTTTTCTATAATTAGAAAATATTTCAATTGCCTTTATGAATAAAATAATAGACACTATTTTTTTCAATTATTATTGCTTAAATGTCTTGGTTTTATTATAAAACTAGCTATCTCCACTTTTTCTCGAAAAAAAAAACTGCATGGCATGATCAAAAACGGTCCCAAACTCAATAAAAACAAAGTTTTGTCATAAAAATGTTTATGTTATTATTAAGAGGAAAGACCAAAGTATTAAAATTAAACGTTAAATCAGTCGTGCGTGACAATACTCAGCTAGACGAGTTACTTAATCTAATTTTTTTCTTTAGACAATAAATGGATTTATAAGAGATTTTTAAGTTTGTTGTTTACTTTTTTGATTGTCAGTCATCAAAAAAGCGAGGGTTTCTAACTAAATTGTTTATTTTCTTAAGACGGGCCTGCAGAAGTATTGAGGGATAATGACGAGGAAACACACGTATTTTAAATGAAACAAGATAAGGAATTTATTTACAAATTTATTTACACATTTGAAGTTATCAGTAGCTTGTTTCAGGAAAAGGAATCAAATATTTAAAGTTCGTAGTTTTGTTTGATGAATTGTCAAGAAGTGAAAATGTTCATATTAAATCATCGGACACAAAGTAATATTCCAAAATGTTTAAAACAAATTGAGAGAGTTCGTTTTTTACAAAAGGTTATACGGTTGTGTTCAACATAAATGAAAAGAAGGCACTTAGCTTTGGAGTTGAATAGAGTTCTTTGAAATTGCTCTGCTCTCATTAGAGGCTGATAATGTATCAGTGTGTAATTTGACACCGGCGTTATTCAGACGCGTGGAACTGTGGACTCTCTCTCTCTCTCTCCCTCCGCGCGCGCGCGCGCGCGTGTGTGTGTGTGTGTGTGTGTGTGCGTGTGTGCTTGTGCGCTTGTGCTTGTGCTTGATTCAACTTTCTCTGTCTATTTAATCAAAAAGCGATTTCACATCTCGATACTTTTTTGGCCAAGTTTCTAAGTCACTCCCTTATTGAAAATATTATAGAGATAAATGAATTGCCTCCATTTGTAGGGGTTGTTGTCACCGGCCCCTAGGTTGGAATGAAAGCAGCCTATCACGGTCTCTTTTTTCCTGGGCAACCGAGGAGTCAACACGGACTAATTTAACTCCGTAAAACTCAACCAGCAGCCACACGGTGTCCGAAAATGGAGCGGCCAAGAAACATAGGGACGAGGATGTCCCAACAATTGCAGCAAAGCATCCGAAAACTGAAATCCTCTTCAACCTGAAGACGAATATATTCCGATGTTGCAACAAAAATGAGAAGAACTGTTAACCGAACGAACTTTACTGCCACAAGTTAAGTCCTCGCAAAAAACAGTTTTTTGCAACGATTTTTTAAACCCAATTTTTCTTTCTTCCTCTTTCTGATATAAATCCTTTCTTTTTTCCACTCAAGTTTGGTGTTGTCCTGTTTTCTCTCGCCGTGTTGCGTCAATGCTCTTTTTACCCTTATTTTCTACAAAGGACAATTTATTGGTCACATAAATTCAAAGTAGGTATCACATGAAAATTTCAAACAGGTACTAGGTGTTTTATCTGATTGCATCTTCTTAATCTACATGATTAAAGAAACTTAGCAGTTTTTATTTCATCAAAATATCTCAAACCGTTTAATTTTGGCAGATTACTTTTATTTTTACACATGTGCTCGACTTTTTTGTCTATTATGAATTAGGACAAAATAGCATATTTGGACTCCTCTATTTTAAAAAGCAATTAAGAACAACAGTTAAAATTATACTAGCTTGTTAGGTACATAACAAAGAAATCAATAATAAAATTACAGATAGTATCACTGCATATTTCTTAAATAAATTCAGTCTGAATATGCAAATTTTATAAATCAAAACTTCTGCGACTACGTGCAAACAACTCATAACCTGAGGTTTGACATTTCATAAAACTGGAAATAAGAACAACATACATCCCAAATTTCAAATATCACTTTATGACTATACCAATAACATGCCTAATTTTGGGGGAGTGATAGAATGGATATATTCTGGGTTATTCCACTTCAAAATTGAAAATAAATTGCTTTTTAACCTTTTGTCACAAGGTATTTGAAAGGCCGATTTTAGACTTGTTGAATTGTGTCATAAAATGAATACTTCTTACACTAGAAACACCAAATTTCATATCTAGCCATTTCTGGGAGTGCTCTTTCCATTTATCATGGTTAAAATTACCTAAAATGAACAGATTAGAATGTACATGTAGCAGATGCTGAACAAGTACAGTCCTGACTCAACATGTACAATTTCTGGACTGTAGAGAGAGAGAAGCTTAACACACGCCAACCAATACCCACTAATGATTACTAATAATCCATATGAAATAAATATTACTAAGAAATAATAATAAATTAGGAAAATGAATATTAAATCATAAATTTGTATCTAGATAACAATAAATCGTAACTAAAATCCATTCATCAGATAATTTAAAAATAAGAAAATTGTTTGAAAGGGTAACTTTTTAAACAAAATGTTACTTAGTAACTGAAATGCTGATAATTATTGTGTGAATACTGCAAAAACATAAAAGACATTCTAGAATTTTTTGTAGAATGTTTTTTTATCTCATTCTTTGAATATGAACATTTTTTGATCAATAAATCCTACTTTTTTTTCTCGTGATTTAAATCTGAGCGTAAAGTAAACAAATCGATTTTTGTTTCATATTTTTTATGACGAAAACGGTTTTTAAATCCCATTTACATTTTACATATCATAGAAAATTAATATTTAAAACAAATTCTTACCAATTTCCTTGAAATTTTCGTCCATAGAAAACATGCTGGTCGATTCTTTTGCGTCCGTGTTGAAGCTGTGTATTGAGTCTCGCGTGGAGTTGAACTGATGGCCGAGCGTGTCGCACATGGTTACACATAATCGCACACACGCAAAATGGAGCTATCGTTTCATATTTGATTTTGATTTAGTTTCATAGATTATTAAATGAGCGTTTTAATGCTATATTTATGTGTTTTTATTTTTACAAGATGCATTTGAAGTTTACGATCAAACTTTTCATTTGAATTGTTTGCAAACTTCTTATTAAAATTAAAAAATATAAAATATATCGCAATGAAGCTTAGAATGTTACCTTTCAAACTAATGTGTTACCAAAATTCTAATAAACCCTGGGAAGTGCGCATATTTCAAAATTTGAGGAAGTCTAAACTGCCGTCAGTAAAAAAAATGGCCAAAATTTTGCGAAATCACCAAAATGTCTCTATTTTCAAACTGTAATGTTCATCGCACACTGTCGTACATATAAAAATAAATAAGATAGAAACAAAGTTCATGAAATAAGCTTTTATTTGGTATGCATTATATTTTTATGGAGATATTGAATGAAATAACATGGCGAGTTGAATATATGCATTTTTTAGTGTTTAGTTAAGAAATTTTTCGGCTGTAAGCTGAGTGTTGGGATACCTATTCAAAGGGTATAAAAACCCTCATACCCTTTTCTATTGGTCAAAATAAATTTTTACATAGGCTCGTTAAACTTTACCTCGGTCTTTTCTTCAGCCAGGAGCCAATCCCTTTTTCTATTGGTCAAAATAAATTTTTGCATAGGCTCGCGAATTTTAAAACGGTGAAGAAAAGAAAGTTACTTTTATTTTGTAGTCACAACAGTTACACCCCGAGCAGGAGTTTGAGTCTTTTTCACATACAAGTTATACGGTTGTATTCAACATCAATGAAAAGTGGTGTCAAATTATACACTGATACATTATCAGTCTCTAATGAGAGCAGTGCCATTTCAAAGAACTCTATTCAACTCCAAAGTTTATATATATATATTTATATATATATATATATATATATATATATATACCAAAAAGCGGTTTCACATCGGCTCGTTACCTTTTTATCAGTTTGTAAGCCGCTTCCTTTTCCATTGGTCAAAATAAATTTTCACATAGGCTCGTTAAACTTTGCCTAATTCCTTTTTGTATTGTTCAATAAAAATTTTAGCATACGTCCGCGAATTTGAAAACAGTGGAGAAATGAGAGTTATTTTTATTTCGTATTCGCCACAGGCCATTACAAGCGTTTCATCTTTATACGGCATTAAAAGTATAGAATAGAAATTAATTAAAACCTATTGGTTAACTGCAGTGTAACACCTGCACTCAGTTCGCATGAAAAAATTTCCAAAATACTTACATTTATATGTAATTGTACATGGTCCATTCTTATCTGGTTTGATAAATTTGATAAAATCTACCGTTTTGGTATTATCGACAGTGAAATTTGGCATTCTATTGCGTCGTTGGCGGCCGCCATTACTCGCGTTGTTTGCATACATTCGCTGCAGAAAGCTAAACGCGGAAGACTACGGAAACCTAAGCTCGGAACTGATCTTTCTTGTCTAAATTTGTGGCAATTACTGCAAACGATAACTATTTTACGTAGATACGCTCAGTTTGCGCAATGATACCTGCACTGATAGCTATTCTGCAGCGAATGTATACAAACAACGTCTGTAATGGCTGCCTGCGATGCGAATGAATCCTAACTTTCACTGTCGATAACCCCAAAACGGTAGATTTTATCAAATTTATCAAGCCAGATTCCAATGGAGCATGTACAATTACACATAAATGTCGGAAATTTTTAATGTGATCTGAGTGCGGGTGTTACACTGCAAATTGGCCGTTGTATTATATTCTAATTCATTTATTTTATTATTTTTTACCTGCTTGATGTCATAAAATATTTAGATGCAAACAATGAGATTTTTTAAAACTATTCTGATTTTAAAATGTATGAAATCGAAGTGCTATAAATAAAAAAAATACATTTAATAAAGAACTTCCGTATTTTTATATTGCTGACACCATTTATATTGTGCTGATACAGGTGTATGCTGTTGAAGAATAATGTTAGTAACGAGTTAGTGACAACATAAAGAGAAGAGAGACATAGGTCTGAACTCAACAAGATTTTATTAAACACTGCTCAAGATGTAGTTTTACTACTACGGTATAACACGTGATTATGTGGTGGGAGGTTGCAGGCAATGGTGATAGTGGGAGTAATCACAATCAAGGGGAAGTAACTCGATGTATACAACACGTATTAAAAATAAAAAAATTTATGTGTGTGAATGAAGAAATAAAACAAAATTCTTTAAAAAATATGAATGCTGACACCGTTCTGTGTATTATTCATTGATTTTATTTTGTTGAAAAATATAAATTTGGGTTGTTATGGCTGTCATGAAAGTAAGAAAAATTGTAAGAACGCATTTTTTTAAATGTTTAATTAATATTTCCCGAAGAGATATAAAATTTTCTTTGTATGGTACAATCTAGATATTGCCAAAGAAAATTTTATATTTAAAAGAAATCCAGTAATTTCTCTGAAAGATGCAGCAGCACAAGCACATTTACATGTATGTAATAGTTGGTATGTCATATCTAAGTATGCCCGTTACCTGCCTAACAAATGAATCACGGTGAGATTTGAACTAGGGTTTCATGGCTGAAACGTTTCACACCTTCCTCCAGTGGCGTAGCTAGAGGAGGGGTGGGGGTCAGAGGAAGCGATCTGCACCGGGTGGCACTTTTAAAAAAAGAACAAAACAATATAGCATAATTTCAATGATTTTTGTAAAAAAAAAAAAAAAAAAAGGAGCCAAAAGGAAGAATATAGAGTTCAAATGAAACCAATTTGTCTTTGTTATGGCTGGTTTGGAAATTTTTATTGAGAGAAATTTAACATATAAGTGTGAGAAGACATCTTTCAATGACTTTGGTGGTGAGATATGTTCTATTGATGTTTCGAGTAACGTTGGCGCCTGATGGCGAGACAGACGATAATTTGTTGCCGCGCTTTTTCATGGAATTTGGAAGCTAAAGACGACTCCTTTGTATCAGAAGATTTTTATCTTCAGTCAGATTTTTATCCTCGGACGTTAAAGACGTGTTTATTCTGGCTCCGTGGTGAACTATTTTAGTTTGCCACGTATATAAGTGTTACCTTAAATAATTCGAATTACAGTATCGAATTATTTACCTTTAAAGTTTATAGAATTAATATTTATTTAGCTTTTATTACTGATTTTATTTATGGAATAAATGGGAATAGGGGAGGGTGAGTTTTCGCATCGAAGGCTTTGTGAGAAAATTTGATTAGCTTCGGAAGAAATCCGTAGCAAAGATTTGTTTATACTTGAAAAACTTTGAAGAGAAGATTTGTTCAACTTCGGTAGAATTCCGTAGCTAAGTTGTTTACGCCATGTATTATCTGCCGTGTCGTAACGCGAATGAGTCCGAACTTTTATTGTCGATAACTCCTGTCGGTAGATCAAAATTTCTGTTATTTTTTAATAATTAAGCATATACATTTACACATAAATTCGTCACTTCTTTAATTAGATATTTAGCGCCCCGGCTGCCATTAATAGTGTTGTTTGCATACAATCGCTGCGGAATAACTATGTGTAAGATATTCATGGGTCTTGATTATTACGCACGCAATATAGATCTCTTGCGCAGTAATTGAGACATGTAAGATCAGTAAACAAAGCTGTTAACTACGTTCTTCCGCAAACAACGCCAATGAATCCAAACTTTTACGAACTCCAAAGCGGTAGATTTTATCAAGTCATTTTCGAATGAAGCATGTAATTTTAAGTAATATTCGGGAAATTGTTATTGCAAACTGAACGCCGGTCCTAATCTGCACATTAACCCAAATCTGCTGGGCAAATATTGGATTGTATTTTAACTTTGTTCTCTTTACTTTTCGTCACTAATAAAATTTTATGAAAAATGAGAAAATCAAATGAGGTTTAGTTTGCTCTGGCATATTGAATGCACCCAGACTATTTTTGAGCAAGGAACAAATTCTTTTTTACACCGTTTCCTATAATTCCTTTGTTCTGTTCTGAATCTACACATGCGTTCTCTTTTCAAATAATTCATCTTTTTTAATTGCAATATTTTTAAAAATAGAAATTTTTTTTATTGATTACAAAATATTGTCGAGCTTGAAAAAAGAAATACCAAATCCAGTAGCAACTCAATCCGATTTGTTTTTCTGTGTTAAAAAAAGTTTTTTTTTTTTTTAGATTCGCCCTGAAGTGAAAACAAAGGGTAAGTCCCGAAAAAAAAGCATTTTATTTCACTGTCTTCTTTGAAAGAAATTTGGTTTTATTTAAAAAATAATAGACTAAAAAGCGAATGAGAATTAAAAAGTAAAATACATTTCCGTAAATACATATTTCTTTTCAGGCATTTTAAAAACATTTACGTTTTTTTCTTGTATTTCATCGACTCTCCATTTTAGAGTTAAAATGAAAACAACAAATTTTAAAATCTCTTTAAAATCCAATATTAATCCTAGAGATATGTTTCGACGTCACTTGGTAAATTTTTATGGATTATCTAGACATTGGTATTTATGTTTACAAACACCTCCACTTTTCGGCATAAATTTTCGATACCTAAGAGGCTAAGACTTATGGGTACCACAATGAGATCGCTAAAAAAAGAGAGCATAGCATGATGAAAAAGACAACAAACTTTACGAAAACAAAATTTTATCGTCTAAATGTTTATGTTATTATTATTAAGAGGAAAAACCAAAGTTTTTTTTAATTATTTCTTAAAATTCTTCCTTCTTTTTAGAACATTATAAATTTTGATTAAAAAAAACCTTGTTTCTCTTTGTATCACCGGAACTAGTAAGTAAAATAACATATACAATTTTTAGCACTTTTTTTTTTGTATGACACACATTAATTTGGAAAATCTTGCAAAAATAAAAATAATTGGCGGATGTTAATGAAACTTTCAGACACAGATGATCGAAATTATTATAAATATATTATTTTTTTTTATTAATGGCAGAATTATTTTTTTTTCTATTTATTACCCCCCCCCCCAACTAATTTATGAAAACGCTAGAAATTCGATCGAGTCTTGTTTAGTGATTACAATGTACAAGGCTTTGAGGAATGCAAATCATGTTTGATTTTTTTCGTTTTTAATTGGAACCCCCTAGCTGAAAATCAGCTCTGAATTGTAACATACAAAACTCAATAAAACAAAAATATTATGTAATTTCAAATGTTTTTATTTGCTTTTAGTTGTTTTTATGAATATGAACAATATTTTCAAAAAGCAAAAAAAATTTTCAATGAAAAATGAATTTTTAATACAATTGTTATTTCTTCAATTAAAATAGATTTTTACATTTAAGTTGTTAAAATATTATAAAATTAGTTAAAAGCTGCATCAGTTTTCATAAGTGCCCTTATGAGATAGATCTTTTTTTTAGCACATTGTAAATTGTATCATTTTGACTAATCAGAATATCTGCAGTAATTAAGAAATGTAATTTTGTGTTTATAATTGGGCTGTAATTATAAAGTACGGAAGACCAACCAGAATACAATTAAGTTGCGTTATTTGAGTTAAGCATTGTTCTCTACTGTTAAGGCCTTTACTTTTGTGAAATGTGTGGAGAAGTTAATTTGATTTTTCAATTTCAACTGAGAAGGGTACCTACAAGTATCAGTATCATCTTATGACATTTATATGATCTTATTTTTATATGAATCTCAGTTATGACATTTTTCCATAAATGAAATATCAAAATTAATAATAAAATGAATGGAAATACAAATAACACAGTAAAATGTCATGTACTTAAAATTATAGTATTATAGTATATACACTTCTGATAAAATTTCATGAGAAAGGTACCTATAAATTAATTAGATATCTTTCTTATGAAATATGAAATTTAATCTCACTCTTAACAGTCTTATTTTAATTTCTTTATATTTTCCATAAAGCATCGTAAAGGTGAAAGCTAAGTACCAAAAAAAATTAGAGCGCTGAAAGTTTTCCTTAAAAATAATGAGGTAAATAATTTGTTCACTTAAATTTAAATAACTTCACTTTTTGCCTTTTTACTGTGTTATTTGTATTTCCATTCATTTTATTATTAATTTTGATATTTCATTTATGGAAAAATGTCATAACTTAGATTCATATAAAAATAAGATCATATAAATTTCATAAGATGATACTGACTTGTAGGTACCCTTCTCAGTTGAAATTGAAAAATCAAATTAACTTCTTCACACGTGTTTTGCAAAAATAAATCTATCTCAAAAGGATATTTACAAATCTAAATGCGCCTTTTAACTAATTTTATGATATATAATATATATTTAACTTAAATGTAAAAATCTATTATAATTAAAGAAATAAAAAATAATTGTATTAAAAATTCAGTATTTAAGTTAAATACTCGACAGAAACTCAATCCAGGTGATGTTTTTTATTGCACACATGATACTTCCGGTCTTCCGTAGATTTGATTTACAGTCTTATTATTGACACAAATTATATTTTTTTTATATACTGGTGTTCATTAGTTTGTAAGAAACTTTAGAAATTATAATCTGTAAATATATATCTACTTAATAACAACATTCATTAAATTTGACAAACTTTTCCCTAATTTTAGAAGAATTAACAACATTTAATGTAAAAATAATAAAATATTTCAGAAATAACAAATAATTGTTTTAAAAATTCATTTTTCATCGAAATAGCTTTTTGCTTTCAAACAATATTGTCCATGTTCATTAAAACAAATAAAAGCAATTAAAAGCTTTTGAAATGAAATATTATTTTTGTTTTATTGAGTTTTATATGTTAATTCAGAGATGATTTTCAGGTAGAGGTGGTCCAATTGAAACTCAAAAAAAAAAATGATTTGGTTTCCTCAAAGCCTTGTGTTTTAACTAATATAATCACTAAACTTCCCAAAATTGAAATTATAGAGTTTTTGTACAATTAGTCATGGGGTGGATAATACATATGACAAAAAAATTGTTGCCATGACTTTAAAAAAGGGAAACATATTTATAATTTCCATTTGTGAATAGTTTCTGAAAGTTTCATTAAAATCCGACAATTATTTTTAATTTTCAAAATTAATGTCAGTCATGCAGAAAAAAAACGGGCTAAAATTTTATGTTATTTTACTAGTTCTGGTGATACAAAGAGATACAAGATTTTTTTAATCAAAATTTAGAATGTTCTAAAAAGGAAGGAAAATTTTGTAAAAATAATTAAAAAATACTATGATCTTTCCTCTTAATAATAACAAACATTTAGACGCCCAGATTTGCTTTTCGTCACATTTGGTATCTTTTTCATCATGCTATGCTCTGTTTTTAGAGATCTCATGAAGGTGCCTACATGAAAATAACAATACACTGAGGTCAAGAAATGTTTGTCTTGAAAATTTTATCCTATAAGTGATTAATTTAACTTTAAATTTTCTAATTTTACGAAAGTAAGGTTTCAGAAATGTATATCTTATTTTAGCGAGATTTTCAAAAAGGAAAAAATAATTTTTGTTTAAATTTCTGTGAAAAAGTTAAAAATGGCTGTTTCAATTGTTTTTTTTTTGGAAGAATCTACTAAAAAATCATTCAAATTTCTATTTGAGATACTACACAGTATTTTTTTTCTGGAATTAAAAAATGTACTCCCTTAGCTTTCAACTGAAGCTGGGGAAAGCTTCAAAAAGGACTTTTCCTTTATGAAAAATACATTTAAACCTTAAGTATATGTAGGACCCTTCATGAGACTGCTCAAAATAGAGCATAGCATGATGAAAAAGATGCCAAACTTGACGAAAACAATCCATTTCTGGATATTGCAGTATCGGGTAATTCTGTTGTGGATAAAAGTGTTGGTTGATAAATCCAAAAATGAGTTAACAGAAATAGTTGTGAGTTGGCCAAACAGAGTGAACAAAAAACTTGGAGAGTAGAGCTACTATATTGAATTAACTGATACTGAGCTACGGATATCACCCAAAGATGGCCGGTGTGTACACTAGCAGAAACGCTGTGAATATGGCAATAAAAATGAGGGAAACTCTCTGAGCAATAAAAATAGTGGCAATAGGTGAAATTTCTCGTATCCGAAATATAGACAGATCCTGAAGAAGCCAGGATCATACAATGGCTGAAACATTGTGAATACAGACAGATAATATCTACTATATATATACAGATGTAACATACTTTGTCATTTCCCTATTATATTTCATCTCTCATAATATAGACTGCTTTTGTATATTATTCACTGCCCCTATTAATTCATTAATTTGGCTTTCTTTCTTCACAGATGATTTGGTTATACACAAAGTACAGTGGTTATTATTGACAATTTCAATGAAGGAAAAGACATTTCACTTTCCATGAAAACAGAGACAAGTATATGCTACATAGTTCACATGAATGTCATAGATTTACATTCTCAAAAGCAAGACAATGAATTTTACATGTCAAGAAATGTTTAAATATGTGGTTTGTCTTCCTATAAAGACACATTTAATGTTATGTAAGAATAAACAGAAAAGATAGGCCATATTCATGTGATATTTGCTAAACTGTTGTGAAGTTGAACATCATAGGCCAGATGGAAACACATATTACAAAGAAACCATATTCTTGTGAAGTTTGTGGGTCTGCATTTTCATGGAAGTCGCATTTAGTGTCACATATGCATACACACACTGGAGAGAAACCATATTCTTGTGAAGTTTGTGGATTTGCATTTTCATGGAAGCCAAATTTGGTCAAACATATGCGTACACACACTGGAGAGAAACCATATTCTTGTGAAGTTTGTGGATCTGCATTTTCACGGAAGGAAGGTTTGGTCAATCATATGCGTACACACACTGGAGAGACACCATATTCTTGTGAAGATTGTGGATCTGCATTTCCACGTAGGATAGATTTGATGAGTCATATGCATACACACACTGAAGAGAAACCATATTCTTGTGATGTTTGTGGATCTGCATTTTCACGGAAGACAGCTTTAGTCATTCATATGCGTACACATACTGGAGAGAAACCATATTCTTGTGAACTTTGTGTATCTGCATTTTCACATAAATCTGCTTTAGTGACACATATGCGTGCACACACGGGAGAGAAACCATATTCTTGTAAAATTTGTGGATCTGCATTTTCCCAGAATTCTACTTTATTGAGACATATGCATACACACACTGGAGACAAACCATATTCTTGTGAAATTTGTGGATGTGCATTTTCCCAGAAGTCTTCTTTATTGAGACATATGCATACACACACTGGAAAGAAATCATAATCAATGTGAAGTTTTGTGGATCTGCATTTTCAGAGAAACCAGATTTGGTCAAACATATGTATACACACACTGGAGAGAAACCATATTCCCCTGGAGTTTGTGGATCTGCATTTTCACAGAAGTTGACTTTAGTGAGACATACACTGGGAAGAAATCACATTTTTGTAAAGTTTGTGTATCTGCATTTTTAATGGAAACCAGATTTGGTGAATCATATACGTACACACAGTAGGGAGAAACAATATTTATGTCAAGTTCGTGGATTTCTATTTTCACACTAGAGGACTTTAGGGAAACATTCATGCACATACTGGAGAGAAACCACATCCTTGTGAAATTTGTCACTCGGCATTTTCATGGAAGTCAAATTTGATCAGTCAAAATCATAAACATACTGCAGAAAAACTATAATTTTATGAATTTTGTGGATCTCCATTTTTATGGAAGTTGTATTTGGTGAGCCATCTGTGTATACTCATTGGAGTGAAAAAAAATTCTTGTGATGTTTGCTCATGTGTTTTCAAAGAAATCAGTTGTGATGCATCATACTAATAAACAGTAGACCGAAACATGTTAGTGCACATTTAGTTTCTGTACCAGTCAAAATTTCTTTTATGGCACATCATGTAAAAATCTGTAGAAATGATAAAGAAATTTCTTGATGTGTTTGTTGACATAACTTTTCTGAGAATTCTTATTTTGTGATCAAAATGGATTATATTCATGTAAAAATTGTAATGCATTATTTTCAAATACTGAAAAATGCAACTGACATTTAGTGTTGTTGCTAGGTACACTTCCTGCATAACAGATGCATAAAAATCTTCATGCAGCAACTTCCTCGTCTTTGTTTCCAATGGACATGACTGGAAAAGTGGGACGTTACACAAAACCAATCCATAACAATTATTACATAGCGTTAAACTTTAATAAATTTTTTTAACTAAGTGAATTTTAGTGCATAGATATTTTATATTTTTCCCTTTTTAACTTTTTTAATAATCACTGCACAATTTCAAATAATCTTTACCAATTTTTATGTTTCTTTCATTCTTTTATTGAGTGGTGTGATCTATGGGTGAAATCAGTGTTGCCTTATTAGACACTTTCTTTGTTCATTTTTTGTTTGAAGCTTGCCTACCCTTGTTTTAAACAATCTATTAGGAAAACCAAAACTTGCCGTAATGTATGCATGCATCTAAAATTGTACATGCACTGGAGAGATACCATATTTTTGTTAAATGTGTGGATCTGCATTTTCAGTCAAGATAGGGTGCCAGTAAAAACAAATGTTGTCAAAAAAAAGTTATTTTTCAGAATAAGTGAATTTTCTGGGTAATAAAAATATTTCCACTGCCTATTCTATTCCCTCTTCCTCTTTGATCTTTATCAGACCATGTCAGTTTCTGTCAATGTTTTTCTAACCAGAGAGAGACCGAGACTCTTCACATCCTTCCATTTCCCTAAGTTAAATCCTTTTGTTTTACAGACATTAAAACAAACTGATTTTCATTCATTTCAAATGAGGCAACTAGCTATGGTGAAATTTCTTAGAATTACCGCAGTAGATTTGTGATATTCAGATTGCGTTGGGATGTAGACAAGATCCTGTTTTTTCCTTAGTGAGATGAAAAGTTATAAGAAAGCCACTGAAGGAAAAGATAAAACCCATTGCTGGTCAGCAGACTATTGTGGCTGCATTTTTTGCTATTTCTACCTCTTCCAGAGCCTGCTCAGTCCTCTGAGAGTAACTCAGAATCTGTATCTACTTCTGTCTCCTTTTTGACTGATGAGTCAACTTTGGAAGAGTTGCAATGCTCTTTTTCTTCTTCCAAAAGAAAGCAAACTTTTCTCAAGTAGTGACTCACAAAATACAAATGGCTACGCTTTTCAGAGGAAAATTTAATTTACTGTGACATTTCTACTAATTATAACAAAACTTGAACATCTCTGCATGAATCAAACAAATTTCCCAGCTTTGACACCCCAACCCTCACTCGTCATGTTTTAATTAAAGGTTGGCAGTCCTGCTTCAATAATTCTACTTGACCAAACAACTTAAAGTAATTTAAAGTTGGACAGTCAGCAAAACAAAGTAATGCTGTTGGTGTTAAAAATCATTCATTAGATGGCCCAGGAGAGAGTTCCCCCTGTCAAAGTTTGAGCCGCTACACAGATTTCTGACAGAGATTGGAGTCCCATTGCTTTTACCTCTAGAACAGTATATCTTTTGATCTTCTACTCAAAATGGAATAGACCATTATTCATGAGGAATTGGCAGAAGATGCAACGACTTCTACCTTTACTTGTTTCTTTCTAACCAAACCCCCCTCTTATGAAAATTTCTCTCAATAATTTTAAAATAATTCAGCAGATGATGTTATTTTGTTTATGGTAACAGGATTTGTAGTGATTATCTTACTTGGATTTCATCATCCAATAATGTGCATCCTGGAAATGGTGCATTTATTATGGTTGCCATACTTTGATTAAGATCAGAATGTAGTATCTGTTCTCATCAGCTTAATTAGATTCTCTCTCTCCACAGATTTGAGATACCTATGATTTAAAATTAATTTTTGAAAATGAAAAATCTTTCTTGAAGCTTATATTTTAGTTTTAATTTCTAACTAATAGATTAAATTTAATATTTGCGGAGATGACTCATGTTCAGTGTACATCTTGGAAATGGTGCATTTATTTATTGTGGTCAGCATACTTTGAGGCCTTTTGACAAAGTGTAGTATCTGTTCTTAATCTGATTCTCTCTCTCTCTCTTCACTTATATCTTCCCTTTGTTCTTACCTCCACAGATTCAAGATACGTATGCTTTAAAATGAATTTTTGGAAATGAAAAATCTGCATAAATGAAACAAATGCACCAAGCTTTCTGACTGGTAAATATAGCTTTTATTTAAAAACAATACTGGAAATCAACTCCTCCATCTTTCTGAGTGAGATCAAAGTGTAGTATCTGTTCTTATCAGTTTAATCTGATTCTTTCTTCACTTTGATCTTTCTAGTGAAATCCCGACCTGAAAATAATTTTAAAATAATTCATCATGTTATTTTTATGGTACATGGATTTGTGGTGATAACCTAACTCTGGTTCCATCATCCAATACTGTGCATCTGGAAAATAGTGCAGTTACGATAGTTCTAAAGCTTTTGACCAAGATCAAAGCATAGCATCTGTTATCAACTTCATCTGATTCTCTCTCTTCACTTCTATCTTCCCTTTGTTCTTAGATTCATAGATTTGAGATACCTATGATTTAAAATGAATTTTAGAAATAAAAAGTCTTTTTGTCGCTTTTATTTTACATTTAATTTTAAACTATATCATTAAATCTAGCAAAATTCTTTGCTGTATTTCAAAACTAATTGGAGTTAGGAAAGGAACTGACAAAGCCCATCATTCTGCACAGGGCAAGCAATCCAAATGGTCTCCCTCTTCCAGTTGTTGAAGTGGCTGGAGTTTTTCTTGCATATAAAAATGAAATTATTTTTAAAATATTAAGGATTTGTGTGAAGATTTTCCATTGATGTTTAGTAAATATAGCTTTTATTTAAAAACAGTATCACACAACAGAGACAAAGTAATGCAGAACTTTAAAATATTCAAAACTCTACAAATTTTTGAAATTCAAATTTTGTAAAAATTCCTTATTCATAAAAAAAATACTGTCCATAATATGTCATATACATAAAAGCAATCTTTTTTTTTCTGATTAAATAATGTCCTAATTTTATTGAATTTTTTATTTTACAATTCAGAGTAGATTTTCAGTAACTGGTGTTTCAGTTTTTCAAAGGAATTGATGAATGAAATTCAACAAGATCTTTGTTTAATGAATGTAAAGATTAATTAGCACAAAATTTAATTTCTCCAAATTTCTTAAAATTAAATAAGTGGCATGTCATTGAACTAAAAATATATATTTACCATTATTTTCTGAAGAGACATCTCTAAAATAATTTCTAAATAAGTCCTGAAGCTTTCATTAAAATCTGACAATTATTTGATTTTTTTTTTTTTAATTTCCAAGTGAATGTGTTTTTTCCCTGCAAAAAAGATGTTAACATTTCCCATACTAATCTTTAGTCCCCCTGCTGATGCAAGAAAATAAAAATTTTCAACCTTTTATAATTTGAACGCTAATTTTCAATGGTTTTTATTAAAAAAAGGATAATTCTTTAAAGAAATTAAATTATGCTTTTTGAAAAAGAAAATTGACAGACTCATTGCCAAAAATAAGCTCTGAATTGTAACATTCAAAACCCAATAACACAAAGGAATTTAATTTCAAAAGCTTTTATTTGTTTTTATGAATGAGGACAATATTGTCAGAAGGAAAAAACTTTTTCAATGAAAAATGGATTTTTACCATGATTTTTTTAATTTCTTAATAACTTTTACAATTTGAATTTTATTTATTTTAGCATGATTTTTAGCCATCTTTCATCCCAATATAATTCAATATGATGTATTAATATTAAATAATATTCTAAACTTATATATTACACAAAGTTTAAAGTATACCTGCGAAAAAAAAAGCTAAAATATTTTACATACTACACATTGGTCTCTCCGCCGTTTCAAGAAAAATAAAATGTTCAACCAAAATTTCAGTGTTTTAAAGAAACAATCACAATAGGTATACGTGTATGTATATATATATATATATATATATATATATATATATATATATATATATATATGTATATAATGTATGTTTGTATGTGTTTGCATATATGTATGTATATATATGAATATATTTATGCATATATTTGTATGCATGTATGTATATATATGCATATATGTATATGTACATATGTATGTATGCATATTTACATATGTATGTATGCATAAGTGTATGTATGAATATATATGTATATACATATGTGTATGTATGAATATACGTGTTTATAAATATGTATATGTATGCATATACGTGTATATACATATGTGTATGTATGCATATACGTGTTTATACATATGTGTATGTATGCATATACGTGTATATACATATGTGTATGTATGCATATACGTGTATATACATATGTGTATGTATGCATATACGTGTATATACATATGTGTATGTATGCATGTACGTGTATATACATATATGTATGTATGCATATACATGTATATACATATATGTATGTACGCATATACGTGTATATACATATATGTCTGTATATACATATATGTATGGATGGATATATGTCTGTATATACATATATGTATGTATGGATATATGTCTATATATACATATATGTATGCATGGATATATGTCTATATATGCATGTATATATGTATATG